>CM027088.1:8847646-9377646 GCA_015343265.1 Pao palembangensis
CCACGTTTCCCAAAAAACACTTTCTGTCAGCCAAAACCACCTGCGACTGCTTCTAGCAGAGAAGAGAGACACATTTGGAAGACAAAGTCGGTGAACGTTTGTCCGAGGTTGGACGCTTCTGTGAGCTCGTCCCGCTTGCGCGCACGAGAGGGGCTCTGGTGACGTCACGGCAGGACCTCCCAGAGTGGACAGCGAGCTCTCGCGCGGGACCACATACCTGTGTCAGGTGAGGGCACCGAGCACGAGCATCACAAGGATACTGAGAACATCGCGTTACTCATTTTAACAGGATCTTTTAACCAGTTGATTAAATGTATCTTAAGTTACAAATTTACCCACAGTTTATTTGTTTATAATTTATTTCATGTTTATGCGAACTACAGTATTTCTGCAGTTTTGAACCCTGGTCCCCACCTCAGGCCCTCATTGGTGGAGGAAATTAACGGAAGTTGAACAATCTGACAGTCTGAGTTTTTTTTTGTTTTTTTGTTTTTTTGGGTTTTTTTTGTTTTTTCTTCCGGAATAAGAGAAAAACCGCAGCGAAGAGAAGACTGAGCAGAAGAACCTGAGGAGGAGTGAGAGGAGGTGAAGACGTGAGGAGGTGACAAACCCCAGCAGAAGGAGATGGCGGTGGATGCGGGGACTTCACTGAGCTGCTGGCTGCTGCTCAGCCTCTGTCTGAAATGTAAGTTTGTCTGAATCTATAAAATAAAATTAAAAAAACAACAAAGAAACAAAACTCTGGTTATCTCTATAATTTGTTTTATTTGTTTTTCTGCATTATTTTTTTCTACAGGTTGCTTTTGTTTGTGTGGAAAAAACAAAGAACGTATCAATCTAACTCTATAGAAATTGCAGCCGTAGTTATGGATTTAATAACCTAAAAGATAAACTTTAATTGAATTTTCAGCATCTTTACACATGAGACCTGGCCACCAAGGGCTGTTATTATATCAGGAACATCTTAAATTTGAATTAAAAAAGAAAAAACATTATTGGACCAGTTGAGAATTTAATACAATCAAACTTTCTTTACATTATTTCTCTTTTTTAGGCATTCTTGCTGGTGACTGGTCGGTTCAGCTCCCCTTCAGTCCTGTCTGTGCTGTGGTTGGGTCGGCTGTGGTTCTTCCTTGTTCCTTTGACTTCCCCCAAAGTTCAAATAAAAGCGTGAAGATCGGAGGGCCTCTTGCTCAGGTAAACAAAACTAAAGGAGACAGTGAAGGTAGCTGCTGGGTTTTACAGCTTCTCTCTCACTATTTCAGGATGATGGAGAAGTACAACAGTACAACGTTCTGTCTGAGATGTGGTGTCTTGGAAACAGCCGCTGTATCACACCAAAGTACTGTCTCAAAGCAAAACTTTCTTTCATTTCAGCAAAGAATTTACAGGATTTTAATAAACCATCTGAATCTGTTCCTGCGTCTCAGATACGTTTTCCACAGTGCTGGAATCTTGCCTGATCCATCTTACCAGGGCAGAGTGGAGTACTTTGGACAACTGGGAACAAAAAACTGTTCCCTGAAGATTTCCAATCTCAGAGAATCGGACAGCGGAACATACGTGTTCTATCTCATCACGGATCACCCAACGGAGAAGATGCCAGATCAGAGTGGAATACAGCTGCTAGTGGCAGGTCGAAATTTTATTTATTGGACCCTGAACTTGTCTTTATGGAGTTTTCCGTTCTTCTTTCCATTTTCTCCAGAATCTCCAGTTTCTCTCAAAAAATAGACAAAAAAACATATGTATTTGCACCAACTTGAGACCTGGATCTTTTGAAAAGATCACGTGCTTGACACTCACAAACCAGACATCCTTCCTCTATTCTGACTTTTTGTCTCATCATGCACCAGAAACTGGACTGTATCTTAGTCACCATCAGTCTTTAATTTCACACCATAGCAACAGTTGCCACATAGCTGTCACCAAAGAAAGAAAACAACAGAACATTCATACCTCCCTACGATGGAGAACATATTGGTCAGTTTCCTGTTAGTGAGGTGCTGGCTCTGATCATTTGAGCTGTAAATAAAATGTAGAATTGAAACTGACGATTGCATTTCATGAATCATCAAAATTAACAGCCTTGTGTTCACTGAGATAAAACTCACAGGAAACCATGCAGAGGCAGACTCGGGTGTCTGCTGCTGAAGTTTTAAAGGATTTTGTTTGATTGTATTTTAAAAAAAAAAATCCTACATTATTATAAATAAAGACATTTCCTCTTTCACTCTTCTCCAGACTCCTCCAGTGTGGTCACGGTTGCAGCAGGTCCATTCAGGCGGGTCACTGAAGGCGAGACCTTACGCCTGGCCTGCTGCAGCTCGGCAGCTGGTCTAGATGTCGGTTACACTTGGTTCAAGGGCACAGGTGTCGGTTCCAGACACCGCGGACAGCTGTGGAACATCAGCCAGGTCACTTCTGCTGACTCCGGAGACTACGTCTGTCAGATACAGAGCGGAGACAAGGCGCAGAACTCCACGGTCCTGCAAATCGATGTGGAGTGTAAGTCACTTATCAGCAGCGAGACCTGAAGAAATGTGTGTGGTGGTTTCACAGAATCTCTCACGTGTCGTCTCGTTGCCATCTAGACTCTCCCCAGAACACAAGCGTCTCAGTCTCACCTGCCGGGGATGGACTTCCTGTCACCCTGACCTGCAGTAGTGACGCAAACCCGCCTGTGCAAACTTACGCCTGGTACAGGGGTGAGGCATGCCTGCCGTCTGCGGACAAGAGCTCCCACCCGGCCAGACGGTCCAAGGCTGTGCCTGCAGGGAGAGGCCGGACCCTCAGCACGGCTACTGCTGAGGAATACGGGGAGCACTGCTGCGTGGCTAGGAACAGACACGGATCTCAGACTGACACTGTGACTGTACGAAGTCCTAGAAGTATGTTGGTACACAAAAAAAGCCCAAATTTCAATGTAACTATTAATAGGCAGAGGTTTGGAATTTGTTGATTTTGGAAGCCCAGTAACCATCAGCCCTGTTTATGATTTATTGATGGATTAATAATGACATTCCTCTTTCCGTCTGCTACAGCTATCACCCCGTCTGATTCTTCAGAAAGCAGACTGTTGCCTATCGGTCTTGGCGTTGGTTTTCTCCTGGTCGTTGTAGTCGTGGCCGTCTGTTTCATAACAAGGTGAGTTAGACACTTGATTCTGAGTTTGTCAGCTCATGTGCAGTATTTTTCACTTGTCATCTCTTTGTTCCTTCAGGAAGAAGAAGACATCGAGACAAAGCTCGTATGTCCTCGCTGAGACAAACGCAGTGGTACCCTGAGAGGCTGCAGTGAGAGGAAAATGAGGACTGCAAAAAACAGCCTCCAGAAAAACAGACTATTTATTTTGTGGCTCAAGTTTTGTAGTTTTTTTCCCCCCAAATCATCATATGCTTGACTGCACTGAAGGTTTTTGTTTTTTTTTTGTTTTGTTTTGTTTTTTCCCCAGAAACGGCAATTAAAAAAAAGCTAAACTTATCAAATGTGGGCTTTTGCTCCTTTTTTGCTCAGACAGACCTGTAGGGCTAACAAATTGTGACTCCCTTGAACTGTTGCAGTAACAGAATTGAATTTCACGTCAGAGGATTTTATCCTGTTCCTGCCACACTGAAGCAGTGAACACAGAGTTCTAACGATCCAATTAAACGCCTTCAACTGTATAAACTCTTCAGCCTGATAAGGCTCCACCAGAAACCAAACAGAACCTCCAGAGAAGTGGAGGAGGGTGAAAACCAGGAGGACAGTGACTCCAGTGCCAGGATGTCCAAAGTGGACTTTAATAGGAACACTTCAGTTTATTTTTAGCATTTTCCTCCCTAAATAATTATTTAAATGATAACAGCTGGGTGCATTTACTAATATGCTTGCAGAGAAACAGATAACTTTCTTTTAACAATTAAATAAAAACAAACGCATGTTGTTCTATTACTTGCCATGTCTTTTTTTAGCTATAAATATATATGACAAAAAATGGTTGTTAATAGTAAAAATATTGGTACGTTTGTATATGTGTAAAATAAACACTTGATGGCGCTGTTTTAACTAGTGACACACAAATAATATAAAAAATTAAAAAATGGAGATATTACAAAGGCCAATAGTCAGTTTTTAACTGTCGAGATCAGTTCAGGGTAGATATTTCCTAAGATACTTCCTTATTTTTAAAAGAGATACTTCCTTCCTTCTTTTGTAAGGTGATAGTTTCATATCATTCACAGGGCTGCATGTCTAAAGAAAAAATAAATAAATAAAAGATTAATTCAATACAAGATATCAAAAGACATTCTCATAGTTCTTTGGAAATGTATCCAGATGTTTCTCACCTCTTTGTCTGCATTTTCGCCTTTTAAAAACCAGAAAACGTTTGTTTGAGTCAACTCTTTCTGTTATAACGACATCATGTGAAACAAAGTTTATAATTTAACTTACCAAAACCAGATTATAGCCACTGAGAGCAGTAGGATAATGAGAACTTTGACTCCAACACCAAAGAGCAAGAATTTGGCTGTTATAAGGAGCAAAAGAAGAAAATACCCAATGTAAGACAGGTTCTCATTCAAGTCATCAATGTACTTACACAAATACAATTAATGGTAGAAATTGGGCAATCAGAGGGGACATGGTGTAAGTTATTCACCTGAACTCTCTGCTCTCTCCACTGACAGCATCGCCATTGAGCTGTTCTCCCCCAGGAGGTTCTGGGACTTGCAGAGGTACCATCCCAAGTGGGACGGCTCCAAAGAGGATATAGAAAACACCTGTCCTGATCCAACTCGAACCAGGGAGCTCCAGCTGCCGTCACCCTTGTACCACGTGTAGTTCTCTGCTGCAGGATTAGCTACGCTGCTGCAGCTGAGTTTGACACTGTTGCCCAAGGTCAGGCTGCCAGAGTAACTCACTTCTACACGAACATTTAGTGGGGGATCTGCAATAAAAGCACCTCTTCTGTTATATTAGTTGTTTGTCTTCAGCACAATTCTATTGTGAGTCAGATATGATATGATTGTGTAGCAAACAAAACTCAGATTTCTTTTTTTTAAACCAGAAAATAGGGAAGACTAGGCAAAACATTTCTACAGTGTTGCCCTCTGGTGGACAATTGTAGAAAGAGTAGTATGACAAATGTTTCTATTAAAGATTTAACTGGGACCAGATTTCTTGAGATTACATTGAAGAAAAATATTTTATGCCATTTTAATTTCAAACTGTCAAAACTTTACATACACTGAACGTCCAGAGTTACAGGATCTGACTGCACTGACTCCTCTCCTTCGATAGCACATGTGTAATTCCCAGCATCCTCAATCTGAGCCTGGAACTCTGTGTTGATGACTGGCTCTCGATCTTTGAACCAGATGACACGGTTTGGGCAGGATGTTTGACATTCAAGCAGCACACTCCACCCTGGTCTCACCGTGGAGGAGGGATGCACACTGGCTTTCATCTCTATCCAGAAACAAATGCTGATTAGAAAAGCAGAAAAGGTGACACTGAATGCACAGTAATTTTACCTGTAACCGAAAGGTAGACAGATGTTTTACTCCGTCTTCCATATGCATCTGTATCAAAATGGAAGTAGTAATGTCCGCTGTCATTTTCTTGCAGATCATGAATTGCCAGACTACAGTTGTGCTGCATGTCACCAAGATATTCCGAGCGGTTGTGGAGTGAAGGAAAGTCTGTGAGTTTATAACGGATCCAGTGGACACCCTTTAGTCCCCCTTTGTACCACGCCACGCCAGTAATTGTTTCATCTTCGCTGTAGTTGTAGGAGCACCTGAAATCCACTGATGACCCCTTTAAAGCACAATAGTTTGGGTTTTCAAAGATCACCAACTGAGCTGTGCACACGGTTCCTGCAGAGAAATCAAAGTTATGTTGGCTTTAGTTTCTGCTGAATTAATGGACCAAGAGTATAGATGCTAGATAAGGTGAGAAGGTTAACTGAGAACAAAACAATCTTTCTTACCCCAAATCAAAATCAAAATCACCAGAGTTGCTGCCATGATCCTCAGATTTAGACAAAATAATAATAATAATAAAAAAAAAAAAGTGGGTTTGACATCAGTCGACTACTGATCAGGAGCCGAGGGGCCACGGGGATGTAATGAAACCATCGCCGCGGTGACCAGACAGTAAAAAGTGTAGCGCATGCATGTTATTTGAATTGAGTAGACATTAGGTCACAAGTAACTAAGAAAGTAAATGAGGAACTTAGCTTATGCTTGTGTTTGCAGGCAGCAGTGGACCACAACCCATTTATATGTTCTACTTCTGTGTTCCTATAACCGTGTTCTTCACAAATACACTATGGTATTTGGTTCTATTTCGGCAAAATTCACTACAACACATTTAGGAACTGTTGTGGAAAGGCAAACATTGTAATTTTTGGGAATGCAAATCTGTTTTAAACACGTATGGCCACTTTTTTTTAATTGTTAGAACAGAGACTTCTGAAAACTAGAGGGATTTCAGGACCGCTGCGGCCTGCCCAACCTGTTCCTGCTTCACAAAAATCCATCCTGTAGATTAGGAAGAGAAGCTGTCGACATTCCTGCAGGTTTCTGTTGTTCTTACCTGAGAGAGAGAGTGTGAAGGAGTGAGAGAGCAAGGGAGAGCGAGGGAGAAAGCGAGCTTCAGTATTATGTGGAGACACCGGTTCTTTGCTGTTTGACTAGTTTACGTGTGGTTATATGTTCATAATTAAACGGCTTGCATTTGTAAAGGATTCTTCTCACCTCACAAAGGACCTCTTGTTAAGGTCAGTTAATTTTTTACTCTAGTCTTCCTGCTTCCTCTACATTTCTGGGGTTCTTTTGTTTTGTTTTGTTTTTTGTGTGTGATGAGTGGGGTCCCGTCATGTGTAGTTTATATACAGCAGAGAGTGTTTTCAGTGTTTAAAGCTGCATCTTTGGTTTTCGCAGATTCAGAGTTAAGGAATGGAGACTTGGAAGACAGGAGACATAAGGAGGAGGAAAAAGTTTCCTCAGTTTTCTTTGCTGCTCCTTCCTCTGATCCAAACAATAACATGCACCCCAGGTAAGCAAACACCCTACTTGTAATGTTCTTTTTTTACATACACCGAAAACCGTAAGAAAATCTTGAAACACTTTCCACCATTAGACTGTTTGAATGTCCACGTTGACAGAGGAGAAATTTAACTTTCATTTCCTGGTTTGCAATAATAACAACTTAGCCACAATCTTTATGATGATGTGTGTGGTGTTAAGACCGCCTTCTACTCCGATTGTGCTTAGGTTGGCTTAACTGGTTTTCCAAGTTTCCCGTCAACCGGCCTGCATGTTAAGAACAGATGTAACGAGTAAAACTCAAGCACTGTAAAGTGATGAGCACAAGTGACTCATCTATGTATCCATAATACTCATATTGTGTACCACAATATTCGCATTTAAAATCTGTTCACCCATGTAAATCTATCAACTCACATTTGTTCCCTTTAATAGACCATTGCTATCACATACAAGTGGTTTGCTTTATTTATCTCCATTTCCTTCTCTCTCTCTCTCTCTCTCTCTCTCTCTCACACACACACACACACACATACACACAAACACACTCTCTAAACACTAACACCACTTCAGCACCAAGCGCTGCTCCTCTCAGTTACCTCACCCGGCCAGAAAACGTCTCCGTGGTTGTGGGAGAACCCGCAGTGTTTCACTGCGGAGTACCAGAATCCTCTCCAAACGTCACTTTACGTTTCTATGGTAGACGTGGCAGCTACAGCATCACCTGCCCCTACGGCCAAGTGAAAGATATCCCCCAGGTGAGCTGCCTCACTCTGCTGAAAGACCTCATGTGCTTCATTTGTATTCAGTTCTGTATTTTTTACCTTGTTTTCTCTTCTCAGGCACTTCATGGTAGCTGCAATGTGAAAAATGGAGAGTTGATGGCATCATGGACCCTCAAAGGAACTTCGTTCTCTGATAACGGCACAAGAGTCACCTGCCAGGGGTCAAAGAGTACAGAGGCTCCTGCTGCCATCCTGCATGTTTATGGTAAAGACGCAGTAACATTCCAAAACAGAGTTTTCCAATTGCTTTTACTTGGAATTGGTGCTGATGGGAAGACCTATTTAATACCCTACATTGACTTTCACATTTAGATAACGGCACCAGCTTCTCCATACTCATCGGCTGTGTCATTGGTGGCTTTTTCGGCACTCTGCTGCTTGCCGGATTAGCATATCTCATCCTTCAGAAGTCTGAATCTGTTAACAATTTTTTCAGTAGGTATTTATGTATAAGCTTAATAATGCCTCTATTAACCAAGGCAAACAGTCCATAACTCTGTGTGTGTGTGTGTGTGTGTGTGTGTGTGTGTGTGTGTCCAGGAGGAAATGAACCAGAAGAGGATCTGACCACCATAGTAACAAAGGACTGAGAGGAAATTATTGTGATTTTCCCTCCCAAATAAGCTGTGCATGCACTGGTTTGTTCATTTAGAAGAAACAAGTGAAGTGACACTGGCTGAATCTGCTGAATCTACTGATAATGAGTGTGATTGCTGACTTTACTTCTTCATCCTCATCTCTGAAAGCATGATTGCACAGTGAGATGCACAGCCGACAGCTTAAATGGATTACATACAGTAATCTGAAGCACTTTATATAACACTGGACTCTCTCTTTCTAAGTTTGCGATTGTAGATATGTGAGAAATCATTACTAGAACTTGGAATTCACCTGCATGACTATTTGTATTAACATCTTAATCTGAGGCAGTTGCAAGCAGTTATTAATTTGAATATTTTAAAGTTTCTTTGGATATTATATTTGCTGTAGCAATGAAATTATTTGGACCAAAGACAATTACACAGCACAGTAAAAAGTAATTACATTATCATCAAGAATCCATAAAATGACTTCTGATTACCTAATATGAATATTTTTTTTTTTTTTGTACATAGATAGCCTTTGCTTTCATTGTTTTTAAATTGTACATTTCTAGTATTTACACCATGTGTTATATATTTGTATATTGGACACAAGTTTGACTAAAGAAAATTCTGTATAGCTGCTAAATTTAATAAAGAGGTCATCACCTATGGTGTCTTCAGGTTTTATTTTAAACAGTTTTTTCACCTTGTGCCAAACAACATGTACTGAAGGTAAACTGATATAAAAGATATGCAAAGATCACAGGTGAAACACACTCCAAAGCAGATGTGAGGAAAGGTTTTAAACGTGCTTTTTTAGGAATCTCAACTTAATCTCAACACACAACAAGGATAAAAGCAACAACGACACCATGACAAGGAAGAAAATCTGGCACAGAAGTAGAAGGGGTTTTAAATACACCTGGAAGGGGGCGGAGTTAATGGGACACAAGGAGAGAGACATTAGAGTGATGAGGTTAGGTGAGGGAGAAGGACGGACACACTGGGAGGGACAAACTCGGGGACAAAAATGGGGGAGATGACAAACAACCTCAATGTGAAACTCAACACAAAAAAACAGACTGAAATCAGGCAGCAAGGACTGACTGACTGACTGACACACTATAAAGAGTATTTCTGTGCTCAAATCATTTGATTGGTTATTAGCTCAGGCTGCTAATACACCACTGCAGCCCTGCACAGGACAGACGCATGCTCACATGACTTTTGCAGCAAAATCTCTAATTAAAACATGAAAATTCAATTAACCAAGCAGGTCTGAGACTCTGACTGTTATCCCCTGGCTGACTGTGTGTGGTGACACCTGATAATGCAGCATTCTCGCTCTCCCTAATCAGCAGGGCAGAATTCTGCCTCGTCTTTCAGTTGACACAACAGACGCGGTGTGGAGCAATGTGTTTGCTCAGCTGCTGGACTCCACCTCGAGTCGCTCCATGAGGAACTTCAGTCAAATTTTGATGTTTCTTCACACTCTCTACAAGTCTAACAAAGGCTAGAGTGTGTGTGGTCTATTTATAGTTTAGGGAGCCACATTTGCTCTCTTCTTTGTTTTGTTTTGGACATGAACACCCATCAGTGTTTGTATTTTAAATGTATTATATTAAATTTAATTTAAATTGGAATATTCTGGATTGACGCAAAGCCCACATATCAGCTGAGAGTCTAAATTTCACTGCTGTGCGAGTTGACCTTTGTTTTTAGTGTTTATGGACAAACACTGACTACATCCCTAAATCCAACATACACAGTTATAAATACCATCATTTCCTCTGTCAACATTGAGCAGTTTTGTGATAAAGTCACCTTTATCTGACCTCACTGAGACAATGACACGGGCGTCTTCACACGGACAGAAAACGGCAACAACTCACCGATATAAAACACCACAATATGATGAATTTAGAGGTTTTTTTTTTTTGGTTTTTTTTTTTGCAGAATAATGGAGTGTGCAAACTAAAACAATTAACAGGTTCCTCTTTGAAATAAAGTCATTACAAAATGTGTAAATTCTCACTGCCTTTTCATCACCAGTTACCACTTTCCCAGTAAAAACCTTCATGCCAGAATCACACACAATCACACTGAACTGTGTGTGCATGCCAGGGTGTGGGTCTGTGTCCTCACAGCGTTATCAGGTGTTAACAGGTCGATGAGCGCCTCAGCTTTGTCTATGTGTGACGGTAAAGGGTAAAAATAGTGACACCGTCACATATTTCTGCTGTCTTGCATACATGTGACAGTGAACGCTGCATTCATTCTGATTCAGGTACGACATTAGCACCACACCCATGATTGTTATTTGTTTATTTATTTTAACTTGTGGAGTACACAAGAAACAACAATGTGGTGCAAGAGTAATTCACACAGGTAGAGGACATGAGGGATGAGGAAACGAGGCAGTTAGGAAGGGAAGGAGTGAGAGATCACACTGGGAGAAACCAATGCACTGACACAGACGGGGGAGAGATGAGACAAACCAAACATAAGCGTAAACCAGTCTTAAAAACAGACTCAATTATTCTTTTTTACATTTTCCAAAACTGATATTTTAGTTAATCTCTAACTTTACACAATTAACTGCTTGTATGTACTTTATTTGTATGTACACATAATCAGTAGAATCTCTGTTTTAGTGTTTAGAATCCCTCCCAAGTGTAGTGCAAATGTCTGTCAACTGCAAATCCAGCACAGTAGGATGTTATTCACTAAGAGGTTCTCAGGAAGATTCCACAGATACCTCTGGATCCAAAGACAGCAAAGAGGTGCTGCTAAGGACACTCCAAGGACAGATTGAAACTAAGCACAAAATATAAGCAGAAGCCTGAAACTCTACATAACAAACCAACTTTTATTTAAGTTGCAACAAGACATTTTGCCAAAAAACAAATTCTGAGGCATCACGACAGAAAATTTATAACAAATTTCACCCATTTGTATAAAAAACCTTTTAATTTTTTGCTCAGCAGCCTGTTCCAGGAAATCATATGTTCTTTCACTTGTGCGTCAAAGGTTAAATAACCTTCCACAGGTCTCACTTTTCATGCAACCACAAACTTGCTCCTGTACTAAATGACCAAAGGCTTTTCTCTCGGTTAAACACAAGCTTATCACCATGACCGCTGATGACTGTCTCTGTACTGCACATTTTTAACTTGTTCTCTTTGGCTGTGAATGATAACAACTGTTGACTTTTCTGGGTTCACATAAAAAAACGATCTGGTTTGATCCACCTGTTGGAACAGTGGGAGGGTCAGGAGCTCTGTACTGATCAAGTCTGGGGGGGAAAAAAAATCATCTGGAGGCTTTTAAAGTTAGTTAGTTTTGAACACAGTTTTCGTGTCTGCATCAAGAAGCTGAGGAAACACAAACTATTACCTGAAAACTGTGTCATTGTGCACTGTGAATAATACATGGACTTCCATATAACAATGGCTTCTTCACCGTGACACAGGCGATCAGGATGATGTTTAGAAAATAACACAGGTACTCATATACGTCAGAGCATTTCCAGAGCACCCATCTCATCTTCAGTTTACATCCCAAACAAAGAGGAGGAGCAGAGCCAACTTTGTATGTAAAACAGAAAATCCTGATTTTTCATTTGGCAGTGTGTCGGGACAATTCCACAGCTCCTGAACCATCGGCACAGGTAAGCTGAATTGTGCGCTGAAGTTACAGGAATTGGAAAATTGAAGTACAAGATTTAGTTCTGTGGCTTTTCCTATGATGTTGAATATCATTTTATAGCAAACAAGACTGATAAATAATGTTGAGGCAGGAAAAGCTGCATAAACTTTTGTTTTCAGCAAACAAATAGAATTCATAAAAATAAAAAAAGTATTTATTGAAGAACTGGAGTGATTTGATGAACAAATATCCACATGAATTCTAACTTTTTGGGCCTCAGAAAGTTTGACCTTGGCAGATGTCATGCTGACAGATAACTGTACCTGTTATAGTTTACGTCCATATCATACCAGAACAAAACATAAGGCAAAACTAAACGTGGGAAAGTGACTTTATCCAAAGAAAACAGTAAAGTCCTACATAAATTCTATAATGGAGGCTCAAGGTTGACCAAAAACCTTTAGAGGTCACAGCAATGTCACTGGAATGTGATAATTTTTCTTTGCACTTGTGGCAATAAAGCTTTAGCACTAATTTAAGTAAACAGCTTAAAGATCAAGGTTTTATGGAACAGTTTTACCCTTTTTTTATTGTTTTATAATAGACAATTTAACACTTTGTGACTTTAGAAATATTTTGAAACTAACCTTATATTAAATTCAGTCACTGCTATTAAAGAGAAAATGTCCAGATAATATCTGGAATAATATCTTTTGATATTGGGCAGCACATGACTCTGTTTGGCCCACCAAATGGAGGCTGAGTCCGAAAACTTGCTGTGCTTCGCTTTGAGATAAAAAATGATCCCCTGTTTACTCTCCAAACACCCAGAAAGCGTCCCTGCTGAGGGGACGCCGACCTCTCACAAAACAAGGATGCTGTTCCTGAGCTCGGGTGCAAGTGTGAAATAGAACTGAGGTGTGAAACATTCGGGCAAAGATGCTCCATGTTAACTTCTTCTTTTTTACTGTTTCACACTATCGTCTCCCCCACACTCTCCCCCCCACCCCCCGCCTTCTCCTCCAGCATCTGCATCTCTACCAGTCTGAGTCCTTGTTCTGTTAAAGATGGGACATCTTAATGTTGTAGCTGTTCTAGCAGGTAAATAAAGCACAAAAAAAAAAAAAGATGCATCACACGCAGACAAATAAGGACATTATCTGTGTCTCAAGTAGACTAGCTGCAGAATAATAACGTGCTAACTGCAAGCTCTTTAACATCATACCAGAACAACACTCATATTTGTCCTCTTCTTTTACTTCTTTGCAGTGCTCTTCGCTCTTTTCATGGAAACTGAAGCAAGTAAGGCCAAGGGTTTTACCTGCATAATGGGTTATTTTGTTGGCCCAGTCCAACAAATATGCTTTTAAAATAAACATGTCTTCAATTTAATGGTTCCATATCTGAAGAATTTGAACTGGATTGTTTTTTTCTTATGATAATAATATAACACCGCTATTACTGTAAAGTACTTGGACGATGGTTGATCTTGAAGTAACTAAAATCAATTAAATCTCCTATCTTTTCATGATATGGACATGTCAGATCTCCCTGAAATGTGATTTTTCTTGATAAATTAATTGTTATCAGTTGTTAGAAATTTGGTTTGGAACAATAACTCTTAACTGTTATTGTCTTCTTTCTCCCCTCCCTCTTTTGTTTGGTCTGCAGATCCATTTGTTTACAGTGAGTGAAAACTTTATTTTAATCCTGACTTTACCCATTTTTAAAATCAAATCCTTTATTCTTCTCAAATATCGTTTTTCCCCCTTTTCTACACAATAACAGACTACGAAGGGCTACGAATCGGAGGTCTTATCTTTACCGGCCTGCTGATTATAGGAGGACTCACTGCCTTATTCTGTAAGTTGTTAAACTGCTTTAATAAATACGCCAACATTGAGAGCTGGTAGGAAACCAAAGAGCTGTGAGAAATGCAATCCTAGATATGAATCTGACAAAAATCTAAATTTTGCTTTCACAGATAAATCGTGCGCTGCCATCAGCAAGTATGTTTTTTCTTTTTTAATGTTTTAGCATGTGACTTAATCAGAGCCATTTTTCTCTCACCCTAAACCACCAACCTTCTATAATAACTGTCGTCCCGCCCTGTTTGCAGAAAAGTGCAAGATGGCAGCAGTGAAATCTGATATCAAGGCAGCCAAACCAGTTTTCCCAAAGGAGGAGGAAGAGCTAACAGACAATGGGCGGAGATGCAGTTTCTATCAGCAAAGAGGCCCCAAGCAGCTCAGGTGGTTTGACCTGCACAGGACTAAAAAATCAATTAAAAAAAATTAAAGCACTCTCACAAATTTATATAATAATAGTGTTGTAAAACTAAAACCATCTGTCCCTTTAAAAAAAACATTGTGAAAGTCTCAGTGTTCTTCCAGTAAATAATACAATAGCTGTGTAACAGAAAATTGGCAGTCATATTGATGGTAAAATGAGCTGTTAAGAATTTGTCCAGAAATTTAATTAAAGGTCACTGTTATAACAACTGTTTTTTTTACACTAGGCTGTTTATTTTGACCATTTGTTAATAGAATAGAATAGAATAGAATAGAATAGAATAGAATAGAATAGAAAAGACTTTTATTCATCCCAGACATGTGAAATTCACTTGTTACAGCGGCAATTGTCAACATAATCACAATGATATTTACAGCAAGAGGGCTAGGGTAAAAACCGGTATGGCAATTTACAGCAAATAACATGGGGTATTGAACAGGGTTATTGCACTGGGCAGGAAAAATTTCCTGTATCTTTGTGGCAGTAGAGCTGAAACAGTCTCTTTGAGAAGGAGCTCCGCTGCCTGTCCAGTAGCAGGGTTATCCAGAATAGATAGCAGTTTGTTCAGCGTCCTCCTCTCCAACACAACTTCCATGTTGTCCAGTTTCAGAGTCTGCTCATCCCCTTCTTGCATACAGCCTCGGTGTTGGTCTTCCAGTTGTCGATGTGTACACCCAGGTACTTGTAGTCCTCCACCACCTTGATGACCTCTCCCAGGATGTTCAGGGGCTGTGTGGCCATCCTCTTCTTCCTGAAGTCAATCACCATCTCCCTAGTCTTGGCCACATTCAGAAGCAGATGGTACCTCCCAGACTACTCCACAAAGGCACTCATCAGTGCTCTGTACTCCTCCTCCCATCCACCACTGATACACACAACTACTGCAGAGTCATCAGAGAACTTCTGCAGGTGGGCCAACTCAGAGTTGTACTGAAAGTCCAAGGTGTACGGGTGAACAGGAAACTGCTAACTGGCTGTCTGTCTTTCACGTTGAAGCCAGTTATTTCCCTCATCCCAGTCCACACGTCTCTTGTGTTGTTCTGCTAGAGTTTGGCCTCCAGCTTCCTCCTATAGGAGTCCTTGGCCCTCCTCAGCTCTGCCTTCAGGTCGCGCTGTATCCTCCTCCTTTCCTCTTTGCCCCCCAAACGGAAGGCCTTTTTCTTCTGGGTGAAGAGAGCTTTTAGGTCACTGATGATCAGGTTTTATGTTCAAAAAGCTGTTCTCTCTGAGGCTGAGATTGTGAATAATAGAAATACCCATATTTTTGATATAAATAACAAAATTGAAGGAATTTATTCAAGATGATTTTTGATTTACATTTAATCGATTTATGTATTTATTGGGGTTGGTTGGTGGTTAAATGTGCTGCAATATTAAATGATTAAATGCATTTAATACATTTATGTTAATAAATTTATTAATTATTAATAAATAATAATGATTGATTAAGATAGCTTTAAGTGACACATTTCGCTGGTCTCTAAACTTTGTCATTGCGATTCTCCTCGACGAGCACCGACGCTCCCGTCCTCCCTCCTCCTCCTCCTCCTCTTGACTCCCCAGCTCCGGTCTACGCCCCGGCGGTTTGCTCTAACAGCCGCAGCTCAGAAACCAATCTGGGAGCAGTTCACTGATAAACCTCCCCTGCATTTAAACTCGGCCCATTTTTCCCAAAAGCTGATCGACCTGTTGAACGTCACGGCGGCGGAGACGGGTGTTGGTTCACGCAGGAAGAATCGCCACTTCTTCTGATCATATTACTGAGACTTGTGCTGACTTTTGTAGTGAACAAACTCGCTCCGGCAGAGGTAAGAGCTTGACTGAACAATCTTTTAATTCGCTGGCGCTTCTCTTCATACTTCTTTTTCTTCTTTAAGGGAATATTTGACAGATGTTTTTCCACATATGACAGCGAGCATCTTCGTGTTGAAGCTATCTTAAGCTAACATCAAGCTAATTTTAGGACGCTTTTTAACGTTAGCTGACGTTTTACATGGGGAAATAAGTCTTTAAATCACAACAGTGACACCTAAATTTCTATGTTAACAACTTTTCTGGTTTAACGTGGCTCGTATAAAACACGGTAATATTTATTTCCACGTTTATTTCATCAGAGCTGCGAACAGAAGTTGATAATAAACATGGTGTCATAAAGTCATGAAGTTATCCGTCATGCATTCGCGAGACCGCCAGTGGCGAAACAATGGAACCCCGCACGCGCCTCAGGGGGAAACTTGGGAACGTGCGCAGCAGCCCAGGACTACGTTATCACGCACTTTCCTGACAACTGCTATTATTTATTCATTTATTCTTTATTAACAGGCTACTGCGAGCACATCTAACGCTTGAGGGTTGTCACTAGTTTCACGTTAATGGTCACTGTTTTTGAAGGGGTTTTGGTATTTATTCAGTGGTCCAGAGACGTGTTCACGGATAATTTTGTGTGTTCGTGCGTTTGTGTGTTGATAAGAGCAGTAGAACCGTTGCTATACAAGGACAGGTCGGAATGTACTCTTGCAGAAGATAAGAGTCAAATCCTACAATAAAATAAAGAAATACAAGCTTAGAATATGTTCTGTCATAACACACACCTAGTTACTAGTGTATGGTTACATTCTATGATTTATACACAGCATGGTTTGCTGTGGAAGTGCTTCCATTAAATGTTTGTATTAGGAAATCAGGCTGTGCATTTTAAAGATGCAGATATAGCACAAAACTGGAGAATTTCCATGCACTATATCCCTTAATTTCTTGCTGAGGGTTTATTAAAGATAAATGCATTTTGACAGATAACTGGATAACATCTGCACAACTATGCAATTCAGGACGCAATTAGATACAAAAATCACAATAAATATGCTCATATGAGCTGAGGGAAGAGTGAGACAGAGAGTGGCAGAGGTGTTTTGGGATTAAGGGCAGAGACAGAGAGAGGGCAACGGCGTTGTCTTTCCTCTGTGAGGTGAAACAGACTTGGCTCGCTGTCCTCGCCTCTCCTCACATGACCACAATTCCTAAAAAAGAAAGAGAGTGAACAAGGGAAGCTGTAGAGAAGAGAGAGAGAGAGATCACCAGATACCCTTTTGCATCAGCTTTCCTCAAATCACCCTGCTGTCTCACAAACAGATTTAGAAACCTGCTGACATTGATTTAATCTGTCTGATGCTACCCTGACCTTCCTCATTCCAATACGTTTCTCCATTTTTGCAGAGAATACAGTTCCTGTACTAAATGTGTGCTAAATGTGCTTTTCATGAAAATACCAGCATTCTCAGAGTAAATCGGGGCCGTTGCTGTTACTGTCTCTGCAAGACTGTCAGTGTTTGAGCCTATAATTATGGCTGAAGCCTAAGGATCCTGCTGTCTGTTGTTAGCAGCTCCCTGCTAGTCTTGTGGTTCCCATATGTGACTCATGGCTCCAGTATGCTCCACTCCCTCCATCACTCTGTTTCCATCCATTCCCTCTTTTTCCCAACCACACTCTCCTCCAGCTTCCTGGCTACTCATTCACACATGCTTAAATTCTGTTTTTTTTAATAACTTTTGCTAACTCATAAACTGGATAAGAACATGACAAGTGTGTAAATAACACACACACACCGTGTTCAGAATGTTTTATCTCCAAAGTCACAAGGGTCACATCACAAGTGTGTGAGTGTGTCATAATGTTTGTGTTGGAATCCACTGCTGCTAATTTAGGAATAAATTTTGTGAGTGAATAGGCAGCAGTCGTAATATATTACACACACAATGGTTTGTTTTGTGAAGAAAGGTTGGAAAAAACGTCTATAAAAATAAATAATTTGACCTATTCTGTAGCTGTGATAGCCCCGCGATAAGCTGGCGACCTATCCAGGGTGTACCCCGCCTCTCGCCCCTTGACAGCTGGGATAGGCTCCAGCAGACCCCTGCGACCCAAAGTGTGGATAAAGCAGGTACAGAAAATGGATGGATGGATGGATGGATGGGTGTAGCTGTGATAGTAACAGTAGGAAAGATCTCTTATCTCAGTTTTAGTGAAGATCAAACTACTGAGACTTAAAAATAGTGGGTGGTTCCTTGAGGGATTGCTCCATGTGAGGTTTTTATCCCATTATTTTCTAACTGGAACGGGACTTAGAGGAAAAGCACTGTGAGGATTTTACTGTTGAAAGGATGTTCTCCATGAAAGGAGATAAAATATGTGTTAAACTCTTAACAAAGGAGGAGGACAGGAGACACGGATAGTAGTTATAAAAAAGATGCAGTTCTGAGGGTGGCTGGGAAAAAAAGAGAAGAAAAGAAGAGCTGAAATCTGAAAGACATTTACCCCAAAACAGAGGATTTGAGGAGAGTTCTGGGGTTAAGGACAGTTGGAGACAGGCAGAGTAGCAGACAGAGCCAGAACAGAAAGCTCTTTATCTCTGCACAGGCAGAGCTGGAACAATTGTTCCATGAAGAATTTCCACTCTGGGACAAACAAACTACTCTTTAACTCTTTTGCAACCGTCGGACATCCATGGGCTCTACTTCCCAATCGGCTGTTTGTGTCTCCATTGGATCCTCCTACATGTCAAAACATCTTAGAACAGGGAACATCATGTCTTTTATTATAATTAGCAAAAACATTCATATCTAAAGTGATCCAGTATTCTTAGACAATGTACAAGGTTAAAAAGAACTAAAAATCTTCAAATTCTGATTATTTCCTGGCAAGATAAACAAGTGTGTTCGAGAAAGGTCGTTTTGTGTGGGAGAAAAGAGAGAAGCGGAGAGTAAAACAACAGGAACTGATGCAAGGAGTTGTTAGTTTCAGTGGTTTAGTAATAATGGCTCATATTCAAGAGTGGTCATTAGAAATCTCAGACAGGACCTGCAGATGTCTCTAAACTAGTCCTCTTCAGGTAACCTCGAAAAATATACAATTACCTGATTTCATTTAAATGGGTATGGTTGAAGCCACCCAAAAGAGGAGCCATTCAGATCTCAGGATCCCAGGAGGAATAATGTCTGCAGTATTTTGTAACAACGTGCTCAGTTCTCACCTCCATGCCGCGCCTTACCCTAACATTTACCTTAGAATATTATACTCCTGTGTGCCGAAGGAGGCTGCACCTCCATCCTTTCTCTCTCTCTCTCTCTCTCTCTCACCTCTGATCCTTCCTCTCTGGCCTTGTCTTCTCTGTTCCCTCCCTTTGGCGTCAGTTTGCTGTCTTGTTTCTTCTCCTGAGGTAAACTCCTCTCTCGTGGTCATTGGCCCAGTTCCCTCCCTCTGCATTCCCCTGCCTCGCCTCATGTTGCCGCGGAGAAGCGCCCAGGAGAGAGGCACTTGTCCTCCTCTCTCTGCTAACAGCCCATGAGGGAATGGCGCCATTTCACTTCCTTTCCTTCCAGATCTCTCCTGTTTTAAAGGTCACATCCGGGAAGCTGTACGGAAGAGTGTTCAAAGCACTCATGGTCTAAATATAAGTAAACAGAATATCTTTTAAATATATCAATGATGGTTGTTTGATGAGGTGCAGGAGCGTGTGGACTCTAGGTGGAAAATCAGCTCCATCTTTTTAAGGCGTGTCTCCTCCCAGTGCATGTTGCACTGCTTTCCTGCAGAAGGAACACAAAGAAAGACTGAATGTAAGGTTCGAGTGCATTCACAGATTTACAGGGCTGGTGAAATTCTTGTTGAAATTAAATTTAAGTCAGATAACTTTTATTTCACCTCCCTGTGAACAGAACAGAATAAAATGGATTACAGGTGAAACAGTGAAGCATTAGCATGGCAGTATGGGCATGGTTAAGGCCCCATCAACATCAACCATCAACGTTAGATCAGATTTCTGTGTGTGTGTGTGAGAGAGAGAGAGAGAGAGGGAGAGAGAGAGAGCAAGCGTACACTCTCAATAAATTCAGCCAGCTTCCTTTTTGCTGTCCAGCCTACCTGTGCTCAACTGTTTAAAATGAGATTTTTTTTTTTGTGCCATCAGAGATAATGATATTTATCCTGAGTTGATACTTCTGGACCCTGGCTCGTTTGGGCCACGAACACACCGCTGTTGGTTTTTGCGTGTTCACAGACTGAGCAAACATTGGTTCACCGTTAAAACATGCTGTACTCTTCTTACCCGTATGGCTGTCCCTTCACCTCCTCAGATACCGATGTTCATACCTTTATGTCCACAGGTAAACAGCTGCAGGTTTAAAGATGTCAAAGATCTGTGCTTTGGTGCTGATGACACGTGAGCCACACCCTTCAAATATTCTTTTTTTTTTTTTATCCACTGAAACCTGAAGCTGCCTGTGGTAAAGTCTCTCCTTCTGAACTCTTGCAGTTGTGTCACTGGTGGCTGCAGAGGAAAACAGCCGTAAGTCCCCCGCAGTTAAACTGTTTAGACCTTTGCCCAAACAGGCTTGATTGATAATTTGTATTGATGTAATTGGTCAAAAGTGGTGAATGAATGGTGACCTTCTTCCTTTCTGCTTCCACAGCTGAAGACGACCCCTTTACTTTCGGTAATCAGCCCTTCTAAAGCTTGTTTTTTTAATAGCTGTTGTAAGGTTTAACGTTTCTTGCTTTGGTGCCTTTGGCATTGATGTCTTTCTCGCGTTTTTTTCCTGCAGACTACCACAGACTGCGCGTTGGAGGCCTGATCCTAGCTGCTGTCCTCTGTCTCATTGGCATCATGATCCTCCTCAGTAAGTTGGAGACTCGTGCACAGACTTGCCTGTGCACATGTGATGCTACATGAAGGCTTTAATCTGTTTTTCAGCACAAAGAATAAGCTAAATTCCTCCTTTCTCTCATCTCAGGTGGTCGATGCAGATGCAAGTTCAACCAGAACAAGAGGTAATATTTTATATATTTAAATATTAAAATAAGTCTTTAATTCCTGTTTTTAGAACACAGATATTTAGTTATAAGCATCAAAATGCTTTCATTAAACGCAGTTGTTGAACTTTGCAGGAGGAGGACAGGAGGAAATGCTCAGCAGATGCTGTCGGACCAGGGTAAGTTCTTCACCTTTGGTCCCACCATCCTTCAGATGAATGTCTGACCAACCAGAGACGTTTGTAGTCACATTCCAAGCTTCAACATTCAGCCTTTCATAGTGTGGTTGACACACTGCCAAGGTCCACGGTTATATTTACTCTGTCCATCTGTTCAGCAGTAAATGGCCTCACACACACACACCCACACACACACACACACACACTGTGACGGCATGGAAAAGCTGTCATAGTGCAACAGTGCTGTTTAGACGGTTAGAGTCTCTGTCCAACAGGTGGTGAGACTCTGGGTGTTTGGCAGGAGGATCAAGGGTTTCATAGCTATTTTATGTAACAGTGCAGCCATTGTTTTTGAGCCTGAATGAGTAAATGGTTAAACTCAGCTGGCTGTCTGTCTGTCCACCTGTCTGTCCACAGCTCGTTCCTGTGACTGTTAGACGTCCACCAGAACACACTGTGGCTCATCGAACCTGCAGCCGACAGTGGAGTCGCGGCGGGATTTCCTACCAGAGGCTTTTTTTTTTTTTTTTTTACAGAGTCGACAGTGTGTACTCGCTGAGAGCGATGAAGCTTTCTGCCTGTCTATTCACACTTAGACACAAGCATTTTTGTCACTTTTCATCTCAGTCAATCAAAAGTTGAGCAGAAACAAGTTTGATGTGATAAAGCCAACGTATCCGACTTGTTCTGGGATTTAATGTAACTAGCTCACTACTGTTTTGATTGATTGAGTTGAAAATGACGTCATAACACAGCTTTATTTACCAAAAACTTCTTTGGAGTTTTTACATACTGTAGCTTGTGTGTGTCTATGTATGTAGCCTGTACTGCGTGTTGTAGGTACGCCACTGTAGATTGTGGCATATTGTGACCAACCTGACTGCTGTTTAAAAAAAATATAAAATCCACATAGTTCCCAAGTGTTCATGACAGTGTTGATAATTCCTGATAAAATCTTCATTCTCATATTTGACTCTAGGAAAGAATGTAGTGAATTTCACTGTTCAGATACAGAAACACTAATGTTATGTTTATATAAAGGATTTGTTCAAAGAGTCTGCGTTTTTAATTTCATTTTAAAGGGAAAAAAATAATATTTACACAATTATACATATTTAGTTTTGTCTTTGGTCATCTTTTCACTTAATTTCAATCAAACACCAGTGGAAAGTAATTATGACTTTAAACAATGAGATGTTAAATATGACAGGAAATTGTGCAAAATTAAAACAATGTAAACCTTTAATGTTAAAGATGTGTTAATAAACTGATAACATTATGCTTTTGCTGCGAAAAGAGCTTATTTATAAATCTAACTTTGCATTCGAGGTATAAAATAAAGGGGAAAACATCGGATGGAGGAGGAGGAGGAGGAAATAAAACCTGCAAGTTAAGTGAGGCGAGATGAGGCATCATTTGGATACACTGCCATCTGATGGCAGCTGGGAGGTATAGCATGCAATACCAACGTATTTGACAATTCAAACTGTAAACATTACAAAAATACTGCGGTGTGTAAAATTGAGTTAGAAAGGGCTTGAATATATAAATTTAAAATGAGTATAGATTAAATTTGGGAAAACAGCTGTTTTTTTTTTTAAGTGATTAAAACAAACCTTTTTTAAAAGAAATGTTTGGCTCCATCTAGCGGACATTATTATGCATTTTCAGATATTTCAACGTGTGGCCATGAACTCATGACAATTTTTTTTGTTGTTAATGCGGTGGTTAATATAATGTGCAAATCATAGCAAACCCGATGTGTTTTTTGTCCTTTAATTCATTCTCTTTGGAGGTAATGAAGCGTGAAATGTACTATACGAATGTAGCAGATGATCATCCTACTTCTATATAAAATCTGAATAGAATATTATCAGTTTAGTTGTGTTTGTTCTATTTACCTATTATTGTGAGTCATTGCGACCGAAAGTCCAGCCCTGTCCCTGCTGACCCACCCTCTTTATTTGTTCATTATAAAAGCAGTCTTAGTGTAAAGCCAAATAATTATATCCGCTTTTTCAGGAAATTGACTGATTCATCCCAAAATAAAAGTTTTACATTTTCCAGTTCCCTGCGCATGATGTGATTATTACAAAAACAAACAAAAAACAAACAAACAAAAAAGATGGATACAGAATGTTTAGAAATTGGACTCAAGACTGTTGGTAGTTTATATAAATACTTTCAAATAGTTTTATTTTATGTTGTAATCTGTCTAGAAATCAATAAATATATACAAATCGTGCTTTTATCATAGTTTAACATCTAGAATCTATTTTTTGTGTAAAGAAAAATACTAAAATAAACAATATACGAATAAACACTTCATTCGTAGCTATTATTTTAAACAAAAAAATGTAAATTCACAATAAATAAACAAGTATATAGATAGCATAGAAATAATGTAAATACTCATGTTATAACAAGCATTTACATTTTTATTTTTAATACTAGTATTTAATGTTCAACGTTTTAAACGTTTGTCTTACTATTTATTTGCTTTAGCTTACATTTTCAGATCTATGCTTATATCATGATAGCTTTTTTTTATTATTATTATTTAAAAATCTAACAGCAGCTATATGTTTTACTGCAATTCCTACCAAAAGGCAATATCGTACCCAGCCAACTTTCAGCAGGATGGTTCCCCCTTGTAAGCCTGGTCCTGCTCAAGGTTTCTTCCTGTTAAAAGGGAGTTTTTCCCTGCCACTGTGCTTACCTGGGGGTTCAGGCTCTGGGTTTCTACCTCTGTAAAGCACTTAGAGACAATTTTATTGTAAAAGGTGCTATATAAATTGAATTGAATTGAATTGAATTGAATTGAATTGAATTGAATTGAATTGAATTGAATTGAATTGAATTGAATTGAATTGAATCGTTTTGAAAATCTGAGCCGGAAGTAGTCGTTTCCTCAACGTCACTTTATGCTTCATAGAATGTTCTTTTTTTTGGAATCTTCATACTTCATCAAGTCATCTTGCGGCAACAGGAGTGCAGCACGGATGTTTTAGAGAGGGAGGAAACGAAAGCGTTTAACGGTAAAAAAATAAAATAAAATAAAATAAAAATCTAAAGGAATTCATTTTTTTTTTAAGTGCTGAGACCAGACAGCAGAACATTGCATTATGGACCCCAACAAATACCCGAGCGCTCCGACAAAGGAATGGAGTGGTGAGAAGTCCTCCATGGGCCAGTCTCCCCCACCACCCTCCTATGACAACGCCAACCTTGGGTACCCTCCCGCTGGATCCGGATACCCGCCACAGGGGCAGGTATGTATACTATAGTATAGTATTCCTAAATATATAGTTCCTATATATAGTTGGTATTAAAATTTTATGTAAAAAAAAAAAAAAAAAAAAAAAAAAAAAAAAAAAAAAGTTATTACTTATTGATGGTTTAACAGTTTTTGATAGACATATATTAAGGCTGTTAAATGTTATAAACAACGTTTAGATGTGAAGATTAAACAGCCTAACTGAGCATACTGTCTGTTTTTAAATTGGTCAGTTTATTAATCTATAACATAAATTGATAAAAAAAAAAAGTTTCAATATTTCTTAATATATACTTAACACATCTTGTGTTTTATGTTAAAACAACAGCATTACTAGAATGTAATTCTGCAACTGAATATCTCATTGAGACAAAACTAGAAAACACATACACATATATATATACTGCTATATATATATATATATATATATATATATATATATATATATATATATATATACACTGCTCAAAAAAAATAAAGGGAGCACTTAAACAACACAACGTAACCAACGTAACTCCAAGTCAATCACACTTCTGTAAAATCAAACTGTCCACTTATGAAGCAACACTGACTGACAATCAATTTCACACGTTGTCAGCACAGTCAGCTATGTAAAGAACAAAATATATAATTAAAATATTTCATTCATTTAGGATGTGTTTAGTGTCTTTATTTTTTTTTTGAGCAGAATATGTTTTTTCTAGTTTTATCACTGAGATATTCGATTGCAGAGTTACATTCTAGTGATCCTGTTGTTTTAACATAAAACACAAGATGAGTTAAGTATCTATCTATTCCTATACGTGTATACGAGATTCAGTGATAATGACATCCACCTGTTTGTTACTCCCACATTTCTCAAACGGATACTGCGTGAAAGGTCAAATGAGATAACAATTTAGAAATTGTCCAACTCTGACCATGTGTATGTGTGTGACCTTTCACACACATGCACATTTCTCATTCAAATATAATGTATATATATCTCCTTTTTAAACAGGCCTATGGAGGTGCGCCGCAGTATGGAGGCGCTCCATACGCCCAGCAGCCCTACCCACAGCAGGGGCCCATCACTGCCCAGCCCACCATGTACATCGCTCCTGGCCCGCTGAGCAACCCCGTCAACGACTACTTGTGCTACTCCATCTTCACCATGATATGCTGCTGCCTGCCTCTCGGAATTGCCGCCCTCATTTATTCAATCCAAGTGAGTTTAATTAGCGAGTGGTCCCGACCCCTGGGCCGGTCAGTAGGTGGGGTCCCTGTGAAGTCATCGCCGTGTGAATCCATTCAGCGATTTAACTCAGATCTAATTAATCCGGAATAATCCGTGCAGCAAGAAGATAAAATGGATTTTTTTTTTATCCTGAACGATGTGTTCGACAGAGTGGTTCTCTGGCCAAAGATATTTAATCCATTTTGTATCGATTCTGCGTTAGCGTTACCGATATTTGTCTCCCTTTTCTTCCGAGACAGATCAGAGATAAGGGCAGGTCAGGAAACAGTTTCCCAGGTTGTTTTTTTAGGTTGTTGCACAAGCGCTAATTTAAGTCAGACGCTGAATGTATCACATTAAAACCGTTTGAGACTTGCGTCATGTGACTTGTGTCATGTCATGTGACTGGGACAGGAAGTCATTTCTCCACAATAATGGAATCACATGTATACAACAATCGCACAAGTTTAATCCCACAAATTTGTATTCCTGTGATAATGCACAAAAGAAAAAGAAAACGTGTCAGTCGTTTCTGACTGGAAAGGCGTTTAACCCTGAAAATTTCCCCTGAAAAAAAAAAAAAAAAAAATCACAGTTAAACTCAAACCGCACATCAACAGTCAGCCTGTTGGCTTGGCTGACACCTGGGTTTCAGTTTGTTGCTCCTTGTTTTCAGCCACATTAATTGATTACTGTTTTCCTCATCTCTGTTTTGAGATGTGTTAGTACACACTTTTAGAGGATAGCATATACTTTTAAAGTCAAAAACATGACATCCCAGTCAGCATACTGAGCTGTGTTTATGCTGTGCATCCCTGCCTGTGGATGCAGTGGCAGACCCTGCCCTAAATCCATTTTTAGACCAAGAACAAATTTAGTAGCTACTACCGACCCTAATATGCTGATATGAATAACCTGATATGCTGTGTTTCCATGCTAACCGGAGATGTTTTTTTTTTTCCTTACGCTTATTTAAAATCGCCCCTTTTTTGCACACACTCAAAAGCAGCTCATGTTCGTTCCTTAGGCAAAGCTGCGCTATGTTTTATCAAACCTTTGCAATGCTACAGAATCAAAGGGTGACTGTTGGTTTTCAGAAGGTCCTTATAAGGAATTTTAATGTGACATTCATAAAAGCAATGATTTTACTGTTCAGTCTGAACACAAAGGTTCCTGACCACAGAACTGCAGAATGTCTGATGTCAACACACCTTAACTTGGTTGTGTCTTGCGGTATTCTAGTTTCCTGCCCGGAACAGAACGAGCTCTAGCTTTCACCTCATCCGTTCACTGGCACCGTGCATGAGTGTGATAGAGCAGAGGCTGGTAGGCTGACATGAACAACATCACACCAGAACACAGGGATTTCACTCACTCACATTCTTTAAGAGGCTCTTCTTACATTTTCCTCATTGTTTGTGATCTGATTACATGCCTTGACGTGTCTCTCTTGTGACAATGGCCAACGGCTAATGTTCCATTTCCATCAAATAAATATTTGCATGACACACACACACAGAACACACACAGACTCACAAGGACAGCAATCGAACAGGCACGGGTGTGGAAACATACTGTAACTTTTTCACGTGTTATCAACCAATTATGAATTATGTATAACAAAGCCGTACGTTTATGTGTGCTTGTTTGCGTGTTGGGCGAGATCGCGATGTCGCTCCTGTCCAGACCAGCGAAATTTAGGGTTGAAGCAAAAAACACAGATCAGCTACAAAACCAGTAAATCAATGACAGGTCAAGTGTTTAGCAGCGTTCTGTTTACAATGCTATGTTCTTCTGGGAACTCATGGAATCCATGAGAAACAGTCAGTCCTGGTAACACCCCACCCCCACTAGTGCAGTAGTGTACCATATCTAAGGACCAGGAATGCGTGACCATGATTCCCCCAGAAGATGCAGCCATGTTAGCAGCACACCAACTGGTGCTAAATACAGGGCTCCCAATTAAATGATCAACCACTGGACTTTGTTTTGATAGTTGGCGCTGGCTACAACTGTGACGAGTTTTATAACACACACACACACACACACACATCTTCCCTTTGTTTGAGCAAATACAGATTACAGGAATGAGGCCATGGAGACCTAAGGTCGCAAAGCTCCTGAGTTCTTCGGAGGCCAGGCTGCTGCACCAGCTGCTGTTATCTGTCTCACTGAACATTCTTTTTTGTGGCATTTTCAGCAATGAAGCACAAGAGAATAGAAATAACCGCTTATGCAGATGTCAAAAGAAAACATTTTTGATCTGATCTGACTTCCTGTGTGATAAACTTGCTATTATTGTTATATCGTAGAAGTGCTTCACCATGGAACTGAAACAAAGGATGCTTTTGTCAGTCAGATGTCGGCGCTCTTTACAGCCCAGCCTCTCGCGGCCCCTGTGATGGCGTCACCAGATGACCTTTTGTTTCCTGTAATGTGAGCGTTTCCACACAGATAATCTCTTGTTGATGATAAATGGACTTCCAAATAGTAAGTGTGTGTGTGTGTGTGTGTGTGTGTGTTTGGTGGGATGGCTCCTCCCAGATTGTTTGAGGAACAATGCCAGTTAAATTTGCAACATCACTTCCCTTATATTTGTATTTCAGTGGGTGGGAGGCATTTCTCTGTCCTTGGAAAACGTCTGGTTGTGGTTAAGTGAGATCCGCTTTTCTTTGCTTGCACGTCAATAGATGGTTGGGGGGTTCCGTGACCCTCTGGATGGTGCTTTTTCACGCTGCTGTGTTTTTCCATGCTGTTGTGCTACCATTCAACTCAGCAAACCACCTTGGTGATTATTGGACTCCTGGCGAAAGATCAGGGTCTAACTGTGTCCAGTTAATGTAAATATTTGCCACTCTGTGTTCTCCATTGTCACCCCACCTTCCCCAACCGACACTGGGCCCTTGGTGGTGAAATTGCGAGTATTTTTGACACCATACAGAAAGGAAAAATCAGCAGAACTGAGGTGAAAAAAGGTGCAGTCTTATACGATTGAAATGGTACGTGTGCTGGACCCAGTGAAATGCATCTCCCCCCCCAAGATCACCACTGGCCAATCATACGAAGGCTGAATCAACGAAAGGAAAGCCCAGTTCTGAGGCAAGAGTAGTTTAGATTAATGAAGACACCGTTTGTGTAAAGTCTTCATGCTTTTTCTGAGATCGTGGTTGCAGTTTTAATTATCTGTTGTGCTTTTATCGTCTTCTTTCACCCCTGCGGATCCGTCGCTGTCTCAGACAAGAGCATGACATCTGGCAGAGAGGAAGGACGACCACACCCAGATCCCTAACAGGGCACAGAAACGATACTGCAGGCAGACATAACTGTAGACAGGCAGTCAGTCAGGCAGCAGCAGGGAGGCGGAGCCAATCTGGAAGAAAGCATCTAATACGATCTATGTCCTGATGACTCAGTCCACCTAATACAATTTAAGAGCAGCAATATGACAGAGGCTCATTAGAACCAGCTGATTAAAGAGCCTTCTCTAAAAATATAGAAGCAGCGTCCACAGGTTTTGAACTGTCAAGCTGGCTTGTGCTCCATGTCAGCCATGTTACTTCTTTGTTAGCCCTTAGCTTATTCCTGAGCTGCTATTTGTCCTGGAAAAAAAAGTCAGTGTGCCAACATGGACCAACACGTCAGGCAGGTGGTCATCGTAAGTTAACCTCAAAGTGGATGAGGGAAAGGAAGACGCTTGGAAGTGAACAAGTTCCACGTTCAGCTTGTGTTCAGGTTCTTCCCGTTTACGTGAGCAGGGTTCTGTTTAGAAGTTACGTGTGCGTCAGTTGTGGTCAGTGATGTTTACTCTGTTCTTAAGAGTTCAGAATCTGTTTTGTGTAGGCAGCAGATGATTTGTGCAGGCCTGTGGTTTGAGATTACCTCAATAAACTTTCCATTCCTGAAGCTATTTTTATTCCTGCTCTTTGTGTTAAAGGAAATTACTTGATGAGTCTTATTTACTGTAGAGTTTTTCGGTGTGTAAAGCAGAAGTCTTCATAGTGTTTGAGGACTATCATTAAAAAACTGCACTTTCTCACACAACAAAGAAAGTATTTAATCCGACAACCTTTCTGGGCTGTCGTGCTGCGCGTCTGCTGTGAGGCCGCAGTCGCAGTTTTCATAACATGACCAAGAGTGTGCCAGACAGCTAACGCTAATGATGACCAGATGTACTCAAGCAGGCTGGGCCTCTCACGAAACACTCCCCCGCACACACACACACACACACACACACACACACTAAGAGAGATAAAATGGGGTATGTGAAAGTGATTTGATTAAGACTCTGCCGGACTTTTGCCGTCCACTCAGATTGTTCTCTTAAAATGAAATCTAGGTTCTTAAATTCTCAATGCATTATACATTTTATTAAAACTAGACAATGTGGAAAGTTGTTGTTTTTTTTCCTTTTGTCTCTTCTTAGAGCTGGACTCAACTGAACATCTGTGTGTAATTCCCCCTCCCCCCATTATTCATAAAAACATCTGTAAACAACAGAGACGGTTCAGAAGTTGTCTTCTTTGAATGTTTCTAATCAGACATCTTTTTTTTTCCCTCCCTCTCAGGCCCGGGAAGCCAACCACACTGGGGACCAGCAGGCAGCAGAGAGAAACAGCAGAACAGCCAGGACCCTGAACCACGTGGCCCTGGGCCTGGGCCTCGGGAGCCTTATCCTGGTCATCGTCTACATCGTGGTCGTACTGTCTTTCGCTGCTTCTGTTAACTAAACCTTCCCTTAGACCACATCAGTAAAAGCTGTCTTCTTCAGAAAAAAACTGTAATCATGGGAGCATCCCACGTGATTTTAAACATCACGTGAAAAAAAGTATTGATTTAAAAAATATTAATCACATTACCAGGTGTAGGTGGTATTAATTAGAGCCTGATCACTTTTTCCCATTTCTTCAGCATATTTCTTTATTGTCCTTCTATATTATCACCCATTTTTGACACGTACAAATAAATTTGTTGCCTTACTGGATGTCACACTCAGTACTGTGTGGCTATACAATATGCAGCTTTTATAGATTTTATCCAAAGAAACTAAAATTCACCTTTTTCAACAGGAATTCCCAGCTGTAAATAAGCACTAACACACACTGTAAACCTCCAGTATGCTAACAAAATGTAACGTCAGTAAAATAGTACCCATTGTGTTTGAGTGCATGCTAAAAGTGGAGCCAGCCCTCATTTTCCCAGTTGAACACATCGCTTTGCTGTTGGTGGCTTTGAGTGGAACATGTCTCTGGACAGTTGAAGGAGTTCAGCTGTATAGTAGATTTCTTCATAAAGTATATGAAAAATTAAAAAAAAAAACACACCACTGCTGTTCTGTTGTTTTTGTTTTAATCAGTGCAGGATGAGACGAGACCAAATAGGGTTTTGGGTGCCAGGGAGTGATCGTGTTACATATCAGGCTTTTATGGAGAGAAATCGAGGCAGAGAGGAGCCGACAATGAGGCCTGTGTCTGAGAGGAAGGTTTCTCCATCTCAAAGAAGATGCGAACCAAGAGAGGAAAAAATGGGAGGGAACTAAGAGCTGTGGGGAGGTGGGATTTCGTAGTAAAGCAAAACCCTGGAATGGTGGAGGAGGGATTGACTGAGTGATGAGAAAGGCAGAGGAGAAAAGGGAGGCCAGAGAAGGAAAGCAGGATGTGAGGGTGGAGCTGACCGAGAAGTAAACTGAACTGAAACCAAACACTAAACCTGTGGAATGTTTACAGGAACTCCCCAGAAAATTCTGTGCAGATGTCTTCACATTTAACTTGTGTAAATGATAAGATTTGTTCATCGTTTGATTATTGATTTTTCTCTGCAGTTTCCAGTAAAGAAGCTCTGTTGCCCAAAGTGAGCCTGTTGCGTAATGGCTGCACCACTTGCCTCATTACTGGCCTTTACCTTAAACTGTAACATGGCTGCAACCAGTTGGTGCAGTTAATCAACAGTCGAGGGGCGATTGTAATGCCTATGCTGCCCCCTTTCGGCCACACGCAGATACTGAGTATAATCCAGTTGTGTTTAAAGTCAAGAAAGCAGAATTTGGTTCTCTGCACAGTCATTTTTATTAAAGATGAAACCGCGTACAAAACGGAACAGTAAAACAAAATCAACTCAGCTATTATTTTAAAACAGATAAATAATTTAGGATACACAGTGACAGTGTTTTTGTGCACATTAGCAAAGCTTTATTACTAAATGGAAAGAGTACTGTTGTAGCTCTGAGCATAGGACAGCCGTTTGTTTACTGAACACGATGTAGTGGTCAACTAATATTTAAACCACACATATTAGATATAAACATATGTTTATTGTACATTTATTCATTATTTGAACGCACTCTGGCATGAAGACGGCATGTGTGTTTCTATTACAACAATAGCTTTACTTCAGAAAAGCTCAGCAAAAGAGAAGTAGAGAGGACATTTTAAAAAACGGAAATCAATGTGTGTTGGTGTTGCAGTGTGTTGCAACTCATAACTGTTACTTTAACTGCTATCATTTTTAAACTGCAGGCTGAAACGTCCACTTGACGAGTCCCTTTCGATCACTATGATATATTTACACACACACACTCTCAAGCTCCATTATGGTGAAAATAATCTGCTTCAGCAAACAGATTAAAACAAGGCAGAGACACGTGAAGGTGACACAATTTTGCTTTACCAAAGCTGAACTACTGGAGATAAATGTCACCTCTGTTGCAGACAAGTCTTCATAACTAGAGAATAAATGAATTAATTGCATTCAGGTGAAAAAGGAGGGGTGATCTTAATAGGAGCGGATGGCCGGTGGGACATGGGCACAGTCCTGTTCGTTCAGAGAGCTGTCAATAACAGGGCGGTACTGCAGGGTCACCTGTGGGCAGATAAATCAGTGACAACCCCGGCCTACCAATGCAGCAAAAGCCAACATCCTCCTGACAATAACACAACTAGGATGATTCATTTTTTACTAATACTTTTATCATAACGGTCAAAGCCTTCATCAATCTCCATCATCGGTTTCAGATGAACAGTACTGGGCTCTGTTACAATACAAGATGCAAATGTTTTACTGAAGTTCTTAGTAAGTTTATTTAAAAAGTTTGTACCTTTCCAGTCTTGGGGTCCACGTAGGACATAGTGTGCTTCCTCCAGTGCTGCTCAAAGGGCTTCTTCTCCTGACCTTGCACGGGCTTTGAGTAATCGTACTCATCTACACGATCCTACAATGCAAACAAGAAAATTCACATTAGACAGGGAGATGGCATCATCCTGTTTTACACAAACAGGAAGTAAAGAAAATGATAAAACTGACCTTGAAGTCCTCTCTTGCGTGGGCTCCTCTGCTCTCCTTCCTCTGCTCAGCAGAATAGATGGTCTGGATGGCGTTCAGCATCAAGTTCTGCAGCTCCAGAGTTTCCACAAGGTCTGTGTTCCACACGATACCTGAAAGGGAGAACGCTCATTGTACTGCATGTGTGTATACAAATCAGGAATTGTTATATTTACAAGGAGGAGGAAGCAACTAAATGGACCATCATAGTCAACAGTTAGAGTACCTCTGTCGAAGGTCCTGATGTCATCCATGGTCTGGTAAATGGCATCCATCTTATCACATCCCTCCTTCAGAATTGAGCCAGTGCGGAACACAGCAGCATGAGACTGCATGGTCTAAAGGCACAAAGAGGATTTATGGCTTAATCACCGTTATCATAAATATGCATTTTTTAATCCTTTGGATTAATCTAAGAATCAAAGGAATGAATCTAATCCACAACGTTTGGGGTGTACCTTCTGCATGTTGAGCCTAATTTCTGATGTTCTCAGGTTTCCACTGGAAAACCTCAGCTTGTCCAGATTTGCCACAGACTCTTCTCCAGCGTTAGGCTTCAGTGGGGATAGTTTCTCCCCTGTGGAGGGGAAAAAAAACAAACAAAATCCAGACAAAGTCAAGAGTGTTCTGGAACAATAACTGAAGAATGTGTATTTGACAATCTGCTTCCTAATAAAGCTCAGGGATGGATGTCCTCACCAGGTTTATGCTCCTCGGCAATGGTGAGAGCGCAGGCTCTACCGAATACTACCAAGTCCAGTAGGGAGTTGGCACCCAGTCGGTTAGCACCGTGGACGCTGGCACATGCCGCCTCGCCACAGGCATACAGACCAGGAACCAACTTATCGGCTCCATTGGTATGAGTGATAACCTGACGGGAGAAGAGTAGAACAATGAGTGAAGGCTCCCACTGAAGAACTGGAGGCAGAACATGGGGAGGTGTCACATACCTGTCCTTTATAGTTTGTGGGTATTCCCCCCATATTGTAATGAACAGTAGGCAGGACGGGGATGGGCTCTTTGGTAACGTCGACACCGGCAAAGATCATGGCAGTCTCTGAAATGCCAGGAAGCCTGGTGGCTAGCTGCTGGGGAGGGAGGTGGTGCAGCTGGAGGTACACATGGTCCTTTTCGGGACCAACACCCCTGAAAGTGCAAAAATGGGATTTAAAAAAAAATAAATAATAAAATAAAATAAATAAAAATAGAGCTAAGGCTATCCATACATCCACACCCACCTGCCCTCTCTGATCTCTATTGTCATGGAGCGGGACACCACATCTCTGGAGGCCAGGTCCTTAGCATTGGGTGCATAGCGCTCCATGAAACGCTCTCCTTCGCTGTTGATCAGGATACCACCTTCACCACGACAACCCTCTGTGATCAGACAACCGGCTCCATAGATGCCTGAAACGATTTATATGTCAGTGAGAAGGCAGCATGAATTGAATAGCTACAGGTCAACTGTAATCAAAAGTTAATGAAAAGTTTTATTTTTCTTATACGACACACTTCCCTCACCTGTAGGGTGGAACTGGACAAACTCCATATCCTGACAGGGCAGGCCAGCTCTGGTCACCATGGCGTTTCCATCTCCAGTGCTAGTGTGGGCAGATGTGCAGCTGAAATAGGTTCTTCCATAACCTCTGGAGGAACAGAAATCACAGTTGTAACAAAGAGTGAGCTTAAGAGGATGAATCTTCTCTGCAGTTAGCCTGTGAGCAGCATACCCGGTAGCAATGACTGTATTCTGAGCTCTGAAACGGTGAATAGATCCGTCCTCCATGCAGAGAGCAATCACTCCTTTACACTCTCCATTCTCCATCAGAAGGTCCAGGGCAAAGTACTCAACAAAGTAAGTGGTGTCATAACGAAGTGACTAAAGACAAAATAACAGACAGATAAGCTGAAATAGACAGATAAGATATAATCACATGAACAATAAAGATGGTGTATTAAATTAAAAACAGGAAGCGGAGATTAATGTACCCTTCCGTAAAGCGTATGCAGCAGCGAGTGCCCTGTCCTGTCAGCTACACAGCAGCATCTGTGAGCCTGCCCCCCTTTTCCATACTTCAGGCTCTGACCGCCAAAAGCTCGCTGGTAGATCCTGCCATCTTCAGTACGACTAAAAGGCATGCCAAAGTTCTCCAACTGGGAAGAACACGCGACACGCCATCAGACAAAAATCAGGCAGAGTTGAGTTTGCTGTTCTGGATGTTGAAGCTAACTGTATAATGAATTAAAACCAGTTTAGTTACAGTAGAGTGTATTTGAAACATATAAAACCTTACCTCTACTACAGCTTGCGGAGCCTGCTCTGTCATGTAATGGATGGCATCCTGGTCTCCCAGCCAATCAGATCCCTTCACCGTGTCATAGAAATGCCACCTCCAGTTATCGTCCTCCATGTTGCCCAGAGCGGCGTTGATCCCACCCTGCAAATAAAGCAATGTTAAAGAATGTGGCAAAAGGCTTTTTTCATTCACGCTATGAATGTATAAATAGTGCTGCCTCACCTGCGCAGCTACAGTGTGAGACCTGGTGGGGAAGAGCTTGGTGACGCAGGCAGTGTTGAAGCCAGCCTCCGACAGACCAAAGGCTGCCCTGAGTCCTGCTCCTCCTGCTCCCACCACAACAGCATCAAACTCATGATCCACTACTGGGTACTGTGTAGAGATCTGAAAACAAAGATGCAGAGATGCTACCTCAAAAGCTCTATGACTGTGCTGAGTGATAATTATTTTTATGAAAACAAGGTGGCACTCAACACTCAAAATACGTTCTCGTTCCTTAACACACACACACACACAATATAAGAGGTGTGCCACATAAAGTATGATCAAAGGTAAATTAAGGAATAGCATTATCACAGAAATGCAAAGATTTCAAAAATTTGACCATCTACAAAACTTTTTGTAAATCTGATTAAATCAAAAAGGGAAGAGACACCAAAATCAAACAACTGGAGGTGCATTAAATCTGGGGTAATAACAAGAACAAGACATTCTTGACTGGACAATATATGTAATGTATGATGTGTTTCAAAGACAATGTATTATTAGCAATATCCTGCCTTTTTGTCACTCATGAATGTAACTCACATCCTCAGATACTTTGGCATTATTCTTCTTGCCATAGATAGAGAAATGAAAGTTCCTCGAACCTTGAACTGTGGCCGCAGGAACCTGTCAGAAAAAGCAATTTATATCAATGAACAGTTCCGAAAATTGCGCTAGGGCTTCCGAAAATAAGTAAAATATCAACAGAACCATAGTTTAAAATGTCTTTTCTGTCTTCGAACTGAAATGCTTGGTTTAAACCAATACGTATTTTATCTCTTCTTTGATAAGCATCTTCAATAAATATTGCTGATTTTATAATGCACAAAGCTCAGTTTGAATTCCCGTTTGCAATTATCAAAACTATATTATCGTTACTGTCCTTTTGTTTCACATTTTGCTAGCTAACATTTACTAGCTAGGTAATGTTTACCACAAGGGCAAACGAAAAAAATGTTATGACACGCATGTTATAGGGTCCCTTAATTGTGGGGGGTATTATCTAAATACATGTTAAAATATAAAATATGAAATCGATAGAATGAATTGCGTAAGATGCAGAATTTCTTGAAAGTAAATAACTTTTTGGCGGGTGTCACATTGAAATAGACACCACTACTTATAAGAGATTACGCAAGTAAAGGCATTCTTCCATTTTTCGTTAAAATGCACAACTCTATCTTTAAATAATACATGCTCATGCAAAAAAAGAGTAATATTCAATTGTTAGTACTCACTGATAGCGTTTTAGTTAGTAATCTCTTAGAAAGGAGACGAGTAGCAGCAGTAACACTCGCCATGTTGCCAAAAGACGGGACCGATTCAAAGGTTACACAGCCGGATCACTTATTCAGTCGCACTGGACCAAACCATCTACAGAAACGGGGACAATATATGTTAAACTCGATATTTGCCACATAAAATATTGTAATCACACAAGTTATAATCAATAAAATTAATTTTTGCATTCGCATTAGGCCAAGAAAGAAAATATAAATAGTGAAGTTTTTGCTATAATGTTACTTTAATCAACTTGAAATTCAATGTTATCCCTCTGTCGGTTTAGATAACTGTCCCTAAGGAGAAGATATACGTATTACATGAGAGTGCTGGAGGAACATAAGTGACCTAGACTTTTAATTCAAGGTGAGAACAACAGCAGTTAAAAGAATGGCATAACAAACGTATTCAAAACTATCATGGCTTCTGTAGTCTATATTATCATACATGAGCGACGTTAACTTCAACGTGGGCTTCAACGTTAGCTCACAGTTAGCCTTGTTTAAGCCTAGCTGGGCTGTCAACCCAACACAAATATTCATACTGGTTGTATGAGATTCTTGCCACGTCTTGGTGCTGTGTTTGTTTTGGACCAGTAACTTTCATTAAATTACACACTTAAAGTTTAAACGTCTTTAAGGTTTTAACTCATAGTTAAAATGATGTTTGAGCGACCAACATTATCATCGTCACAATTACCATCGTCAACAAAATCAAAATATGAATGCATCAAAATGCATGCCGTTTATAGAAGCAATGTTAATTTTGGTTGTGGACAGCGCCTATCAGTAGCCCCATTAGCACTGTTCTTTCACCAATTATGCAGGTTTGAGGTATAAATAACGTGCAATTTCTCTCATAAGGTCTGATGTATAGGTTTGCCATATGTGACAGAAACCTCCATGAACAACCTAAATGAACCCCCCAGATGGAATATCCACCCCAACCCAAGAGAAAGAGGGGTGGGAGCTGAGGATGGGAACAAATGGAACTATGCTCTACTGCTCCCTTTGCTTGGATTGGCTGCATTCCGTGAGTTATACAGGAAGATACTGCACAGAAAAGCACCAAATTCAGTTTGTCTGAACTCCATCTTATTAATTAGACTTAGAATTAATGGACATGTACATGGAGTGAAGTACAGAATCCAATGTATCTTGTACTTTTTTGTTGGTTTTTAACATTTGCATAGAATAGAAGAAACTTTATAAATCCCAAAGGAAACTGTTCTGCAGACTTGCAATTCACATTCAATAAAAAATAACAAGAAATTAATAAATGTACAGTTAAGTTTAATTTAGTGCACCAAAGTAAAATTTAATTCTCCTCTCTGTATCACTCACTCAATCTCAGGTTGGATCTGGACCAAGGAGTCTCAGAAGGAGATCCAGGAAGTTAAGGCAAAGTATGACAAGGATTTGTCCACTATTAAAAGTGAGATGGAGGCTAGTTACCGGGAGACATTGACAGAGAGGTGCAAAGCGGTGGCAACACTGGAGCTGGAACTAGAGAAGGAGAGACAGAGGGTCAAAGGCTACAGACAGGCCATGGCATCACATAGCCAGCTGCTGATGGAACAACGCAAAAAATTACAGCTGGTAAACCCATGCCTCAGACCACTTTGAGCATTAGTTTTTGTGTATTTAGCTTTTTAACCTGTATAAAAAAATTCTCTTCTTCCTTAAAAGGAGTGTGAGGTCTTGGAGAGAGAGAAGGAAAGGGTGGTAAAATCTGGTGCTGCCGCTGCTGTGCTGTACCAGGCACTGGAACGAGAAAATAACTGGTACAGCCAGGCCAGTGCCACTCTGAAGGAACTAGAGGGCCAGCTTGTGGAGAGACAAAATATCTACTGTTCCCTCACTCAATCCCGACATCTGCGGAAGGAGATGGAGGAAAATATGCTGCTAAAGGTTGCACAAGAACCAGTTGGGCGGGAACTCGATCTAGAGTCCAATCTGAGGGATATTTTCAAGAGGGATACCCACTGTGCAGACTTTCTCAACATGGACAAGAGGAAGAATGGAAGTCTTATGTGGGTGTACCTCAAATACTGGCAATTGCAAATCACTGTGCAGAAATACAAGAGAGCTGAAGCAGCCATATTAGGGGAGAAAAAACAGTCTCACTCAAAGTGACAAAAGTGCTAATGCCAGTGCGTGCTTATCATTTCACACTGGAATACAAAATGCACATGCTTTTCACTGTTAAATTTCTTTACTTGCTGAGGTGTTGTGGCAAAAATATTTCAGAAAGTGCATGTATACCAACACATCCAATACAACCTTTAAATCAAAAGCTCCACAAGCTCTCAAAGGGCAGAGATCAGTAACTAAGTAAATATTACAATTTTCAATTTTCTTCCTCCAGCTTGGGCATGAATTTCATTCACAATAACTGCTTCAAGCCTAGTGTGATAATGCAGATTCCTGAATTAGAATAACTGAATAAATATCTCACAATTACCATTGCTTTAAGTGAACAAAAGCATGACCCAGGTTTTTTATGTGTTCATGTCATGCATCGATATGGTATTTATAAGGTAAAAGCTGATATGCGTCATGAAACTTTGGGGTGTATTTTTAAGATATATCTCGTTTACTCTCTGCTCTTCACTGTTAAAATGTCATGAATTCAAATACACTGTGTACCCATTCTATGAAAACACCCTAATACATTTTTGGGAAAGGGATTCATTTTTCTGATGTTTTGTTTCTTTGTACTACGCAATATATAATTTCAGCATCAAAATAATGGTCTCGTCAAAAATGTTCACATCGCGGGATATAACTTGATAACGTGATTAATATATTAAATCTAGGTTTTCTTTACTACGATATAGGTACGTTGAAGGAACCAATAAAATATACCACCTGCCACTGAATAAAAATAATTATAGGATATATTGGGAATACGTGAACGTCTTTGGACAGTACTGGAGTTGACCATGAAGAAGGCTGAAGACTGAAATGACGAAGAAAATCTGAGCCAGACCATTTGTTCACACTAACCGCCTCTAGGTGGCAAGAACGGTTATAAGCCGCAACAAAAAACCTAAAGGAACGTCACCGACACAGAGTAGAAGAAGAAGAACAACAACAAGATGGCGGAACGAGGCTACAGTTTCTCTCTCACCACATTTAGGTAAACTTCCTAAAACTGTTATAAAATTTAAAAACTGCGTTTCAAAATATATTTGGTAAATATCATCATAGAAAGGCAATATGAGAGAGTGCAAGTGCCGGTTTCCTTTTTGAACGAATGTGTGATTTTTAGAGACAGCTACTGGTGGTGCACTGTCATTGCCGGGTAATAATGAATCAGCTAATGTTAACAGTTAGCTTTTCGAGCAGCGCGTATTTTAATTTGTCCAATCATTTTCCTCCTCTGTCAGGAGCAGATATTATCTAATTATTTTGTTTTTGGACTATGGTTAAAATAATAATTGATTATCTTTCATGCTAATTGTCTGCGGATCGTGTTAGCTACTTTAGCACACATGAGTCAGTGACTTTTAGTTGTTACTTTCAGTTTCATTAAAAGACGACAAGAAATATTTTGTTTTCTGCGGGCCTTTTCAGTGGATTTTTGTTGACGTTATAAGCAAGACTATTGTTTTCTTTTGCAGCCCGTCCGGCAAACTGGTCCAGATTGAATATGCACTGGCAGCTGTAGCAGCCGGAGCACCCTCGGTTGGCATCAAAGGTTTGGTCCTGAAAGTCCTCTAAGTACTACAACTGTTGGCCCAGTCGCAAATGAACTGCCATTTATATTATTAAAGTATTGATTGCTTTGGCATAATTAGGTTCTAATGCATATCTTTAACATGGTGATTTAATGATATTTTTAGTGAAAGCAGCATGACTGTCCGCAGTGGTTTAAGTTAAATTGAAATAACAGTGAACAACATAAATCACCATTTAAAAAAAATAAAAAAAATTGGCAGTTAAAACTCAATATCAACTTGACAGACATGCCTTTTAACTACATGGTACAAAACCTGAAAATTGTTATTTGATGAACTTAAGAAAAATCTAAATTATTGTAATATTTTTCATGTTTGAAGCTTCCAATGGAGTTGTTCTTGCAACAGAGAAGAAACAAAAGTCCATTCTCTATGATGAGCAAAGTGTTCATAAAGTGGAGCCCATCACTAAACACATTGGCATGGTGTACAGTGGAATGGGACCTGACTACAGGTAGGAGTTCATCATATGTCCTACAAGGACGGAACAAGACCTCGGGTTTCTTTCATTTAAAGCAAATTATTACAGTTTCATTATACCAAGCACACCACAACAAAGGCAATTTTATGATATTGTTGGCACTCATTTCTTTTTTTAAATAACCTCATCAAACTTTTAATCTGTTGAAACAAATATTTCAGTTGCCTTTTTTCCCCCCAATGTCAGCAGAAGTAACTAAAATAGTCTAACCATATTGACAGGGTTTTAGTGCGACGAGCCAGGAAACTGGCACAACAGTACTATCTGGTTTACCAGGAGCCAATCCCAACAGGTCAGCTTGTCCAGAGGGTAGCATCTGTAATGCAAGAATACACACAGTCTGGGTGAGAACAGTCAAGCACCTGTGCACGATGTACTTATTTTTTGCATATATAATAATGCGTTCTTTGAAACATCAGGTATAGCCATTTTTCTTTTTCTTTTGTTTTTAGTGGAGTACGTCCTTTTGGTGTTTCCTTGCTCATAGCTGGCTGGGATGAAGACCACCCCTATCTGTTCCAGTCGGACCCTTCTGTATGTTGCTGGTGTTCAAATTTACTGTAAAACAGTTCCTGACTTTACAAACCTTGTCAGTCAAACTCCATATTGGTTTTGTTCACATTGAAACAAAAATGTGTGCATATCTAGAAATTGTGCTGGATATGTATTTATTTATTTTTAACTGGCAGGGTGCATATTTTGCATGGAAGGCCACAGCGATGGGAAAGAACTACGTCAATGGAAAAACATTCCTTGAAAAAAGGTAAACATGTGACAAACAAAAATGCTGAAATTAAATTTAACTTTAGCATTTATTTAGTTGTGTATATATTCAGAATGTCATCATTGCTTACTCTTATTACAATACATCAGTTCTTCCAGCTTTAATAATAATGAATGATTTAATATATTTTCTACCCATCTAACAAAGTCTGTTACATTTCACCTCTTAAAAAAAGCAATTTTGACAGCTTATTGTTAAATGTTTAACAAAGTACCAGTTTCAAGTTTCAATGATGGAACCTAAACCTGACATTTTTAAATAAAGTCTTAACCATGGATGATAATTTGTATGATTTCTGTTAATCTGATTGGATTGTTGTTTACGTAGTTGACAAATTAATCAATATTATTAACCCTATATTGAACTTAATGCCAAAACATTTTATGTCACTGTGGTTTATTGTATCTAAAATTGGACCTTTCTTCATCTTAAAACTGAGCACTTGCTGCTATGATCTGGATAGTTGCTCAAACCAGAATAGTTTGAATTAATTATGAGGATATTGTTTTTCAGGTACAACAATGATCTAGAATTAGAAGATGCCATCCACACAGCTATCTTGACCTTGAAGGTATGTTTAAAAAAAAAAAAAAAAAACCCAAAACAAGACAGGATTTCAGTCTGTCTTCATCAGTCTTTTTTAAAACCAGCTATTCACACTTCTGTGTTTTTGGTTTTTAAGGAAAGCTTTGAGGGTCAGATGACAGAGGAGAACATTGAAGTCGGGATCTGCAATGAGGCCGGCTTCAAAAGACTCACCCCAGCCGAGGTGAAAGACTATCTGGCAGCCATCGCGTGAACACACCCTGGATGATAATGGGGCTCTCAGGCCACATTTCATTAAAACATGAATAGCACAGTAGAAAACGGTCTCATGACACATTTTTGTAAACCACCATTCTTCCATTGATTTGGCTGAATTAGATTTTGACCAAAACAATTTCTACCCTGAGATCATGAAAACACCCATACATTCTGATTCGGTTTATACCCAGAATGGTTCACTGTAAGTAGCTGCCTCTGACAACTGAACTAAACACACACTTCCATATGTGACAAATTCATTTTTATTGCATAATTGTCTCAGACATTAAACACACACTCTGTTACTGTGAAATGTGGCAGTTACCTACTGTGCATAAAAAAATTAATGCAGACGTGATGAGAAATGATAAAATTTCTGTTTTTCATTGAATCCTTTTTTTGTTGGCTATGGTGTTGCATTGGAAACACAGTGCTGCCAGTATAAACGTCAAGCATTTTCTGAACTTATTCTAAAAATAAAAACGTAATTCATTCCTTAAAAATGGGACAGTTATGGTCACATGGGGTTATTAAAAATTATTAGTGGCCAAGATCCTAGCAGCACTAAATTACCAGTCCTTAAATTGGGATCAATAAAATGCAGAATGTTTGAAGAATACAATTGACATTTCTGAGATTTTACAGTCAGAAAACTAGTTTCCTGTACACAATTTTACACAATGTACAATTTTCAGGCAACAATTCCAGAGTTTGTAATCTTTTTTTCTGGTATCTGTCTTTTATTCAAATAAAAGATGATCACTTGATTCTGTCTGTTTTATCATTCTTTAAAATTATCTCTTTAGAAAAGTTTTACTGTCGAGAAAACCAAATGTCAAGTGTTGTTACGTCATACAATGTGCGCCCTCCTGTCTTGAGCGGAGTGATCTTCATATCCGATCACATATTCAAAAAGCACATGTATACCTCCGCCTATAGTGTTTAAAAAAAATAAGTCGAAATACTAATGCTACTAGTATAAGACAATCGTCAGTAAGAGGTTATACAAAAAGGCTGTTATGCTATTGTTAAAGTACATTTTATTTCGTTGTTTGTTTTTTTTTGTTTTTTGTTTTTTTTAGGACTTTGCAAGGCGATCTATTTTTCTCGGCGGTAGCTTATTAGTGACCGTCCCACAGATGACGTTTGTGGCGCCAGAAATCAAGTACTGCCGTAGTAGCTTGTATGCAGGTTAACCGGCGCTTGTTTGTTATCAGTTTGTTATGTTGACAGTAACGTAAACACGGGCGATCTTAATACCAAATATTGATTTAAACTCCGTCTTTTACCGTATAAGATAAATTTGTAAGGACGATGGTTATACTACGTAGCGGCGGCGGTGTCGGAGCTGCACCGATGGCAACAACTCCGAAGAGAACCACTGATTTGGATACAAGCTCCGAGTTTCTATCACTGCTTCCCGCGTCGCAGAGAAGATCCACCCGTTTGACGCGTTCCTCTCGGGTTCTTGATAGTTTCAGCAGTCCTGAACACAGCACGGTGAATGTGAGCATATGCATTAGCAACTGCTAGCAGATCAAAGAGTTTTGGTGACATCTATAATACAATTTACTGTTTGAAAGCGGTTAGCACGCTATGCTACGTAGCTTGTCAGTATAACTACTATTAAGTTACTGGAATGAGCGCCACATCACAATAATAATATCTATAATAATAAATGGTCCTGTGCACATATGGCATCCACGCCTCATGTCCGAATTTTGTCTGTCCAAACCTTGAGCTGTCAAGTATGTTATGCATCCTTGGGAGGAAGAGATTATTAGAGCAAAACAGCTCATTTCATTTGAATTTATTGCACATTTGCTTGTAATCACAGGAATGAATCCAGTTCATAAAACAGACTTTGACAACTATTTTTTTTATTTAACTATTTATTTGAATGACCTTCCAGGTACATGCTAATATGAACCAGGAAAAGAGGAGCAGTCCTCATAATTCTCTGAGGACTCGAAGACAGAGAGGTGCACCGGAGACCTCCTTTTCAGACATGGAGGTGACCAGCTCCCCAGTTAATCAAGACAAAGCCGGAGGATGCTGCACCAGGTTATACTTGACTAATTTCCTGAAATAAAATTTGATATCCTGATAAATTCTCTTGAATATTATAGATAATCATCCTTCCTTTCCTTGCAGGTTCATTCAAGGGAAATATTTTTTATTAATTGTAACTTCTGTCTAATAGTTGCATAAAGAATTTGTACACAGTTATGCTCTTTTTTTACAAAGAAATTCAGCATTGATTATTTAACGTTGAATAACATTTGCTCTCCTTTCAGAAAGTCTTCTCGTCTGCAGAGAGAGGATAAAGCATCTAGTGGCAAACAGCAAGCAGGTAAAAGTTCCTACAATGTCAGTTCCTTATTGTTATAGCTGACATTTTAAAAATATAAAACACTGAAATTATTTTGATAAGCATTAAAGTAATTTTGCTGACATCCGAGATGTTCCAGACGAAGTGGAGGGGTCATCAACTCCCAAGAGGAGTCGCTTTGATTTACAAAGCAGACATGAGGCAGAGGAGGAGTGCTCGGTGCGCCGAAGCTCTAGAATCACCAGATACAAGCGGAATTCTCGGAATCAATCAGTGCTCTATGACCGCCTCATTACTAAGTAGGTTCATCCACAGTCCGGTCTCTTGTCAAATCCCCAAGGTTCCTGCAGCAAAAATTAGTTGCAGTTTAAATATTTTTTTGTGCATAGGGGCATTACATTGTTATTTTCATGGTACCAATTTAAATATATATTAAATTGTAGTCCTGGAGGTTCAAGCCCACTAAATTTAATAATAATTAGATGACTGATAACGTTTGATAATATAAATTCCTCCTCTGATTGTACGTAAGCACGGCCGAAGCTGTTCTCCAGAAGATGGATGACATGAAGAAGATGCGGCGCAGACTGAGAGACAGAGACGACCAAGAAGAGGTATTACCAAACAGGAAACTACGTCATATGTATTTTTGTTTCATATGTACAGTGGGTAATTTTGCTGTTTGATCACATGTAACCTGTTTTAAAGTTTAAGCTGCATTTACACATTTTACTCCAAGCAGCTTGGTGTATACACCAGGGGAAGAATGAGAAACTTGATGAGAACAAACATGGACAACAAGGACATTGTGGAGGAGAACCAAGGTGAGGCAAGAACAGAACTCTTTGTAAGAGAACATGGGGAACCAAATGAGATTGTTTTCTCCAACATTTAGGAGGGAATAAAGATGGTCATGATGATGAAGAGGAAGATGAGGAGGAAGATGATGATGATGATGGTGACGACGATGATGACGACGACGATGATGATGATGGTGATGATGATGAAGACGAGGAAGAAGAACATCAGAGACGTTATGACTTTAGACAAAGAAAGACTGTAGTTCGCTACCAGGCTCCACAGGACGGTAATTGATCCTTTTCAGTCTGCTCCTTTTGTCTGTTACTGTATAAAAATGAAATGTAAGCATGTATGGAAATCTTGGTAAACCTACCACAGGGCCCTAATATCTGTTGTTAACGTGGTGGTTTATTGACGTTATTAACGAAGATATTTCACAAAAAAAATGTTCATGTGTGATGAATTATAGTAGGATTCTCTTGCTGGTTACTTTTCTTAGAACCCAGAGAACCGAGAAAACGCACCTTGTACTTCAAGAATCACTCGTCTCCAACCAGACATGGATACACATTCAGCTCCACCGCCCCTAGGAGCCCCTACAACAGGAAAACCAGCAGGTGAATAAGATAAAAAGGCCACCTGCATCACCTCATCTGATAATAATATTTGCTCTTCAGGGATATTTTCCTCTCAACATCACTTGATGTCCTTTGTAAATTGTAATTATTAAATATGAAGTGCTTCAGCCAGAAGAACACTGCCCCATTCTCAAAATTTGCAATTTTTTTTCCTGTCTGATTCTCTCAATTCTTCCAACATGAGCAGTTCTGAGAGGAAAGATCCTACCTGCTCTCGCAGTTAATTTCAGTCTGCTGTTTAGACTTTCTGAGTTTGGTGGTGGCCACAATTCGGTTAAACAATCTACACATTTTAATGGTGAAATGAAGTTCCTTCCTTGTTAGGTTAATGTGCCTGCGATTACTCATATATGTACATTCTGATGAGCTCCGGGAGGAGGAGCTTGGAGTAGAACCGCTGCTCCTCCGTGTTGAGAGGAGCCAGATGAGGTGGCTCGGGCACCTAGTCAGGATGCCTCCCTGGTGAGGTGTTCAGGGCACGTCCCTCCGCTAGGAGGCCCCTGGGAAGACCCAGGACACGCTGGAGGGACTGTGTTTCTCGGCTGGCCTGGAAATGCCTCGGGATCCCCCCGAAAGAGCTGGACGAAGTGGCTAAGGAGAGGGAAGTCTGGGCTTCCCTGCTAAGGCTGCTGCCCCCTTGACCTGACCCTGAATAAGTGGTAGAAGATGGATGGATGGATGGATTTGCAGTAATGTTGTCCTCTGATGTGTTTTTCTCCATTTACTAACATTGTTTTTCTGTTTTGAGCCAAATATAATACATCTCTGTGAATGGAGTTGCAGTAGCTTATAATTTTACTTAAATAACTTGGCTGTATTCTTGTGTTGCAGAAGGAGACATGCCATTCACAACAGTGATTCCACTTCCTCTTCTTCAGATGAAGAGCAATTCCAAAGAAGGAGAAGCAAGAACAGGAGCAGGTCAGTCAACAGGTGAGGACATCAGCATGGGATGCATGTACACGTACACATTTGCAACACAAAACAGCAACATAATAAAAGAGAAACCACCAGAGGAAAGTGTGTTTTTTATAAAAGTATTTTTCTTGCAGATTTTTACCCTTGAACTTTAAGAAGGACGACATTCTGGGGATCCATAAGGACAGGATGAAGATCGGCGCAAGCCTCGCTGATGTGGATCCTATGCACATTGACAGAACGGTTAGCTGCATAGATTACTGCAATATTCTTGCTAACAGTTATTTGTATTGTCTCAATTTAAATGTCACTGTTTCCAAAATTCTGACATCATAGCGTAATAGAGTAAGTCTGTTTGCTTTCATTTTTAAATGGAGACTAATTGTTAAAGGACAAGGACTAAACTAAGTGATATTTGGCATTCAGGTGCGGTTTGAAAGCATCGGAGGTCTGAGTAAACACATTTCAGCGCTGAAGGAGATGGTGGTCTTTCCTCTGGTCTACCCAGAAGTCTTTGAGAAGTTCAAGATACAGCCTCCGAGGTAAACTCCACATCTGTTGTTTAGTGATTCATGTCTTTTATTATCATGGGAAATTTGAAACTAGGTATGACAAGCAGAGCATTTTAGGTACAGATGCGGGCAGCAACATTTTGTTTGTCACATTGGATTCATGCTAATAATTTCAAAATGTTGATAAACAGCAGAAAAGATAAAACTGAGAAGTTTCAATACAACAAATCTAATTAGATAAGGTTTGTTCTCATACATTGCTATCTGTCCATTTTTCTGAGTCGCTCAGTTTATATATGTCTTAAATTTCTTAAAAATATTAATTGAAGCCCTTACAATGAAAATGTTTGCTCTGTTTTCTTTTGTCTCCAGGGGCTGTCTATTTTATGGTCCTCCGGGCACAGGGAAAACACTTGTAGCCAGAGCTTTGGCCAATGAGTGCAGTCAGGGGGAAAGAAAAGTCTCTTTCTTTATGAGAAAAGGTGCTGACTGTTTGAGTAAGTGGGTGGGAGAGTCAGAGAGACAGCTACGGCTGCTTTTTGATCAGGTAATTACAGTTTCATACTGATGTTTTCAGTGAAACAACTCTGTTTTAACGAATTAACCATACCATAATAAAACAGCGTGTCTCGGGGGTATAGAATTGATTTTTATTAAATGTCTATTTGATTGTTTACAGGCATACCAGATGCGGCCGTCCATCATCTTCTTTGATGAAATTGATGGTTTGGCTCCAGTCAGGTCCAGTCGTCAGGATCAGATACACAGGTAAGCAGCATAGACTCCAAAACTTTGTAGATTGGAAACTAGTCTTTCAAATATTGTGTGGAAAAACACACTTTCCTCTCTCCAAAGTTCCATCGTGTCCACCCTGTTGGCGCTAATGGACGGATTAGACTCCAGAGGGGAGGTAGTTGTCATAGGAGCTACAAATCGACTGGACTCCATTGATCCCGCACTGAGAAGACCAGGGCGCTTTGACAGAGAGTTCCTCTTTGGCCTGCCAGACAGATGGGTAAAAAGATGTAGAAACCTTTTGCTTGCCAAATTGATTCAGTGATTTTTAGGCCTTTTGATGTTGATTTTTTTGTATGGCAGGCGAGAAAGGACATTTTACAGATCCATACCAGAGAGTGGACTCCACCACTTTCTGACACCTTTTTGGAGGAGCTGGCGGATAAATGTGTCGGTATGTTTGTGTCTAAATAACTACTTTGGATTGAAATTAAGACACTTGAAACAGAAACACTGGCAGCAACCTGTCTTTGCTTCCCAGGTTATTGTGGCGCTGACATCAAGGCTGTGTGCTCAGAGGCTGCTCTGTGTGCTCTGCGGCGGCGATACCCGCAGATCTACTATTCCTCGCAGAAACTCGTGCTCGATGTTGACTCGATTGCGATCACAAACAAAGACTTTGTTTGTGCAATGTTAAAAATAGTGCCTGCTTCCCAGAGGTAAAACCAGAATATTTGTATGATGCATTTTAAGCATTAGTTAAGCCCTGGGTTTGTTCTGAATATGAGTGCGTGATTTGTAGGGCAGTGGTGTCACCAGCCAAGGCCCTGGATCCTGTCATTCGTCCTCTACTGTGTGCTACCCTGCAGGACATCCTTCACATACTTGGGAAGGTCTTCCCACATGCTGAAAAGAGCTTTCAAAGGCAAAGACAACAAGGTTCGGTACTACCTGTTGGCTCTATAGATAAAAGTGCTCCCAGACTCAAAAGTAACTGTGTGCCATTGTATTCATTTTCAGATGTGGCCTGTGATGTTCTTGAAGATGATCTAGTATTGAGTGCAGAAGAGGACGCTGGAGGCTGTAGACAAACCTCACTCTCCCAGCTCAAAAATCCTGCTGCTAAAGAACTCAACTTCAGCAGGTTGGTCAGCTGTTCAATAAAGGAGTGTTATCTCGTGGGGCTTGTTATCCGCTTCTTGTGTTGGATCTTATTAATCAAATATATTTTAACAAGTTGACAGTTTCACTTAGGTCTCAAATTTTTTCTGGGATTTGTCAAGAAACAGAATTCATGGACTGCTCTCAGTGAAAGCCTAATTGGAACATTCGCCCTCTATCCATCGCAGGTATTTTAATGGCTGTCATGTTTCATTCCGTAGGAGTGTTCTGAGCGAGCCGACCTCCTACCGTCCCAGGCTGCTTTTAGAGGGCCGGCCAGGCTCCGGTCAGAGCTCCCACCTCGCTCCTGCTGTCCTACACACCCTGGAGAAATTCACCGTGTACACCCTGGACCTGGCTGTGCTGTTTGGATCCAGCGGAACTGCTCCGGAAGAGTCGTGTGCTCAGGTGACAAAAATGACAGATTTCTCTTGACTCATTTACATTTTAATAAACCTCAGGACCAGATCAGAGTAGAGGCGTTCTCTTGCAGCCTTGTCAAATTCAGTGTGTTCTGAAAGCGGACTTCACTGGCTAAAATGGCTGCCACAGTGACTGTAGTTCATGGGCCCTGCTTCTGTGCATCTTGGGAAGTAGGGATAAATATGTACTACAGACATACCGGTGTGTGGAATACAGCATTTGATAGTTATGCTTCTCCCTCCACTCTCAAACAGCTGGACTCTAGTGTCTAGTATTATCACCCACTGCTTGATTCACTGTTGGAGACAGTTCCTCCACCCATCATTGTTTTTATATGTAAATACCAGTACAGATGTGGTTCCTTTTTAGTCTCACTTGGCAACATGTACGTCATTTAAGAAGTTCCCCTGACAAATGCTACATTTGGAAACAGTAAACACTGAAAATGTAAAACATTTGCTTCTTGCAAGCTTCGGAAAATTGAAATCATTCATTTGCTGCACTTGGTGGCTCTTAACAGAGTTAATGTCTTGATTATTATACATAAAACATGCTCATAGTAATTGTTTCAAGCAAACACTTGTCAGTTTTCAGTGTTTATTATGAAACCATACAGAAAAGAAATGGCAGGAAGGAGAGCAAGGAGCTCAACCGGACTTGAGCATCTCATGACCATGGTCTTTTGGGCATGTGGTTATTTTCATCACAGTCCTACTTAGACGTGAATGAAGACTGTCTCAGTCTGCATGTGTGTGTGGGGTAATGACTAAATAATAACTCGTTTGACTGCTGAGTATATATAATGTTTTAATTTGTTGTTTGCCCAAGACAACAAACAAGACAAATGATCCATTTTGGGGGTCTGAAGATATTTTACTTTAATTAATAGTTATTTGATAGTGTATTGAATTTAATCAAGTGCTCACTAGTGTTGTCTCTAAATTTGATGCATCATTATCTGTTCTGTAGATTTTTGTTGAAGCGAAACGGACGTCTCCAAGCATTCTGTATGTTCCTCACATTGGACAGTGGTGGGAAACTGTGAGTCCTGCCTTAAGAGCCACCTTCCTCAGCCTGCTAAACTCAATCCCTGCCTTCGCTCCCATTTTGTTGCTGGCCACATGCAGCATGCAATATAAGGAGCTAAATATGGAGGTATGGAATAAAGACAGTGTTAATGCTGTAGAGTAAACAAATAGTTCTTTTATGAATTAATATATTCAACAGATAAATGTAAAACTGCTCTTTAATGTTCCATTTCTTTTCTTAGTTGCAGGACTTGTTCAGGTTTGAGTATGGAGAGGTTTTCCGCATTCAGCCTCCCACCAGCAGAGAAAGACACAACTTCTTTGAGGATCTGATCCTTAGTCAGTCTTCCAGAGCCCCCGTTTCAAAAAAGAAAGCTGGTGAGGATCAAAAAAGTGAAAGTGTGAGGAGATGGATTAAAGACCTGATTTAGTTTTCTGTGACCTGCCGTTTAGGTGTATTTTTGTGAAACTTTCTTATAGCAATTTGTAATATTAAGTAAATATTTCAAGAAGCTTTGAGTGTGTTTGTTGTCACACCGGTTCTGGCGCAGTTGAAATTAATTATGTGTGCGCACCTGTCGTCTGTCTCTCTTCCGTCTTCAGTGATGAATCTCTTGGAGGTGCTCCCAGTTGCTGCCCCTCCTCCCCCACATCAACTGACAGAAGAAGAAGCCAAACGGTTGGAGGAGCTGGAGGAAGATACTCTGAGAGAGCTCCGTTTATTCCTGCGAGATGTCACCAATCGCCTGTCCCAAGATAAACGCTTTAAAGCTTTTACAAAACCGGTTGATTTAGGAGAAGTAGGTTGCCCTAACTGATGTGGATTTACTAATAATTTTTTTTTTTTTGGCTTTTTGTGTTACTATCATAATTTTTGTTACATCAGTTTTTTTTCCTGTTTTTAGGTACCAGATTATGCAGATGTGATCAAAAAGCCCATGGACCTGTCAACGGTTCTCTCTAAGATTGACCTCCATCAGTATGGCACTGTCAGAGAGTTTCTCCTGGATGTGGATCTCATCTGGCAGAATGCCCTCGAGTATAACCCGGATAGGGACCCCTCAGGTACACGCATTGTGGCGAATTCAAACGTCGGAGATGATGAAACCTGCACTTTAGTCACACAGTTGTGTTCTGGGTCTAGATCGCCAGATCCGCCACAGAGCGTGTGCGCTGAAAGACACGGTCCATGCCATCATCAGATCTGAACTGGATGAAGATTTTGAGAAGATTTGTGAGGAGATCAAAGTGTCACGCACAACAAGAGGTAAATGTGTGCGTGTGCATGTCTAAAAAGAAAATGCCGTGAGTGAGGTTATGACCTGTGGTGTGATTTTCAGGCCAAAGAAGCATTTTTAATTTAAAGAATCATAATCCAAAACATCGGCTTTAACAGTGTTTGTAACTTTATTAAAATGTGTAACTTTAAAAAGCATAGAGACATTATACCGTCACCCTCAAAATGCATGAATGCATCCAATGTGAGGAATATAAAAAGGCAGAACTGCACTCAGAACTATTAATGTGTTTTCATCATCTCAGGTGGCTCCTCTCTGCACTTTGCTCCCTCTTTTTACCATGTTCTTCCCAAACCTGCCGCTGTTGCTACAGTCACCAACTTGACCCCACAAACTGAGGCATCTGGCACCAAAGCTGAGGTTACTCCCTCAAAGCCCTCTGCTGCCGTAGTGCTTAAAAGCACAGGTAATCCATGCTGCAAGTCAGGAAATAATATTTCAAAGATAAATCCAAGTAAAAAAACATTTTTTTTTTTGTCTCGGCAGGACAAAAGAGAAAGAGGCGGAGAAATCGCTGGTCATCTGGAATCTATGTCAAGAGGAAGCATACCTCTCCACATACGTCCAGAGATGATGCACACTTGGCATCTGATGAGGAAGAGGAGGATGGGGAGGATGAGGATGCTGAAAGGGGAGGAAGAGAAAAACACAGGGCAATGGATGTGAAATCAGGGTCGACACCTGCTGAAGGAAGTCGCATTGAGCCGGACAGTCTGGAAAGCCGTGCCATTTCAGTGGGCAACAGTCAGGAAAGTTGCACCGGGGTGGAGAAAGGCAATCAGGAACCATCCTGCTGTGGGGATAATGTAAAGCTGACAGCAACTGGAAACAAGATGGTCATTGTTGTAGAGGAAGAACCAACACAGATGGCCACCACAGGAACCAGCAGAACTGTCAGAGAGGAGCCAAGCACAGGTGAGATGGTGTCATCACATGATTTAAATGAAAATCTGATGGAGTACGTGTATGTATTTCAGAGAGACCTGTGAGGTGCATGACTCGTGCTAAAAAGAACACCATGATGCAGCAACAGATGATCAACGTGGACAAGGCTGTGGAGGTCTTGGAGCAGGAGACTCCTCCTTTAGTGGTCAACAGAAACAAACTGAAGGTGTGTTGGATGACTGCTTAACTGATTTTTGTCTTCCAATCATCATTGACCACATGACTCTTCTGCCCTCCTTCCTTACTTCTTTAGGAGCTGCTGGAGGGAGTGGTGAAAAAGACTGAAGGCTACGAGGTCTTCCAGCTGGAGAAACTCTATGCTCGTCTCTGCCAGAGCATTTACAGACACAGGTGGGAGTACAACAAAACAGCACTTGTAAAGGTGAGTACAGATGCAGTAGTTTTACTGCAAATGTTCTGGCAGCCTTAATATGTTGAGAATATTGCCTCTAATTCAGCCTTTGATTTTTCCTGTCCTACCTGACATTTATACAGGAGATGGAACAAGAGATTCAAGACTTCTGTTGACGTTCTCTGGGAGCAATGCGGACAAACCTTAGTTCCGCTGAACTGCTGAGACACGACAACAAAGGGGAAAATTAGTTCCGTTGATGACCTACAAGAACATTTAAATTGTGATTGAACTTAACTTTTGTATCCATTTATTATATTTAATTAAAATAATTTCCTGTCAATATTATATGATTTTTCAATAGGATAAATACATCATAACTGATGCTGGACATTTATATAAAAATATACTAGTACAATACCAGTATTATACATCTGCTTAGGAAAATCACCAGCTACTTCTAGATAAATATTTATTATATAGCACTCAACAGTGATGATGTAATCCATCTGGGAACAATGTCTATTCATTTTATACTTTTTTATTCTTGCATCAGAACTTCCGCCTAAAGTTTTAATTGTGTGATTGCATGCTATCTTGTCTTTATCATAACAGCACTGCATATTTAGTCATCCAGTTTCCTCAACTGACATTTCGCTTAACACTGCTGCAATAACGCATTAATAGTTAACAGTATATTGCTTTAAAGCACGCTACAAATACCAGATTGTGCCTTATAAAAACCACAAAAATAATAATGCGACATTTTAAATTGAAAAGTGAACTTTTGCTGGGAACACTGTCAGACTTGTCCTCGGATAACTTTTCAAACTGCCCTGGTAGGTCATGTCAGGACACGCTGGCAGGCTTCCCGGCTGCACGAACGCGCTCCACGGTCGACATCAAACGGCGTTATTTATTTACTTTCGCCTTCATGGAGGTGTTAAATGGCACACAAAGCAGTTTTACGTGGTGATAACGTTTAAAAATGTGATTTTTGGATATATTTTCGATGTAGAAAGCAGAGAGTCGCCGAGCAATGACGTCAGGACGTATCACATTGAACGATGACGCCGTTCGATCATTAAAAAAAAAAATCTTCCTTTAAAACAGAATTGGGTCAGCGAACTAACGCAGGATCAGTCGCGGCATTACAGAAGTAACCGCCGGCTTTTGGGTCACATCTTCACGAAGGTATGAAGTGACCTGCTCCGACGAGGTGGGAAGAGATGTCCGGCGTTTCCAGCATCTTCCGACTGGTCCGTCCGTCTGTCTGTCTGGCTGGCTCCCTCCGCCGGGTTTGGGAGACCCGCAAGCCCGAATAACGTTAACGCTGCTGTCGTCCCGTCCGGGCTGCCTCCGAATGATTAGCCGCGGGAGGAAGAGACCCCGAAAGGCATCTGCCGAAGCTTGAGAGCCAGGAAATCCACGCCTCGACAGGCTGGTTTACATTTTAGTAGTTCAGTAAGTTTACCGCTAGAAACGAACAACAATAACGATCGCCCCGGCTAACACTAGCTAGTTCCCCTCTCTATACATGTAGTAAGCTGTGGAGCTAATATTTGTACCCTCATGCTGAAATATTCTCATTATTTTTCGGTAATGTCGAGTTAGCTATCTTACACCCTCACATTACCCCCGGGGGGCTTTTTTGTTATGCAGATGATCTCATGATGGCAGCATGCGTTCCACTGTTACTGTCATTGTTAACAGTTTGTACAACACCTTTACCAGCAGAAAGTGATGGGCAGTGGGCTTCAGTCGGAGGATGTGCACCATGTTGTGCATGAGCAACACCTTTTTTTCTTTTTTTCCCTTTTTTAATTTTTTTTTTTACATTTTTTACAGTTACCACGCAAATAAAGGCATGATTATTAAGACAGGTATGGAAATTGAGAGCAAATATTTGCTAGAAGCAGACTTTGTGTGGTATTGGGTAAATTTATTTCATTTTCTGAAGAATGGGTGGTGAATCGGAGCCTTGCTGTGGTTCTAAGGTGAATAAATTTTTATTTTGATGCATCTAATCAACTGACTTGCAGGCAAACCCAAAAGTATTCTTATTACGTATTTAATAAATGTTGCGTTACCCATTACCCATTACCCTTCACCTCCTGTCATCAGAAATCACACCACTCATCAGAGCCATAAAGCAGATGTCTGTATAGTGTGACACCATAAACAGGCCATTGAAGGCGTAATAACACATCCTATATGACATTTTTATACTTGGCTTGTTTTTCCCACCAGATATATTCAGTTCCCGGACTCATCAATGTGAGCACGACCGCTTAAGGCATGTGAACCTCATCACCAGGGTCACAGAACACTTTTAGCTGACGCGGGAGAAATCAGTTCGGTTCTTACAATGTCAAGCCGTCGGAAATCAACCACGCCGTGCATGGTGCTGCCTGCTCACGTGCTGCAACAGAAAGAGGTAGAGGGAAGAACTGAAAGGACAAAAGATGAAGAGGCAGATGAGGAGAAGGTGAAAGAGGGGGCCGAGAAGGGGCTGACTTCAGATGAGCTGCAGCAGGCGGCGGTGGTTATGCCCACATCTACAGACACAGGTAAGATCTTATCTGTACCTTTCTTACACAAAAGATGTGTGCATGACCATTTTTTGGAATTACAGATGGGCCTCATGCTTCTGTAGAAGAGAGCGATATCCACGGCCCACCCGTGAAGCGGATTTCCTCAAACCCGCCGGAGGATCAAAGTGGTGACCAGCCAGCCCAGGAACAACTGTGTGATGCACCAGAAGATGGGGGAGCGGACCCTGCTGCTGTGGCTGCCATCTCTCTCAGTAAGACCCCCATCATGAGGATGAAGACCAAGTCCGAACCCAAGAGGATCGCCGTGTCGCTGAAATCTGCAGACGAGGCAGTGGAGGGTATTGGAGTGGGCGGTGACGGAGAGGCTGGAACAGAGCTGGAGCCCATCGAGGCACCTCTGGGACAGATGACCCCTATGGAAATGCTGCTCCAGGACTCCATGAAGCTAGGTGGAGGCATGCTGGTCAACGCGGGCTTGGAGCAGCAGAAGAAATCGTCGGCCTTCAGTCCCACAGTTCTGCCTGCTGGCCTGGCGCAGGTAAGAAACCATTCCGGTATTTTGCGTGGAGAATTTTTTTTTTTTCAGATCTGTATTTTATCAGACTGTGTAATCAAGATAGAAATCTGTGGTTAAAGACAGGCTGGATGACCAACTCTATCATAAGCAGGACATAGGGCAACATTTTTTTGGAAAATGTTTATTTGTTTCTTTAACAAATGGAAGATAAATGTTGCCTAAAGTTGAATTATTATTGTTTGAATATCTTTTCAGTCACTTCTTGACTTTGATAGCATAATGCACCTTGTCTTTTAAACCAGAATGAGTTTTTTTTTTTTTTTTTTAAAGAACAATAAACTTAATTTGCAAAGTAGAATCAATAATACACCAATGTTGGTGAAGATGACAACATTTTAGAATGATAATTAATTACATACATTGGGATTTAGTAAGAAATGTATAGCTATAGATAGTGTTTTGTGTTAAGATACTCTGTCGTTAAGAGTTAATGTGAGATATGGAGCTTGTTGGCTCACATATTTCTGTGAGATTTTAATTTGAGCATTGCATTAATTATCTGTAAAAAGTAATACATTTTTCAGAATTTAATTATGGTGAGTAGCTGTAATTATGCCCTCAACAAACAGTATCTCCGCCTCCTCCTTCTCTGCCTCCTCCTCCTCCTCATTCTCTTTCTGTTTCTCCTCCTCCTCCTCCTCAGGTGCTTTCTGCATTCCAGGCCCAACACAGTGCGGCTGCAGCAGCTCAGTCTCAGCTCCTTATCCCCTTGAGCAGCATCCCCTCCTATAGTGCAGCTATGGACACCAACCCCCTGCTGGGCAGTACATACAAGAAGTTTCCTTACCCCTCCATGGCTGAGATCAGCAGCCTGGCAGCACAGACCCAGTTCACAGAGGAGCAGATTAAGGTGAACTAAGGTCTTATTTTTATCCTATAGAGCGATTTGAAAAGTCTATAATCTGTCAGCGGTGTGTTTGATCTGTTCCCAGGTGTGGTTCTCGGCGCAACGACTAAAGCACGGTGTCAGCTGGACTCCTGAGGAAGTGGAAGAGGCCAGAAGGAAGCAGTTTAATGGCACGGTGCACACCGTGCCCCAGACCATCACCGTCATACCTGCGCATCAGCTCTCAGCCGCAGCGAACGGGCTCCAGTCAATTCTTCAGTCCTGCCAGATAGTGGGTCAGCCGGGCCTGGTGTTCACACAGGTAGGTAAGGAAAGAATACACGCCCTATCTAAAATGACTCAGCCTTGACCTGCTTTGAGCTTAACTGTGGGGTGACCTCGACCTTTCATTTGAATTAATCCGCCTTGAATTACCTGATTTATAGCCGCTTGTTAGACTTTAGCTGGTCTCATTTAACACAGCTCAGTTTATATTCAAGATAGCTTTCGTTGGCTGGGCGCTTTTCCTTGGTTCCTTGGTGAACACTCACATCCTTCAGTCAGCTGGAAGCCCTGATACATGTTGATTTATGTCCTGACAAGCACATGACAACATATGAAAAATCAATCAGATCAAGTGGTACCAGCATCTCTGTGTGTCACCTGCACATCAGCGCTGTTTCACTTTGTCGGTGTAGGTTGGCCCAGGGGGGAACCTTCCGGTGACAAGTCCCATCACTCTGACAGTGGCAGGGCTGCCCAGCCAGTCCCAGAGCGCCAGCAGAGTTTCCAGCCAGCCCACCCAAACAAACAGTGAGCTGAAACGTGCAACCACCATCCAGCCTCCTTCTCTTTCACCACAGGCAGGAAGCAGTTTTTTTTTTTTTTTTTTTTTTTTTTTTACTTTCTTCCAACTGATATTCACTGTCTTTGCTTGCTGCTCGTTTAACCCATTGCTCTGGTTTTCTTTCCTTTCTTAGGAGAACTCCGCCCTTAGCACTGACACGTTCAGCTTGCGGCCTAAAAAGTCCAAAGAGCAGCTGGCAGAGCTGAAAGCCAGCTACCTGAAAAACCATTTTGTAACCGATGCAGAAATCGCCCGGTTGATGAAGCTCACCAACCTGACCAAAGGAGAGATCAAGAAATGGTTCAGCGACACCAGATACAATCAGCGTAACTCTAAAAACAACCATATAATTGGCTTTCACGAAGGAGGCAGCAGAGGAAGTGGCATCTTCAACAGTAACACTAGTAACACCATTATTATTGACTCAAGTGATGAGACCCCCCTATCCCCCCTTCCCCCACGAGCTTCTCCTGTGAAGGAGAGAGAAACACGGGCCAAAACCTGGAATCCCTTCCCAGATTTCACTCTGCAAAAGTTTAAAGAAAAGACTCCAGAACAGCTGGTAGTGTTGGAGGAAAGTTTCGAGAAGAAGAGCACCCCATCAGATGAAGAACTGAACCGCCTGAGGACAGAGACTAAACTGACACGGAGGGAGATTGATGCCTGGTTCACGGAGCGACGGAAAATGCCGTCTCTCAGCACGTCATCTCCGGATTCTTCACTGGGAGGGAAGACGGAGGCAGACGACGCACAAGCAGGAGGAGGCGTAGGAACCAGCATGGCTGCTTTTTCTGCCTCCATCTCTCGTAAAGGTAGTCAAACACCTCCCGGTGGCCGCAGCAAGCAGCTTTTCTGCAACACCTTCAAGGACCTAAGAGATAAGAGCAAAAAGACTCCAGAACAGCTCCACATTTTGAAAAGTGCCTTCGTGCGGACCCAGTGGCCTACACCTGAGGAATATGACCAGTTGGCAGAAGAAAGTGGCCTTCCCCGATCCTACATCGTCAGCTGGTTTGGGGACTCTCGGTACTCATGGAAGAACAATAATCTGAAGTGGTTCATCCAGTACCAAACTGGCAACTTTGAAGCGCCAAATGGTGGTGGAGGCAATAAAGCAGCAGGTGGTGGCCTTGGCAGAAAGCGACGTACCAAAAATCGAGGTTGGGGTCGATCCCGGACCAGGAAACAGCCGAGAAGATCTGCGTCATTCAGCACAGAGTCCGGTAGATCCACACACTCCAAGAAATTCAAGAGTGGTAAGGAAATACTGAAGGAGTACTACCTGAAGCACCGCTTCCTTAGCGAGCAAGACCTGGACGAGCTCGTCACCAAGACCAATATGAGCTATGAACAGGTACCAGCTTCAGCGTCTCCTCCTTCTTCAGTGGTGTAAACTATAAACGCTTTGCTGAATGAATCCAATGTTAACAACATTGTTGTATGTTTTTTATTTATTTTTTTGTTATTTTTTTTATGTTTGAGAATAGAACCCTTTAGATCATCTTCCATGAATTCCTTGAAATGTTACAGATGATTACGTCAGTATTCAGCCCCACTCCCGACACACCCTGAAAGTATCTTTCTTTTGTTCTGGAGGTGAGGGAGTGGTTCGCCGAGGTCCACCGACGGGTTGACATGGGGCTCGATCCCTTCCAGTTGGCCACAGGAAGGACGGACGGAGGTGGGGAAGAGGGATCCGAGATGCGTGGAGATGCCTCAGGGGTCACCGAGGATCAATGCAGCATGGGAGATGAAGACGACGACGAAGTCGATGAGGTGGACGATGGCGATGACACGGATGACAGTGAGGTTTGGGAGCCATCGCGTAGTGTCAGGAAATCTTTGTCAGTGTCCGAAGATTAACGATTGCAGGAAGCACGGCGAAATGATGCCCAGTGTGCCGAGAAAAACCCAATTACGATCAATGCTGGAACCTTAACTCACAATTTTAACCTTTTCTGAATCCTGTACAAAAGACTATTAGATGGAGTTTTAGCTTTAGTTCAGTACTTTGACAAGAGTGTTGTTAAAGGGGAAATTTGGCACTGCAAAATTTGATTACACTTTCGGAGGCCCCTGAATCAGATTATAGATCATGTTAATCATCTGGAGATTTTGGCTTTATTGTGGTCTGGCTTTTCTTAGATATAATTGAGCGAGGCCCCACTTAAATACTCAGATACTTTTTCATGATATTATGCCTCGGGTACTTAAAATAACACAAACCCTCATTGCCAAGGAAGGAAATCCATCAGCTCATAGATGAGAATGCTAATAACAATCCTGTCTGATCAGACTGAGGATGCACATTACTTGATTATGCAGTTTTCTTGAGTAGGAGGCAGATATTTGTTGTACAAGTAGTGTGAATTAGTTCCAAGTTTGAGAGAAGACAGATATCCGGCCAACAACCAGCATTTAATAGTCCTACAGCTGACAGTTATATTCACAGATTTATGTTCCAAGAACACATGGTGCTAAGAGCACAGGCCTAGTTTATACCTTTTATTTCCAGTATTAATGAACGTTTCACACTTGATCCCAGAGTGAAAGGAGAAAAAAAGGTGCTTTACAAAATGTGTCCCCTAGATGTCACTGCGAGCTACAACAATCGTCTGTAGATTAAAGTCACCATGGTCATCCCAGAGAAGAAGCATAAATCAGCAGGTTGTTTGAGATAATCCGGTTAAACAATGATGTGTTTAAATGCTGGAGAAATGCCCTGATGCTTTTAATCACCATGGGATGTAAGCCGAAGTCTTCCCTTTTTAGCTGTTGTCACATGCGCACTAGTATTCTTGATTTTTTTTATTTTTTTTTTAATTATTGAACACCTTTGAGTCTGGTGGTAAATGTCACAGTATGTGTGAAATATTAATATTTTTAAGTTTTTTTTTTCACCTTTTTGATACAACACATTTTCTGTTATTGTGACCTTTTTAATGGGTGTTGTTTGTAGATCGGACATTCTGAGGTTGAATGTGTCTCCTGAGCACCGAGTTATACTGTTTGGGGGGACAAAAAATGGTTATAAACTAAATAATATTGCCGAATTGCAGGTATCTGGTTTACAATGAAATGGTAACAGAAAGTTAAAAATTGTGCTGCAGTTTGTAATTGTTATGAATTTCTGGTCGGCCGAGTTTTGGTGAATTTAAGGACGTGCAAACATTAGCTTGCAGCTCCCATCCAGGTACCAACCAGTCACTTTTGCCTTCTTGTTTGTGCTTTTCAAATGAGGCCTGTGAAGAAGTAAACCAACATTATGGGGCTGTTAAACAGCATTTTAAATAAGTAATTGACCCTAGTTGATACTGACCTACAGCAGGTCAGGTCAGCTTCAGCAAGCCTGAAGCTTAAAAAAATACACATTTATTGCACTTCATCCACTTGTATCTTGTGGATAAAATCCTGATTAGGCACCTTAATCTCTTATTATACCATGAAATGGCTCTGAGAGACCAAATGTGTTTTGTATGACTTCAGATGAAACCAGTATTTTGCCTTGAAAAAGTCTCCACTTCTTTGATAACAGTTGCTAGTTGGATGGTGATGAGGCTCAGAACAATCAGCCACTACTCTGTGTTGCTTTATTGCTTTACTGAGTCATTATGGTTTGTATTGTTGCTTTAACTGGGGGGAATTACCTCCCATCTCTCCCCCATATGTGTGTTTCAGCTCTTTTATCCTTTTTCTGAAAAGGAAAGCCTGGACTCTTGATGTGTGTGTAAACGCCCCCACTGTTCTCATGGTTCTGTCTAAGATACAGGGAGGCTGCTCAGACAGGGCAAGACTGAAAGTATATAAACAGGCTTCCTTGGAAAATCTCTTTATTTCACGGAAGGATGCCCAAACAAACGTCACGGCTATTCCTCTCTGGTGAGAAGGCCGCCACACAAATTTCTCTGTTTCTCCTCTCACTAATGGGATGAAAGACTAAAAACTGTGTGGACCACAGTTCTTCTCGGGAGAGACTCTGAAAAAGCTTTGCAGATAATCCTATGTGCCTACATGGCTCTTACATTTGTTTGAACAGAATTCCAAGAAAATGACGACACCAGCAGAATGGGAATCGCACGCTGCGGGCGGTGTGATCCCTAAAGGAGGCTTGTTCAACCTGTGCAATCCACGACTGAGCACCGCTTTTCTGCTGGCGCAGCACCATGCACAGACACTCTGAAGATGGAAATGTCTGTATTAAGTCCTGAAACTGACGTTCTGGCTTTCTGGACTTTTACCGTATCTCATCAGCCACCAATCGGACAATATTTTAGCACCAATATTTTCCTTCAGTTAAGTCATGATGTCTGCTCACCATGATCCTACCAGGTTTGCTAGTTTTCTCACAGGGTGAACTGAGGTACATGTTCTCATCAAGTGCCGGGTCCAGAAAACTTACAAAAACTTGTAAGTTTGTGGAAAAAGTTCTGGCTCATCCTCTGCATGCAATAAAAGCCAAACCGCTCATTTGTACATACAATATTCTGGGCTGGTATACCTGAGACGGTACTTGCCTAATCTGGGACTCCTATGGTAGCTTTAATATTATCATGGTGGACCTGCTTCTATTTGCCAGCACCGTTTTACTCCAATCCTCCAAACCAACCAACCACAATTTGCTGTTTTGTCATCTGCGGTTGGTCCACAGGTTAGGCCCGTACCTGCCCCCAGGAATTCCACCCACGGTCTTTTTTGGTGTGCTCTTTCATTACTATAGTCAGTCTGTTCTGAATGTTTTACAATGTTTCTATCTATAAAAACTGTCATTACATGTCTTTACAAACAATAGTTGATTGTTAACAATCCAATCTCATATACAGTATGCAATAGAATAATGTTTTTCAGTTTTTAGAGATCAGCCGGTGTTGCACAAATCGCTTTATTGGTACTTTTATTGTAAGTGTAGGATCACAACTTAGGAGAAAAGACATTCACTTTGCTGTTTCTACAAAAACAAATGCTTAACAGGAAACATGTTTCTAACAAATAATGGGTTTAGGTTTGGGCATGAAAATAGGTTCTAATGGTTTCAAGCAGTGTTGTACTGTTGAACCGTGTTCTGGATGGTTTAAGGTGGCCACTTTTTGATGAATTTGCACTAAACATGGCAATAGAAGCAACATCGCTGTAGCTCCGTATTGGGAGTCATTTTCATTCCAGAAAACCTTTGAAGCTGCAAATGTAAAAACAATTACTGCACGTAATCCTAGCACCTTATGAGTTACAACTGGCAAAATCAGCTCGTATTACAACACTGGCATATCTACTTGAAATAGAATAATTTTTTTTGTAATTGTTGCTGAGGTGTTGTGTCTGCTCGCTGAGTTGTGATTCTACATTCATCAATCTCCATGTGTCTCAGCTAACGTGCAGTAGAACTAAGAGCTAGCATTGTGATCTGAGTAGTTTGCCTGCTGTTCTATTGTGCATATAATATATGTATCTGTCACTATACCTATTCTATACTTCTCACTTGTTTTCTCGTATTTAAACAGGTAGATGGTTGAATGTTTCTTACAGCAATCAGAGATTCCAGTGAAAACTTTTTTTTGTCATTAAACAAAATTTAAAAAAATAAAAAAAACTCGGCAGAATTGTTATATAAATACCTATGAATGTTTTTTCCTAAACCTGTTAACAATAGGCATTATATATATTATATTAATACATTATATATTTATATATTATATAAAAAAACAAATGAAAGTAATGTTTCTAAATGGCTCCAAACTCAGTTTTATTATTGAACAATTTATTATTTTCATACTGGCTTAATAGTTAGCTGATGAAAACATTGCAGTAACTTTTAAATGATGGGATTTGAGTTTTATTTCTTATTTTTTTAAATAAATATAACAAAATATACTGTATGTCCCAAGTTTTGCAAAACATTACTGATAAATCTGTTCAAATGTGGTATTTGTAATACTATGTTAAATATTTGTTTTTGTTTTGTTTTTTTTTTTAATCAATGCAGCGCACGCGATGCAAATCAGAATAACTAGATCAAATACTTTTCTGCTGCTATTAATTCCACAAATTGAAACTTCAGTGGAAAGTAATAAAAAATTTGATTTACAGCTTGGAAAATACCAAACATGTTGGACAGATTAACAACGGATGTACTTTTAAAAGCTGCATCCATACCAAATATTTAAAGGTTATATTATTCAAAATATGGAATGCATGTCATTAAGTCCTATTTGCCTAAACTAAAAATGTGACTAATTTACAGATAATTCATAGATTTTCTCTGAACACATTAAAAATACTGTTAACCATTTTTTTGTACAGTTGAAACAAGCAAACACACTCGTACATTTTATAGTATTTGTTTCTAACGTTGAGTGCAGTAGTTCAGCTATTTATTGGCATGTGCCGGTGGCGCTGTTGTATTATTTTTAGTCGGAACCTTCCCTCCGGAACTAATAACTCTAGGTAATTTTTACCCGTGTATTTTACATAGAAGGACCGATCATGAGGATGAAACGGTAAATAAACGCTTGTATTTTTTTCTACAAGCGCAAATATTCTGATAACATTATTATGTGTATGCTGCTTTTAGATGGAGATTTTAGGAAGCACCTTTGATGACTCGGTGTTTTCGGAGAAAAAAGACCGGGTCCCTGTATCCTTGACTACTTATAATGCTAAAGTGTGTGAGCCAGAGGTGAGAGCAAACGACGCCAGTGTTAATAATACAGCTTTTTTTAATGTGAATGTGAATACCTAAAAACTAAGCCACTCTGAAAAATGACTAGAGGATAAAGCTAAATTATTTTACATCCTAGAAAAGTTAGCTATCCGCGGTTAATTATTTTTCCCTTATAAAAAGAGATTCGTTTCCCCGTGTCGTGGGAATGTTCGTGGTTACGAATTTAAAAAAAGTCCATGCTGGGTGCAGAATACGCATCGATACCGTATTCGATTCGGCGTCTTTATAGGTCATTCTTTAATGTTCAACCTTTTACCTGCAGAAAACATTTTCTGGTCTTTTTGCGTCTATATTGTAGCTTTTACAGCTATTTTGTATATATAAGAATGCCTCTCTCTCTCTCTCTCTCTCAGTGGTTTTCTGAGAATGTGGCCCTAGACACAAATGATTCATTAGAGAAGCAGAAGGTCTTCAAGTTCAGAGGTGACTTGGCCATTCGGCAGGGGGACTTTCAGGTAAATAATTACGTTTATTACTCTCTAACCCCCACGGCAGTAAAATCTGTCTCACTGTTAAGGTGAAGCCATGTCTAAATTCAATAGGCTCATGAATAGACACTCTATATTCAGTAAAATTTTTTAGCTTTCTACCTGTAGGTTAAGAAGCAGCATATTTAGAGCTGTGTTGGTCAAGACAATACAGTAATGACAAACTTCTAGTGCTCATGTCTGTTGAAAAGCCTTGTTTGCATGTCTGTTCTCGTGTTCTGGTGGGTGTAGAAAGCTTTTGATGCATATAGCAGCTGCCTGGAGTGGATCTCTGACAACAACCTTGGCATCAGGAGAGATGTACTCGAGGGAATGGCCAGATGTTTCACTAAACTGGGACACAGGAACAGAGCACTGGACATTGTCAATATACTGGTAATTTAGTAAAAATAAACTTGCAGTGTCTCTTACAAGTTACTGTAAATGCAACAAGTGTCTATTAGCAACTATTTAATATTATAAAACACATTATCAATTCATTAATTAATCAATGTAATGAAGCATAAATTGTGTTTTTCCAGAAGAAAGAAATCACCAATACCTGTCACCTGACCAGCCTCCTGCTGCTCAAGGTCAGCGCTGCTCCCAAACTAAACATATGTACACTTTCTTGTTGTCTCTAAATAATTAAATAAATACAAAAATGTCATATTTCAACTGTGTTGCAAAGGTAACCATTTATGAGCATTTTGAATGCACTGGAGCCGAGATGTCATGTCTGCAGCAGCTGTGTGGCCTCTTACCCTTCAACCCCTGGCACTGGCACAGCCTGGGACAGATGTGTCTGCAGCTGCTGAAGAGCAAGCGGACCACAAGTACACTTCTGTCTAACTCTAACACGCAGGGATTTTTTTGTTTTATTTGTGCAATTATTGCGCTGTATTTGCCTTTTGTAGATTTGTGTTCCTCCCAGTGGGGAGAAACTGCAGAAGGTGATGAAGACGAGGATGCAGCAGAGTTCAGTGAGGACAGAATCTGGCTCAAAGCCTGCACTTCTTTCATCAGGACAAGGTACATTTTTGACTCTCACTGTACTGCTTAGTCACTTATAGATGGTCAATATTAATAAAAGCTTTATGTACCTATTTGTTTCTGATTATCGTTACCTTCTTATTGACTGTCCGCATCAGACTCCTCTTGAGGATTCTCCAGCAGCAGCAGTCTTCGTTTGTGCTGCGTCGCAGTGAAAAAACCTTAAAGTCCACAGATGAGGTGTTGCAGTGCTTAAACCCCAAGGACACGACCCTGCAGGCTCTGACCCAGGTGAGGACCGTGTGCTAAGTTTGCGTTTAGGCATGAGCACACCTTCAGTCTCTCTCTTGTCTCTGCCACCTGAAGGTGATGTCAGAAGACCTGATCCCAGAGAAGATGAGGGAAGACAACCAGGATGGGGAGAGTCTGAGCAATATATGTGTGCAGAGCTTCAGGGACCGTTGGTGGAACAAGATCTTGTTAACAGGCGTCCTGGAGACTGACGGACGATCAGCCTTGAACATGGTTGGACACTGATTCTCCTCTGATACAGGTTAAGAGGCACTTGAGGCAGGAAATGACCAGAAAACATGATCATGCTCCAGGACCAACTCCAGTTTAACAGCATATTTATTGTACCAAAACTCACGTTACTTACAACAGTTTGGCTGTGCCCATAAATGGCTCAGAAAATTCCAGAAACCATGCCAGATATCTTCAAACCCAATTTCTGTTTTACTTGTGGGAAAATACACAGAAATGATCAAAGACCTCAGGGGAAAAAAAATGGAATCCCTCTGTAAGCCTGCTTCATCCTTGGCAGCGATTTCCAAACAACTGGTGGAACATACGTATGTACAAGCAAGAGAACGCCAGAATCAACAGCAGAGGGTTACACAACCGTCTTCTAGAGATGAACATGTACACTTGTAAAGATCATTTATGTCCTGAGCTAAACTAAATCCCACCAATCACGCTTTTGGTTGATGTGATGCTTTTCTGTAGATGGCATTAATGCATTATGGCAGACATGAGTTACTAATGATTTGTACAAAATATAAAACAAATCCTCAGATCTTTTTTTCATCTTTGACCACAGCACTCATGGACACACTCATTGAACTAATCCAATCAAAAAAAAAAAAAAAAAAAAAAAAGCCTCAGAGGAAACTGTCTATACTATCTACTCACATATGAACCATGATGCTGTGGAAGCTACAAATGTGCAAGAGCACTAAAAGATGGCTTGAAAATGATCAGATCCTCTCAGCTCTTGGACGCATCGGTCAGCAGAACTGTTTTTGGGAAGCTTGACGGGTGTGCCTCAGTTAAACTTATGTTCCGTCTTAACAAGACGGAACCGCTGCTGTGAAACGGCCTCCGTACCGGCCTGTAGAGGCTGCTGAGGAAGCTGTGGCGAGGACTAGGTTTGGGTTGAGCAGCATGACTTTTTGACTCCCAGTTCAGTCTAAGAGGGGCCTCCTGGTTTGGTTTGGCTCCTGGTGAGAGGAACTTGGACCCTGACTGCAGCTGAGCTTGAAGGTGAGCAGCCGGGACTGATGTTGTTGAAGGTTGCATGGTCGGGGGTGACTGCAGGCGTGACTGGTGGTCCTTCCCGCCTTGAAGTCCACACCTGAGTCCTCTGGGCCAGATTAAAGGTAAAAGCAGGTCTTTCTTTAACTCTTTCATCTGAGGTGTGGAAGATGATGGGCTTTTTGGACAAGGAGACAGGAAATCAGTTTTTGCTCTAAAGTTTTGTGTGCCAAACCACTGGTGCTTGTTTGTTTGACGCACTTCTGTCCCCAAAGTCTTTACCGATCTGTCTTTTTCATTCTGCTGAAAGAAAAGACTGCGAGCCCGAACGCTGCTGTAATCTTGATTTGGATTAGCAGGCTGATACTGGACAGTTCTGCACTGTCTCTGTGTTTTCAAAGTCTTTTGTGCTGCAGGGCTGAGACTCTGCAGGGTGAGACCGCTGAGCTGAGACTCGACATGTGAGACCTGAACAGGACTCAAAGGGCTGGGGTGATTCTGGACGTGGTTTCGACTGTCATCCAAAGCTTCTCCATTTCTCTGTGAACCATGACAGATGTAGACAGCGCCCCCTGCAGGAGCCTTCTGTGGCGGTTTGAGGCACACAGCGCCGCCTGCAGGCTGTGTCATCTCTTTAGTACGATTTGATTGTAAAGAGGAGAAAAACTGCACTTTTGCTTTTGCCTCTGCTTGTTTATCACCAACCCTACTCAGTTTAGAGGGGCCTGACTTCGCATCACTCGCAAACTTATCACCGTTCTGAGGTGCGTGTAGTGTCTTGTTATTAAAAGGGAGAGCGTGGGGCACAGCAATATAATTGACAAAGCCAGGAACTGCTTGGGAGCTGGAATTTAGCCTGAGGAATTCCGTATGGAAAGGTAGAACCGCACTGCCCTTTACAAGCACCGCAAGGCTGCGGTGAACCTGCCAGGACAGCCAGGAGAAGCTGAGAACACACAAACACGATAACGGCACATTACATCACACCTGCAATAACACACACAACACAAACGTTCAGACTGGTTTTACGAGAGACTGGATGTCCTGTTAGTGCGTGTTTATTTGCACAAACAACGTCTCTTTGCTAGTCTTTAGATCAGATCGGCGGATTCTATAGAGGTTTTTAAATTAAACTCACCTCTTCTCAATGGCGTTTTATTTAATTGCACTTTAAAATATATATACATTTATTCATTTTATATTTGCTCTTTATGAAAATTTATTTTATGTATGTATTTGATGGCTTTTTGAGTTTGGTATTTTATTGACTTTTTCTTATTTTACTTCATCTACTGTTCACCTTCCTGTACACTTCGGTTGGTTTTCAAGGGCTTTATCTTTAAAGTCTGTATTGAGTTGATTGATTGTACCTGTAGGAGTCAGTCAACACCTCAGTCCCGTCAGTGATGATGAAACTCTCAGTGATCTGACCGGTCAGCTTCCTTCCTGTCTTGGCACAGTAAGTCTGACCCTGAACGCTGCGTACGGCCAGTTTCTACACACAGACACAGAATTTTACTTTAATCATTTACTATTTTCAAAAACACAAGAAACCATAAAACTGATGTTTTATACCTCCCCTGTATAAAACATCAGTGGGAGGTAGTTTTAAGGTATTTTCTTTCTTTTTTAAAAAAAAAAAAAAAAACCTGGCTAAAAGGTTAAAAGATATTAGTTGTGATAAATGGCTCAATTAACAAAGTTCTGTTATGTTCTAAATAAAAAAGAGGGTTTGGATTTCTGAGTTTGATGGCTCACTGGGAAGTTCCTGCTGTTGAGTTTGAGTTCCTGCCACATGCTAACGAACAGGTTCAGGTTGAGATGGTCCAGCAGCAGATGCACAGACACGTTCCTCTTCCTGCTCGCCTCCAGGAGGTCACACAGCAGCTCCACGTCGCTGAAGCTGTCCATGACAATAAGCAAGGTCTGCGCACATGCAAGACAAAGCTGACACACAAGCGATGTTTGCTCCACAGCCTCATGTGTACATGCTTGCATGTCACATTACTGTTAGGGTTAGAAATGCAAAATAAAATACAAACATCACATGCACATGCAGAAACGCACGTACACCTACTGTACCTCTGTTGCCTTGCGCATGAATTCTCTGATCAGGTCTTTCATGCTGGCCGCCCCGCAGTGAGACTGGAAGTAAACCTCAAAACTGGGCTTCATCAAGACACAATTGGACACACCTGGAAGACAAAAACATGACTGTAAGTTTAATCCGAGAAGCTGTTTAAAAACTCTTTTCAGATTGTTGACAAGTTACCTCCCTGATAGCTCGGATCCACACCGGCAGGAGGATCACTGTCAGTGGACAGTGCAGGACACTGTGTGCCAAACTGGGAATCAGCAAATGAGCTTTCCAACTGGTCATCAGATGTAGAAGATCCAGCTGCATTAAAAAGAAAACAAACAAACCGTGAATTCAGCTACAAACATGTAGATTGTTTTTATCTATGGGCATCTTTTTAACAAAAAGCTCCCAGCTGAAACCTGTGCTTCCATCTCTGCCATTTTCCATGATGTACACCTTCTCTGGCTGCGACAGGAAGTCCACCTCTCCCTCTGTGCTCAGCACCTGATGGTATTCCTTTAAACCTCGGCTGAGGAGGGAATCCACGGCCAGCCGTGCGCTCTCATTGTGGCTCAAATCCAAAGTGTGACCACCAACTATGAAATCAATGTAAGAAGCAGAAGGGATGCGGAGGTCTTGAACCCTTCTCCTGACTTTACCCTGGGGTTTTAACCTCCTGTACAACAGCACGGACACACTGTTGCCATCCATGGATTGTGGATCTCCCTCACACCTTTCCGTGATGAACCACCAGCAGGCTGTGCATGATCCTCAGTGCCTGACAACACTTGTGGGGGTGTAGCAAAGGCAGGAGCGTAAAGACAGGAGACACACCCCTGCTGCGGGTGAAAAACATTGACATGATGATTTGTGACAGGTAAGTGAGAGCACACGTCAAGGAGATTCACTTGTCAGGAGTAAGGAAGGAAGAAAATGATACCTGACAGTTTGGAATAAACAACAAACTGTTCAAATTCAGCATGTCAGGATTTTTTTTTGACAGATGAGCTTGTTGTTGTGGAGCCCTTTAAACCCCGAAAGGGCGAAAAGTGATTGAAATTCTGCAGATGGAGATGTGATGATATGGAGCAAGTGGTGACAGCAGGTGTATAGGTGGAAGGGGAAAAAAAAAAAAAAGAGTGACAAGCATTGAAAACGCTTTTCATTAAGGCTCACGTCAACCCACACCTGGCTGCTTTACGGGCCATAAGCAAAGACATGCAGACAGCTAGACACACCTAGGATGGAGCAGGCAAAATATCATTTCCCTGACGTAAGCAGCAGGAATCAGAAATGATGTATGGATATACAGATTTAATGGCAAGATGATGACGATGAAAGCACACGGATGGGCCGAGCTCCTGTAAACGATTGTGTAAAGGATTATTACGATTGTCAGCTTTTGAACACGTTTAGCACTCGTGGCATGTTTGCACTCTGTGGAGCCGCGATTATAACAGCAAGATAAACACAAAGGGGAAAGAGTCATCCGTCAAAATAGTTTATACAAAACTAGGTTTAAATAAAATATAAATTACAAATGTAAGTAAAGTAGAACATCAGATTGAAGCTTTTAACAAATAAAATAACAAATAAGTATAAAACTGAATAATGGGTGAAGTGTGCACCTGACACAGAGCTAGAACACAGCTCAAAAGATTATTTTCTGTCCTTGTAGAGAAGGTGATTCATAGCAGAGATGATTTTTCCCATCACTGATGACGTCCGGTTTTACAAAGTCTTACAATTTGCAAAGTAAGACTGACATCAGCTGGCTCGTGTGAGGACGTGTCTGATGTGGCGGCGAGACAACGGCATGTGGAGGGAATGTCAGGAGGAGCAGCTCTCTTCTTTTCTGGCTCTGCTGGCCAGTTTCTGTCTCAGCTCTCTGACTTCCATCAGCAGTTCCCTCTCGCTGCTGTCCAGCTGGGCTCGGCCTCGATTCAGAGAAACTGAAGGAGCAAAATTATATTCGTAAAAAAGAAAAAAAAAAAATTGTTGAGTGCCAAGTTATGTTTGATTGTTTTAAATGTATTAAACAGTATTTATGTCACTTTAACTGCTTCTCCTACTTTAATATTTGCACTACAGTTGCACTGTTCTGATTTTGTATATTTGTGTATTTATTTCAAGAGACTATATTTTAGATTCTGTGTTTTATGTTGCACCTTACGCCGAAGCAAGTTCCTAGTCTGTGAATTCTGTTCACTGACAATGGCAATAAACCCCTTTCTGATTCTGATTCTCTGATTCTGATTATGTTGTTATAGTCCATGGAGTCCTCTAGACTCCTGAATACATCACAATTCAGCAGAGGTTTCGGAAAACAAACTGACTCACAGACGGTCGACGTGCTGGCTGAAGGTGAACTGCTGTTCAGGCAAATCACGCGAGTTCCCGTCTCTGTCAGGGTAGTGGTGACACTGGGTCTGACAACCTGGCCAGCGGTGCTGCTCCCAGCTACAGTTGCAGGCGTCCCGCTGGGTCGATGAGGAAATCCTCCCACCTGTCTCTCCCTCACTGGCACAGAAGACAACAGTGCAAGGTTAAATACGAGCCTGTGTAATAGTGAGTTCACACACACCTTAAAGGCTGTGATGGTCTAAATACCTGCTTCTCCTGAGGCCGGTTGCTGCCTCCTCTCCTCCAACTGAGCGCTGGTATTCATCACTTCATCCCACTGCAAATTAACAACAAAGATTATTGGATTCCTACGACTTTAATCCTTGAAGTCGTTTTTTTCCCCCCCTGGTGACGTATTTAATTAATAGAAATTTCAAAAGAAGATGGTGAGTGTGTCACATTAACACTACGCAGAGGTGCAGATCTGTTGACAGACTCTCCCTTTCTCACCTCCCTTCCTACCACGTCTCTCACTTTCCCCATCTTCCTCTCCTGTGCGACATCCAGCCGCTTCAGGCGCGCCTCCGCCTCTTTCTGCAAGTCGGACTGCCATCCAAGCCAGCGCACCTCTGCCAGGGATGCCTCCGGGGCCTGCGTGTTGACAAGAGAGTTAACGGTTATGTGATAATATCAGAGGTACGCGAGCAAAAAAAAAAAAAAAAAGGTTGTTTGACAAATGCACGAGTGCATGGAGGGCGTGTGCTGACATACAGTATGTCAATATTAGTAGACTGGCTCCACACAGCATTGTGGCGCTAACCTGGATGTTTGTGTGGGTGCTGTGAAGCAGATCGGTGTTGTTCTCCTCTTCTGCGGACCTCTTCATCGCCATCGCCACCTCGTGCTCAACCTCTCGGTCCAGCCGTTCCTGCTCCATCAGCAAATGCTGAGAGGAAACATCACATCTGGAACTTTACTGCAAGCATATCTGGGACTTGGCTGACCTCAGGGCGTCTTTACAGATTATTACTCAGTGACAACTGCTAAATCTATTAAGTCCTTCATCGGCGCACTTTTATACATAAAGCCATTTTAGGACTCCTCCCCCAATATTTATGTGACGATATTTCTAGATCCCAGACTACTTTTTCTGCTCCAGCTACTTGGAATTCTCTACAGAACAGCCTGAACCTGAAGGAACTGGTCTCTCTCGGAGTATTAAACGAGTGACCTGGAGTTAACTTCTTACAGCTCCTGCTTCACTTGATAGCCTCGTTGTTTTCATTTGGTCTTCTACATTTTATATTGTTTGTGTTATGTCGCGTTTTTATCTGTATTTGTTATAATCTCTTAATCCCTTTTAATTTATTGTTTTAAGACGCTGTCTTCGCCAGGCCTCCCTTGAAAAACAGATCATTGTGTCTCAATGGGACTGACCTGGTAAAATAAAAAAATAAATAAAGTCAAGAGGAACTCGTAAAATAGAACAGTGAATTTGTTTAAACAGACGATGTACATTGATATTAACCTTTTTTTTTAAAATATTTTAACTATTTTTTAATATTCTGAATATAAATTGGTTTTAGAAGAAAGCAAAGAGAGGAATAACCAGACGAGAGTGAGGGGAAAAAATTTGGCCAGTAGAAAATGCTGGATGAGAGGCAGGAAGCCTGAATAGAGGTACCTGTTCCAGTCGTCTCCTCTGAGCCTCCAGCTCCATCCGCCTGACATCTAGATCCTGGCCTGCTGCTAATCTTTCCTCTTCTTGTGCTCTACGGCGTTCCTCTGCTTCCTGCAACATTTTCTGTGTATAAATGTAAGTGCTCTTAATCTCAAATTCCAGGCTTAGAGTTTGATCTAAGTATATTGCTGATGATAGTCACAAGATTAAAGTCCAACCTTTATGAATTAATTATCAAAAACATGTACTTGTGTATAAAAGGCGTTCTCTTCAGCTTTCCGTGGCATAAAATCTGCACGCTGCGCTGATAACTCCTCCCTGATGAAAGGGATGCACAAGTTCAGCCAAATGAATAAATGTATAATATTCACTTTGACTAATCATTTCTCCATGCCAACACACCTCTCACAGAGATGCTCCATCTCTTTCAGTCGTATCTTCTCTCTCTTCCTGCTCTGGTATTCCACTATGAATTCTGGGTAGTGGTTAAACACAGGATACTGGCCTTTGGTCAGCGGTGTGAAGTCAGAAAGCATATTCTTGGGATGAATATCAGACGGTGTGCTGTCCATGATGCGGTAGGCCTCCTTTATCATGTTTCCTATATCCATGTTGTTACGATGGTGGAAGAAATACTGAGAAGAGCCGAATGAATGCTGGATGAATACGTGTTTTATGAAGAAGAGACTAGAGACTGTGAATTTTTAAATCTTTTTTCCCCAAAAGTGAGGGGAATGTTACCTCAAAGTCTCGCTTTTGGGAGGATTTCAGCAATGGCTGGCGGCAGCAGGTGATGTAGGCCACACAGGCCATGAGCAAGAATGACGGGTGATTGGAGAAGACTGAGTCAAAGAGCCGGAGCCACTCTTCACGGGTCAAAACCTCTGAGAACAGAGTCTCCAGGAGGGGCCACACATACACTTGGGAGGTGATGCCACAGTTCACCAGGTGCTGCAGCAGCTTCTTGTCATGATGAGCCAGAACATTCTCCACCATGCCCAGGATATTCAAAGGTGGGTTGGGAAAGTACTCGAACCAATGTTGACACCAATTTACTGGACCCACAAACAGAACGCAACATTATGATACAACAGGCGACAGAATAGATCACAGATAGATCTTTGTTTGCTATTACTATCATCTGTTGGGTACCTATGACAGTAGCCAGCATTTCAAAGCAGAGCAGTGGGTTGTTCTGGAAGAGCTTGACAAAGGGAAACGCTACCAGTGGAAGGTAATCCACCTCTCCAAAGATGGCTGCCCAGTGAGCTAAAGCAGACAAAACCCTGAGAAGTGCAGGAAAGGGAAGATTACTTGAGCAAATATCATAAAGACATGTCAGTATGTGTATAAAAACAGGTGAAGGGATACCTCTGCAAACATCTCTGTAGTTTGTGACTTTTGATGGGGTATTTATTGTGCAAAGTGAGGAAGGCTGAATGTGGGCCTTTCTCCGTCAGGCTGCTGTATGCTGCGTAGTTCTCTGGGAGACACAACAAAGACCGCCACAGAAACATCCTGCAACATGAAAACATCAGTCATGCAGGTCTAATTTCAGTTAGCAGAAACACAAACATTCCTGTGATGAAATTAATTTTTACCTGTATTTAGCAGGATATTCTCCAAATGCCTTAAGCAAAAACACCAGTCTCTTCTTACTTGGACCAGCAGTTTCATTCTAGTGACAGACAGACAGTCTTCACAGTGGACAAAATGCTTTGTCTGTAAGGTAGACATATCATGCAAATGTGAAAAAAGACATCTGGGAATGTTGTTCTAACCTCGTTGTCATCCACTGGAAACCCAGTGGGGATCTTTGCTTGCCTTTGCCTTCCAGACCTCTTAGTTGATTTCTCAATGACGTCCGATCTGACCCTGACCTTAACTTTTGACAATTCCCGATCATCTTCACCACCAGAGACTACTGCTACCTGGGAGAAAGGCGGCTGAACAGACATACAAAATAAGAACACTCACATGTAAATATTACCAAGATATTAATTACAACTTTATAAGCTGTTTGCAGTTATAGACAATGTCACCTTATTAAAGTCCTGGGTAAGGCTGTGGATGCTGTAAACATTGATGCTGCCATTATCCATGATGGCAGCCATGTGCCGGCCGTTGGGGCTGATTGCCACTGTGCTGATGGCATTATCACGGGAACCCAAATGGAAAAGCAGCTTGCAAGTTTGAATGTTGATAAAGCGCATCACGCCGTCTTGGCTCAGTACACCAAGAGTCTGTTCACATGTTAAGCATGAAAAAAAAAAAAAAAAAAGTAAGTTAAAAAGAAGCACCAACAAAGTGGGGGGCGGGGAGGTCCTGCTGTACCTGACTGGCTCCTCTGTCAAAGCTATCAGGCAGGAACTCCAGTTGTCGGACAGTATGGACCTGCGTGGGCATTTGGATCACTCTGACCAACTGCTGGTTGTCCAGACACCACAGATGTATTAAGTTGGAACGACCACCTGCTACAAGGCTTTTTCCATCACTAATAAAAAAATAAAATAAAAAAAATCAGCATAAGCAGTGTTTATGTACCTACCTGCCTGTTTGTGCTTATGAATTTTTAAATTTGTGATCTCTCGCATCAAGAGCTCTTCCTTGGCTATTAGGTGAGCAACCTACGGTGTAACAGCAAAAGCCTTGTAGGAGATTTTTGGTCCAGAGTCCGGAACTGGGAGCTGATACTGGCAAGAGAGTGTGTCACTTTCCCAAGCGAAGATAGAATCATCACTGAAACAACTCAGGATCGTGTTACTGAGAGGAAGAAAAAATACCTGCAAAACAAATGGTGTGCTCTGTCACTTAAAGAAGTACTGACAGCTTTAAAATATTGCTTAAATAATAACTGAAAAGAGTTACTGAAGTTCGGTCTATACTTCAGACAATGATCACCTTACAAAAGTGATCAAAAGACAACTTGCTATATATATATATATATATATATGTGTGTGTGTTGATATATGTATATCATGTTTACCCTCTGAATGCCAACAGACTGTCGGACACTGAGCTTCCTCTTCCTCTGAAAGGTGTCTAGGTCCCAGAGCTGTGCTGTGTCCAAGGATGTGCTGATGGCAGAGTGTCCCGAGCTGTGAACGGAGATGAATGACACTGCTCCTTCATGACCCCGCATCCAACTGACCATCTGCTTTGTGTCTGCAAGAAAGATTAAAGCAGAAGAACAGGCTTCATCAACAAAGAGCGCCTGGCAAGAAAAAGTCCTGCTGGGCAGAAGTGTTACTGTAAGAACAAAGGCATGTGCATGTGTCTACCCTACCTTTGTCAAAGCACTTTATAGTGTAATCAGCCAGGGCTACAAGGAACTCTGTGGTTCTGCGGCGATTGAAGGCCAGAGCAGTGCAGGCCTGTCCTGTTTTCTGCACCAGACGAAATCTGCCCACAGTCAGATCAAGTGACTCAGGAGGAGGTCAGGTCTCGCTGACAAGCCTTGGTTATTTTGTCCACAGTCACACCTGTTTCTGCCAATGTCAAACACGTAGATGTTTCCATGGTGATCCCCTGCCAGGAAGGAGTCTCCTGTAGTTTCAAAGGCCACATGGAGGAAACGCACAGTCTTAGATTGTTGAACAGTGCGGACCACGGTCACCAACAACCTGACAATGATGAACAACACTTCTTTAAGACACATGTTTGGATGCAAAATATTTTACATTTCAATAAATTACAGATACACTTTTTATTAATGTTGTTTTGATCTGACTAACCTTCATTTTCTCAGTTGATGTTTTTTTTATATTATTGTGATTATAACCTATGATTATAATTAATCAAAGATAATGAACTTTCTTACTTTTTTGCCACTACTCCGAGTACATCCTGTTATTTTAAGGAGTGCAACAAGTGTAAGCACTTACATGCGTTTTTTAAAATATTACATATCGCAAGTTATTTATCTTGCTATACGCCGTACTTCGCAACACAACACAATTCCGTGAGAAATCAGTAACTCTTGTAGCACACCAGGTATTTAATAACAACTAATCAGCGTAATTTGATGTTTTCCAGAATCTTCTTACCCCTTGCCTGGTCCTGGTTTTCGATGCCAAACCCTCCCTTCTTCTTTGTTTCCAATATCCGTCACCTCCATTACTGTCTGTAGTAAAGGAGTGTACAAATACTCTAATAACTTTTTTTTTTTTTGCTTAAGTTAAAATGTCATCGATAACCATCTAGCTTAGCCCGCCAGCTAATTCTTTTAGTAGCGGTGCAAACAGCGCGAAATTTGAAAGCGTAACACTCCGTATTCTATTTGACCCAGAGAACAAAGAATGTACAAGTTTAGGTATTGTTAAATATTAGTCCGTATTTAGTCCAAAAGACATGAGACGTATTTAGGAGGTCCAAAAGATATGAGGCGTATTTAAAACTACAACAAAAACTACAGTCGTATTTTTCCATTTATTGTTTCGTTGTCGCACAAATGTGACGTAACGACACGACAGTGGCCGTTGTGGGAGTTACTATATATAACGCTACTAATTGAACGAGGTTCCCGCTTCCTTCAAACTAAGCCACTGAAATTTTAACACTAAAATAATAATAGACAACATTGGACAAATATTTAGGCCACCACTACTACTACTGATAATATTATCAATAATTTGTCACAATAATAATCATAATCAAGAGCACTCGTGTATATTAGTTATTTTTGTTTTTTGTGACAGTCCAATATTATTGATATAAATATTAAATAAATGAAAATTAGCAAATAGAGTGTGAATTTCTTTTAACAACTGTGGCGCAAGGATAGTAACAAATGTTTAGTTTTACGCTGGAAAATCTGAACCGGAAGTTTTGCGGTATGCAAAGGTAGCTATCTTTGATTAGCCACGTCATGTAAAACTTAGCAGTGGGGCAGATCTCATGTAGTGATAGCAAGAAGGTGTGGAATTTGTGGTGCTGTTACTTTAAAATTGGGTATATATATATTGTTAAAGCTGCGGCTGTAATCGTTCAGAAAAATGTCGGATATCGGGGATTGGTTCAGAAGCATCCCTATCATCACTCGGAGCTGGTTTAGTGCCTCAGTTGCTTTGCCTCTTATTGGTATTCTTGGATTGGTTGATATGAGGAATTTTTTGCTTTTTCCAGATTTGGTCTTCAACAAGTTTCAGGTAAATTTCTAGTTCAGTATCGTAGTTCCACTTGGCTTATAGTCGTTGTGAATGTTGTCTTTGATTTGGCCAGTGGGTTAGCATATTAGCTTTCGGCGCTCAACAGTGGGCCTGTTCTGACAGCCAATGAGAGGGCGAGACGCGTAAGCCTACGATTTTCCGGAAGCTGTCAAAGTTTTACCAAAGAACGAAGAGTTTTATGTTTAATCATCATTCCTCAGTGAGGCTCAGTAACAGCTTAATGTTATATTGCCAAGTTAAGATACCTGTTTATTTTTTATTTATTTATTTATTTTTATTTTTGGCGATATGACAGGCCAGAAATAATTTTAAGGTTTTCTGAACTGGAATTGCATTTGGCTACAATTAGTGATATCTATAAGGCTCAAACGCATTATATTTTAATTAAAAGTGACTTACTCTCCAATGTATTTAACGTAATCATTTAATAGCCTCTTACTTTCTTTGGTGTTATAACCACTGGTAAACCTGACACAAGAAGTGAGACGTTTATACTATATAAATTTTATTGTCAGTTAAAAATGTAAAGTGTAAACTGTCCCAAAGTTCTCTTGAGCATGTGAGATTAGTACATCACATTCTAAAAACGGAATTAGATCTTTAGAGGAATGCCAGCTGTCAAGATTTGTTGCTTTCATTCAAAACTTACAGGAGAATTCACGAGTTTCAAGGACCATGAGCTGAAAAAGTCTGAGCTGATAATTTGTGTCTCCTTGTATGTTTCAGATCTGGAGACCAGTGACGGCCACCTTTTTTTTCCCGACTGGGTTTCAGTATCTGATCAATCTCTATTTTCTCTACCATTATTCCACTCGGCTGGAGACAGGTGAGAAGACTGGCCTTGTTGCCCCCGTATGCACAGTGACTGTGTTTAATTGTCTAATATAGTTTGATTATTTAGGCAGGTTTGATGGCAGACCCGCAGATTACGTCTTCATGCTCCTCTTCAACTGGATTTGCATTGTCGTATCCTTTAGCTGGCGTCACAGGAAACCGAAACCTCTTGTTTAAATGATGCATTGCAGTCGACTAAATATGGACCATTGCTTCTGCACGTAGGCCTTCCTTCCTCTTACCTTATTTTCCTCTCCACCATTGCTTCCAACTCACTGCTGCAGTACTCTTTCATCTCCCTTCCTTTCCTTTCTCTCTGCAGCACTGTGTCATGTTACTGTGGATCTGTGCCAGTGGTCCAGTATCTTTCCGCTCCTACACAGCATAGAGAACTAATCTAGGTCAGATGCCGCACCAGTTCTGACAGTTCTAGTCTAGATCAGGAACCAATCCAAGTATAAACAGCAGCTGGTTACTCAGAGTTGTTGGGACTAATTAGTTCTTGGTTACTTAAACAGTACGCTGCACCTTGTAGATTGTTCTGATGTGAAGGTATTACCCTTGACAGTTTCTCTAGATATCTGCAGTGATGATAAACATGCGAGTAAGGATCTTTTCCTACAGTCCATCAGATACGTACTGTACCATTCTCACTTGACTGTTTTTAATGACGCGACTGTTTACTTTGTTGTCAGCTACTGATGATACCAATGATCATGTCGGTACTGTACGTTTGGGCCCAGCTCAACAAAGACACCATCGTGACCTTCTGGTTCGGAACACAGTTTAAGGTAGCTCATGTTTTCTCACCAACAGTCTTTACATCACATATTACAGTATCTCATTTCAAACAGGAAATATTTGTAGTGTAAAGCCTAGTCATGATATTGTCAGTTATTTTCATATGTTCTTTCTTTTAGGCACATTATTTGCCTTGGGTCATTCTGATGTTCAACTTTGTCGTCGGAGGATCGTAAGTAATCAGTTTTACTGCACAACAACTGGAATGTCTTTGCACAGTTCACATTCCAAATACATTTTTTTTTTTCTCGTTTGTAGAGCTTATGTTGCATCTAGAGATCTGTGGGGGTTTCTCATTTTCAAAATCGGTTACTTTATAAGTATTCAGTGTTTGTAGTTAACGCTGTGCTTGTTATTGTGCAGCTTTTTAAATGAACTGACGGGAAACCTGGTGGGTCACCTCTACTACTTCCTCATGTTCAAATATCCCATCGATTTTGGAGGCCAATCCTTCCTGTCTACACCGGACATCCTGTAAGTTTCTTTCCTCACTTGGGTTTTATTCTTGAACCTTGAGCCTGGAACTTTGTCATTTCAGTCTCTGGATGATTTTCTCTTTGCATTTTTATAGTAGAGAGTTTTGTCTTACAAATCATCTGTCTTCTGTGCTTCAGGTATCACTACTTCCCTAACAGGAGGGGAGGTGTAGCCGGTGTTGGAGTCCCTCCCACCAGGAGACCAGCTGCACAGCAGTTTGGGGGAGGAGGCAGTGGAGGACGACACAACTGGGGCCAGGGCTATCAGCTGGGGACTGAATAAGAGGAGAGGAGAGCGACAGCCACTCGAAACAAACAACCATGCAGTTCATGTTCCAGGCTAAAATGCTTGTTTTCTCACATTCTTTCCTGTCTGACTGAAATCTTTGTTGAAATTCCTATAAAGATGTGTAATTTTAGAAGCTGCAATGGGAAAATATTTGAGAAAACACATTTTATTTGAAGGAAAACAGCATGATGGGATTGAGAATCTGGCTCTAGGCCCAACACACCAACAAAAAGCGGCTGTACTGTAGCTGCTGCTGGAGGTTTTGTTCAGATCAACAAACCTGAAGATGCATTTTCTGGTCATGGTTTTTCTTCTCCCGATTTCTTTTTTCCCTTTGAAATCCTTCCTCACCTTTAGACCCTACCATTGGACTGTCAAGATCAGAGACTGCAGCTGGACACCAGCTCGCCCCCCCACGATAAGATTACACTGTAATTACCAACGCACCATGAGCATGTCGTCAGACGTCCTGCCACAGAACTTGGGCAACAGTAGTAAGAGTGGATTCTGTCCCCGGGTCTGAATCTCTTGTAGTGTAAAGTGTTTCTTAAAGCTTCTGTTTTTTTGGGTTCTTTTTGTAAATATAACAGTTGTTTATTGAAGCGTCAGTGAATGTGTATTGATTGTCAGACCATCCATGCATCAGAAATAATACCGGTTACTGTTGAAATAATCTGGAGGGGACTGATTATGCCAAAAATATAATTTAAAATGCTGATCTACCAGTTTAAGAACCTCAATTTAACTGGAAGTTTTCATCAAAACTGCAAAACATGTCCAAACAACATTTTCTTAATTGTACCTTCTTTTGAGTATTAGAAAATTAAATTTACATTTGATTCTGTGTTAAAAACACACACAAAAACTGTAAGAAAATCTGTTAAACAGTACTTTTATGGAACTACATTAATAATAGCAGCCATGTTGAGATGAAAAAAAAGAAACTCATTTGGTCAAAATAAGTCCTAATAAGGACTCAGCAGTTGAATTGCAACATTTAAATGCACCACTTTTTAAACAATCATTTTCTGCACAAACGTATTTATTTGATGCTCCATTCCCTGACAAATTTCCACTTCCTGATGCAAACAAATAACACAAATGCGGTTTTTGAACAGTTGGTCGTGTTTTTATTGGGTTACAGCAGACCTAAAAGTAGAAAATGAAAGTCTTTTTCCTGCCTCAGCCAACAAATTCAATAGTATCCCAGATACTTGGGTCAACAAGAAATTAAAGTGGACATTCAGCCACAGATCAGCTCTTAAAAACACATTTTCTTTGCACTATTTGTGTTCTTGACTCAAAAATCACAGGTGCTCCTTGAAATATTGAAAATAAGTTCATGCAAGAGGCTTGTGGCAGGTGGGGCTCTTAAATCCCATTTTCTATTTTACCTTCGATCAGAAACAGAAATGTCTGCGCAGAACTGTTGGTCTTTTCTTTTACTCTGTCAACAGAAATCAACCGAACTCAATCCAGTTTTGGACACAATGAGACAAAGCTGAGAGGGATCAGAGCGAAGTGCGTTTACAGATTGCAGCCGAGCAGAAACGGACGCCCGACAGGAGCTCCTGCCGCCGAGTCATGCCAGCACCGCCAGCAAAAATGCTTTTGGCGAAATCAGTCAAAAATGTTTCAAGTTTCCCGAAGAAAAGCGAAAACTGCTGGCGTCTTCATTGCCGGTCTGCACCCGCTTCTGAGGCAGACAGCAAATCATCGCACAAGAAAGCTGAGAAAGGCAGCATGGTGCAATCAGACACAGTCAAATATATCCTCTGTGAATCAGGAAAAATGCATATTCTGTGCTGCTTAAGCTCATTAGACATGCCTCAGTTACTGATGCAAGATCAAGCTGGTTAGAAAGGTGCCGGGCGTTGATGTACAGTGCATTCATTCACTTCGCTGCATGTCATGCGACCTGCTGGACCGTCTTTCCCGGCCTCTCAGCAGTAGCTCGCCCAGAACAACCCCTCTGTGGCTGAATGCCCGACCACTTACAGGCCGTTTCCATTCTCCCCCAGCCGGAGTGAGTCAAGGTGATGCAGCAGGGGAAAGTGTCCTGGTGTGTGGATACAATCTAATGCATCTGAGGGGATAGTTGCAAGTGCTGTCAAGAAGTATCCATTAGGAGTACTCTGCAGGTCCGATTTAAAAACAAAAAAAAACAAAAAAAAGTTTACAGGTAATTATTCTTGGACCATGAAACAAAAACATTCCACGTTTAGGGGCACCAGTTTGGCTTCAAAAATAAACCCTCCCTCACCTTTAGAGTAAAACTGTACAAATGGTGTAATAAAGAAAATATTTACACAGGTCCGTCTCTAGAAAAAAAAAAAAAAAAAAGTGTTAGTAAATCCACCCTGTCCAGCTTTGGCACCCCTCCCTCAAGGTCTGTATTTGAAGCCGCATCAGTGCTCTGACTGCAATAAACTCCCAAAGTTCCCGGTTGTAGTGATGACATCATGAGCAGTTACATCACCGGCTTCTCCTTTGGTCATCTTTAGTGATCGTTTCTGACTAATCAAGTCCATGATTTTCACCCGATCTGGAACAGACACAACATAAAATTATCACTCCTGAAATCTGGAGATGCAAATACAACCAATCGCTTTGCTCCTGTGTGTATACATCTTTAACATTAATGGCCAATGGTGATGTGACCCAAATATCCTCCTGCTGTCTTTTTGAAGGATCAATTAGAGGTAATGACACCCTAATAACTTCCTGCTTAGCTGGAGGCTGCAGCTGCGGCATCTTAACGGAACCATACCCCCAGTGGTTCATTATCCATTTATTCCAGTCACATTGACGCTTCCAAATCTCCAGCCTACATGCCCCCATTATCAGATGCTAAATCCAGTCAAGTCACAGGGAATTTATTCAGCATTAACCTCAACAGTCCTTAACGTTCCTGCTTTAGGTCAGTTTTTATTTAAATAAAGCTACTTTCTGTAAGAAAAACCATTCACTGAACAACAAATACACATAGCATATAGCTAGCAACCAGCTCAAGACTTGTGGTGCTAAAGCCATTTGAATTTTTAGAACTCATCTTCTCAGTGTTTAATCGTGAAATAAATTTCTTTCTTCAGAAATATTTCAGCACATCCACCTACTTTCAACCAGTGACCTTTCCAGGTTGCTCAGCACTTCGGACGTCATTGTCTGTCGCCGTCCTCCGTCTGTCTGCTGCCTCTTTGCCGTCATCCCCCACTCCTGCAGTTGCATTTACCCACCTGCCAAACACACACACAGGTATAAACAGACCAGAAACATTCATTAAACTTGCATTACCATCCAGATTCTGTCTCTTTCAGCTGGACGTGCCCAGAAACACCTCTCCAGGGAGATGATCTGGAGGCCTCCCAATCAAATCAACTGCAGACAAGGTTTGTTTTTTTATTTAACCCACCTCCCTTTCTCGGCGCTGGGGCTGGTCTGGTCCGGTCTGGTTCTGATCAGGTCCGTCACACCGTGAGGTATTCTGTCCGTCAACCACTGGACTTTGTCTTGGTCGGACAGCTTGGCCTGCACTGTTGCGGCAGAAGCTTTCTCACCAGGCTGGTCCACTGCACCGACAGGTGAAGAATGAGAAACGTACATCCAACACAAAACGCTTCACATCCAAGTCCAAAGCTCACCATGCGCAGATTTAACTTTGGAGGAAACGTCCTCAGAGCCCTGTCCGTTTTGTTCCTGGTCCGTTTTCTGTTTCAAACTTGGGTTCTGGAACGCGTTCATCCAATCAAGGGCTTCGCCATTTTTCAGTGCCGCGCGGTGGTCCTTGAACCAGCGGACAATGTCGGTGCGTCCCAGGCTGGTTTGGACCTCCAGCTGGCTGTACTCCTCAGGGGACGGCCACTGAGTCCGACAGAACATCTGACAGCACGGATAATCATTAAATATATTAAATCTGTTATTTAAAAAACCTGAACATTTCATCCTCACAACATACAACTGCTTTGGTTTACAGTTTGATATATAAACAGCGGCAGAGTGAAATCAGCCATGAATCCCTGGAATATATAGGTCATCTCTCACTGTCAGCCCGTGAAATGTGCATCAGAACATAAAGCAGGAGCTACCTCGTGGATATATGTTCCATTTATAGACGGTAATCCTATGGGATGCTGCTATTTGAGACGCAACGCTCCTGCAGCTCCTCTCGCTTATTTTTTTGCCACAGATCCAACCTTACTGTTAGATGCCGTCATATTTCACTTCAAAAATTAAACCATCAGCAAATCCCATCACTGGGTGTCAATCACTCGGCTACAGACACAGCACTTCTCAAGGTGAATCACGACCACACATCTCACTTTAGATCTTATTTCAGTGTTACATCATCAAGTCATCGCTCCCTTTATGGTCACACCTCGTCACAGTCTTTATGCATTTTTTTAGCCTAACTGCCATTAAAGATTTGTCAGCCTGTGTTTGAATGTTGCCGTATCTTTTCATACCTCTCTGAGCAGGGCGAGGGAGGGACTAGTGATGGGGACAGAGCTCATGGAGACCGAGAGGACGGGAGGATGCGGGGAAGAGGAGGAGGAGGAGGAGGATGTCAGGATGGGGGGCGAGGCCGACGAGGACAGGGTCGGAGGGTGAGGAGAGGAGGCGGCGAGCACGGGCGGGGACGATGGGGTGGAGGAGGAGGAGGACGAGGAGAGGGCAGGCAGGTGAGGAGGGGAGCAGAGATTCTTCCCGTCCTGCTCTCGGTGCGAGGCCCCGTTCAGCAGTGCTCCCGGCCGGTCTCTCCTGCTGTCTAGGTTCTTTGAAGCCATGGTGAGTAAAGCCTTCTCCATGTTATCCCTCAGGCCCCTGCGCTCTGCGAACCAGCAGTCCACCTCTGTCCTGGACAGCCGGGTCTCCTGGGCCAGCTGGTCTGCAGCACGAGAGAGCTCAATGAATCAGATAAGCTAGGCTACTTTGAAGGTTTCTTTTTGTTAACCTGGGATTTTGTTCTCTATCTCTCTCTCTCTCTCTCTCCCTGTGGAATGAAAATGGGCTCATTAAAAACATTTATGCTATTCCTGTCATGCTGGCACCATCCAGAGAAGAGCCAGTAGCTCATCTGTGGTGATAGCAATTAAGGTGCAAACTGCAAACTAGGAGAAAGTGAATAAATTCTAACTTATTTTAAGAGAAATATTAAAGTTGGATGCTAATTTGGTCTATCTTTATGTAGGAAAATGTATAAATGACCTCAGGTTAAGACTTGACTGAATGTATAGCTAACACCAAATGGTTAATATGGAGGTCTTTACCTAAATCTGCATCTTTTGGGGAGCTGCTTCGCTGAAAACTTTCCTCCAGGGCCTTTAGTTGCTCCGCCGATTTGCCCTTCACCCTCTCCAGCAGGGGGAACTGGCTCGGCATCGCTTTCTTTACAGGAGCATCTTTGGGCACTGGTGTCACTTCTGCTTTTACCAGCAAGGGGGGGGCAGGAACACCTTTCAGAGACAGATACGCACGGACTTAGTACGCAGCACAATAGATTCCTAGCAGATCACTGTTCCCAAACAATCTTCAGCTAAATGATAATCACAGTTAGCTTTCTGGATTATTTTCTAATAATCCTACACCTACTTTTGAGATTAAGAAGCCTCTGTTCACTGAACCACTTCTTGATCTCCCCTCTGGACAGGCCGGTCATCTCTATCAGTCTGTAGATCTGAAACACAATGAAAAGTTTGGACGTTTACTTGCAACAAAATATGTGTTTTAAGGCATAAAATAATGCTGCACTTTTAAGTCAAATTAAACCCTTAAAGAAATGTCATATCACTCACTTATTCTTACCTCATCTTCCTCAGGGAAAGGACATTGCGTGTAGCTGGACCTCAGGACTGACAGCTGCTCAGCTGTTTTATTGGGGTCAACGGTAAAACTGAGCACTTTTGAAGACACCAGCTTCGTCGTGGCTATGGGCGCCGATATGGTCTGAATGATGGAGGGTCGCTTGCTCTCTGTAGTGATGGCAGGAGAGGCCAGAGGACGTTTGAGTGACTGCACCACCTGGAAGAATCACAGGAAATTTTAACCTGATCCTTTCCTTTACACCAGGGTGCCGAAGCAAATAAATGATGGTTTATTTTTATACCTGGTTGGTCAGAGTGAGTGCGAGAGGCGCACCGGTTACAGAGGAACCGTTAGCCACAGGAGTCAGGACCAGGCTGGTCTGTCCCAGGAGCTGACAGGGGAGCGACTGCAGGACCGAGGCGCCCGGCTGCAGGGGTTTGGAGGCCACGGACGGGGCAGAGTGGTTGGTAGATGTTTGGGAATGGAGCTGCGGCGCTACAACGGCAAAGGTCTGAGGCGCAGATGAGATTGTGCCATTGAACATTTTCTTCCTGGCTTCTTCCACCTGTCAAAGACGGAGAAAAACTTTTAGATCAAACTGGACACATCAAAGACTAACTGCTGATGTGTAGCATAAAAAAGGGTGCGAAATAAATAGAATTATAGGATGATGAATTATGGATATTCAATCCTGCGAGAGCTCTGATGTCCAAAAATATTTTCAAAAGAGATTGTTTACAGCATTTTAAAGATAAAATCTTTATATCTTAGAGGCCTGCTTTTATGCTTTCATCCTGACAAGTGAATAATGATCATGCTGTTCCCATGTAACACACCATCCCAGGCTTTTCCAGTTATTATGGCAAGAAAATGATGACTAACTGCTACCTCCTCAGGAGACCAGCTGATGCCTTGCTTGAGCCTCTGAGTGGTGAACCAGACTTTGATTTGCTCCTCTGGATGCTTCGAGGCTGCGGTGAGCCAGGAGAGCTCGGCCTGCGTCGGGTAGGGGAACTTGTTGAACGATGAGATGAGGGTCAGGTTGTCGTCCAGAGAAGGGTTGTATTTGGTTGTGTTGAGGGGCACTGCGATCTTCGGCACCTGGAAATATAAAGTCAGCAGAAGCTGAGGTAAATTTGGACAATAGATATTAAACAAATGGAAAGAATGAAGATAATGGGCCTTAAATACACATTTTGAATTTGGGGATTTTCCGCTGAGTTTCCGAGAACTATGTGTTTGTATACAGTCGCTAATCCCAGGACACGGTGAGGTTATCATGCCATAAACTAGAGCAGAGACGAAAACAAGTGATCAAGGATACATAGGAGTGTTCTCCCTGCAGCGTGTGTCCTACCTGGGTATAGTTTAGAGGTGGCTGTAGCGAAGGCATGATGTGAGAAAGGCCGTCTGCTTTGAGCAGGGAGGACTCTGGGATGATGACGGTCCCGTTTACGTTGAGCGCTGTGATGGGTTTCTTGCCCAGATCTGGTGCCAGTTTACCCAGCTGAAATTCTGTCCGTTTGCTTTCCAACGCCGGCAGTTTTGGCTTCACCGGCTTCACCACAATGGGTTTGCTGGGTGGGGCGAGCTCCTCCCCTTTGCCACTGATGGAGCTGGAGGTGTTGTAAATGACTGCGCTGTTGCCGCACCCCTCTATCGTCTGCTCCAGGATGGTTTGATTGTTCATTTTGATGCGTTTGAATTTGAAGTTGCTCTCCCCCGGGTGACACCTCTCGTTGTGTTCCGTCAGGGTGTCGAACTTCTTGGTGTTGAAGTTGCAGACGGCGCACAGGTACAGGGGGTTTAGGATCACGTTTGGGTGGTTGGCGTCGACGTGCTCTTTGAAGGTGTTGAGGTTCTGCGTGGAGAAGGGGCAGTATTTGCACTCGTAGCCCCCCTGCTGCCTGCGTGGAGGCTTGGACAAGTCTGGTGGCTCGGTGGGGGGTTTGTCTGGAGCTGTGGGGGGGTCTGTTTCCACACACGGCTCGGTTTCTGCAGCAAGGTCCACATCGATGGGTTTTTCCTCAGTATGGTTGTTGGATATTGTCTGATAGAGAAAGAATATTTAAACCAAGGACATTTTCTTTTTAGATTCATCGTTGAAACAAACCTGTTTTCATCATTTTGTACTCATTTATTTAATTGGAATGCATACTGTGCTACACATACTCTGGATCAAATCTTTTAGTATTATTGGCTGGAATACTGCACCTCTTCTGGGAAATGCTCTCTCACTTTGCCCTGTGTGGCTATATGCATGATGAGCTGGCAACAAAATACGATTCAATAACACAAAAAAATAAATAAATAAATACAGAAGCAATGAACAAATGCCACTGTGATCCTGTTAAATCCTGGCTAAACCTATGGCCGCCGCCACCACCCAGCGGTGATTACAACAAAAGTCACTCTCTGATGTTCTTACCTCCATGTCGTGTGATTCATCACCCTCATCATCCAGCTCCATCATGGTCTGGTCTTGTCGTATCATACATGGCGTGGAGGCCTTCCGTCTACTGGACATGATGATGGTGGATCCCGGGTTCCTCTGGGTGGACTGCTGCCCTTGCTTGGAGTCTACGCCTGCCCAGTGCTGAAGCTACGGAGGCCGAGGAGCCCAGGATGCAGGATTACCGCCACTAAGTAACGGGTGGTTTGTGCCAGGCTCCAGATAAGCTGCGGGCAGTGTGTGAGACAGGAGCGAGCAGCTACAGAGTCTGGAGAACGGCGTTCTCTTGGGATGAGATTAATGGTTGGAGAGAGAGGAGGGCAATGGAAGGTGAATGTCTGGTAGAGATGAGGCTGCTTTTCTGTGGTGGAGGCTGGGCTTGCCGACGGTGTCTGCTCCAGTACTGGCTAACCTGGAACTGCATGACAGGACGCTACCTGGTGGGGAAAAAAAGCGCACAAAGAAATAGTCAGAATGATATTCTTTATGATTTAATGCTTAATTTGCTTTGTTATAAATGTTATATTAACCTTCATTTCCCCTTTTGTTGTGTATCATTATCATGATTTTATCATGGCTTCTCCTCATACAAATCACAATCAGGATGATTTCAGTTAAAGAGAAGCAACATTTATTATTTTCAAGGGCAGCAAACAAACCAGTCTGGTCTGAGCACATTGGGAAAGGTAATCTGCTGGATTACTTGAGGTAATTGGACAGTCAAAGCAATTTTTAAATTTCCAAATGCAAAATCGATGAAGCTGCTACAGACCCGGCAGAGGGAAAGGCAGCGTCAGGACTGGAAAATGTATTAATGAGAGCTAAACTTATCCGACTGGCAAAGTCTGCTGATTATTGTAGCCTCACACAGAAGCTTCATGTAAAATGAAACGGGTGAACGTGTAATTTCACACCTCACTTGTTTACGGAACGGTAAGTTTGTGATAAATTAACACAATTGTGATTGTACAGGGCTTTAGGGTGTTATAAGCGGTTGCTTGTGATTACACTGGGGTCACGTACTTCACCCAGACCACCGGGTCTTCATCACACGGTACTGCACCAAAGGCAGGGAAGGCGTCATCTGCGAGCCGACTCACCGTCCCCGAGATATCTCAACTCTTCAAACAACCCACAGAGGCATCATTAGGATGCAGACTCATTACCACAGTGTTGCTATAGCAACCACCGACATAGAGCTGTAGTGAGGTAGCTCCTACGTTGCGTTACCGACAGGAAGGTTATCCGCAGGGACAACCTGGCTGCACGTGGAGCCCGTTGGCTCTTGGGGGATTTGATTTCTCAGCCCCCTGACTCTGCCCAAGTTGCAGCGATGCTGCCAGGTTGTCTGGAGACACACCTCAGCGCTGACGCTGCGCCCAGCGCTTCGTGGATGCTTCGTGGATGTGGGCGAGGGCGTGACGGAAGAGACAACAGAAAGACCTGAGCTGCAGCCAAAGTCTGTTACCTCCCACTGGTGTTGGGGGAGAGAGGATGTGCAGCTAACTTTAGGCAGAGTCTATATCAGTAAGCTATATACGCAGCAGCCACGCAGCTTTATAATGGATCTGCAAATATTTGCCACGAGTTATTGGATGACAGACCCTGCTGTGCATTTTAATCAAGTGCCCATTGAGTCATCTATGCAAAAGTGTTGACAGCGCAACAGACTCCGAGAGAGAGAGCCTGAGTCAGAAAAGGCAGAGTTATCTTACATAAAACTAAACACAAATAGATCTGAAGTCGGATAGGTCACAGGCGAGATGTGGCCCGTGCGCACAGACAGACTGACAAAAAGTAAGGCTCGTAGATATTCAAATGCAGTAAATGCTCTCTTCTAAACTGGTGCCAGTGGATGGCATAAACCATCCGCTACAGATGCTCACATACAGAAGTTCAGATTTATTTCCAGTACAAAACTCTGGTCATCAGACTAGGACTAAACTGCTTGTATAACCCCTTTAGTGTGTCTATCCCAGTCACAGTTAGCTTCTCTGTGCAGGCCAAAGTGCTGTGCCAGAGCCACAAACTTCCTACTGTCTGAATGCTCATTAAACTTGTATGAATAGTCAGCCCGACAGTCCCGTGCCAGCCGATTCTGCCTGTTGTCTGACTGTCCCTCTGATTGGTACATTATATCAGCATTCATCTCATTTGAAGGACTTCAGTGCTGCCAGCCGTGGCACTGATGGCTGAAGTTTGGATGATGCATACGTGGACAGGGCCCAGTGGAAACCATGACACATCCTGGGAACTGTCGACTGCATGAAAACAGACAGATGATCTAATAGAGAAAAAATATATTGTGCCATAGGAGGTAGAGATAGCCATCGGCTACGAGAAGAGAACAAGCGTTAGATGAGTCAGAGCAGCACAACAGACTCCAATTCTATTTCTGTGCCTCATTAAAGAGATCTAAAAGTGTAATGCAGAAAAGTTAGACCGTAATCCCAAGAACTAAACCTGAAAAAAGAATATTCCTGCTCGACCTGCACCTCATCTGCATCCTGCACAGGTGTGGAGCCACTTGATCAATAAAATCAGTAATAAGCTTTTGGCTTTAATGCTGTGGGGATCCCAGAATAAACTCAGAACTGGCAATCGTAACACACTTTTCTTTTTAATGGATCACTATGGTAACAGTAAGGACTGAGCACCGACAAGAGACTGTTGACAGCCGACATTATCATGGCAACCTGTTGTTTAATTTATCCATGTGTTTGCATGTACGTGTGCTTAATTAAGATACATCGCAGTTGTGTCATTACTTGAATGTACAGGAAGTGAGAGCAAGTGCTTGAATGTATAGGGGAAAAAAAGAACACACACTGCCGGAGAGGCAGGACAAACCCAGAGTGGTCAGTTGCTCTAACAATGACCCGGAGTACATGAAATATAAGTGCTCGGAGCTACAGTGCAATCCTACACAGGCTGTGAATGAAGAAGAACTGAAGCTGCTGCAGAAGGAGGAGGAAAGAACAGGTTGAAGCCCTGCAGTGTGTGCGCTTGAAGCCATGCATGAAGTTCAGACCAGTCCGTTCACCAAGAGCTGTTGTATCATATATAACATGACACAAAGGAGCAGCGCAGACGCTGAAAACCGCAGAGACCTACTTCACAGTTGCAACTTTGGAACCTCATTTTACATCGCCAGGTAAAAAAAATAAAACAAACAACAACAAAAAAAAAAAACGCTGCAGTGAGAGGGACAATGAGTGCGTCCGCATCGTGTGGGTGAGGAGAGGCACTGCGGCCATTAACACAGCGTGTCCCAGCAGGGGCGGCAAAGGCAGGGTTTCGGACAGTTGTGGAATTAATTTAAATCTCATCACACAGCTCCCCTCGGAGCCAGAGCCAGGCTGCATTCGAGAGCTTCCCCGGTATGTTCTGCATAGCAACAGAACAGACCTACTTATCCTGAACCAGAACGTGGAGACGAAATACTGGAAATGTGAAAGAAAGCGTCAAACTGGTAGTCATGAACATCAGCCGTTGATCTTTTACCGGCCGATCAGCCTCCGTCACGAGTTAAAAAAAACTTGGAAAAACCAGGACTGACAGAAACCAAGACTGGTCGTCACTGGGTGACCTTGTTAGGGCTTCATCGGCAGAGCCAAAGCAGCCTACATTCAGCCTGACGGAAAAGGCCAGTCTTCTGTTTCCTCTGGTTTGTGTAACGCTAAACGCAGACACTAGTCTCAGGGCGCTGGTCCGGTCTCCACACTGAACGCACACAGGCACACCGGAACACACAAAGGGCGAGCTACAAAAATACCCAAGTGTCACCTACTCTGGCAGACGCTTGTTACTATGGCAACGCTAACCAACACAGAGCGTGCGCAGGTCTGCTTGCATCGATGAAGGAAGCCAGCAGAGGTCACGACAGTGGCGGTGCGGAACATCCAGGCTGACTTCATTTTGCACGCGGCGAAAACTTCTTATATTTTAAATGTTGTTTTTTTTAAGTCACGGTAAAGATGCGAGTTAGAGTCAGTTAGGTGGGACATAAGAGAGGATGCAGGAGAAGGGTCATGCTGCAAATCAGGTCAACGCTATAGGCAGGGGAGGGGTTTGAGGCATATCCTATATGTGTAAATGCTACGTATTAAACTGCCATTTCATGTCATTCACGTTTATTAAACTGACCTTTATGCCTGATTTCACATTGGGGGGGAGAAGGAATTACGTCATGCAAACTTTGTGCCCTTTACTTTGTGTTACTGCAGGTCTTTATTGCTGTACATCCAAATTTCCACGCTGCAGTGAGGGGGTGTGGCTTTGGAAACCGTTTCCTGATCTCAGGACCTGCATGCCTGTGCCTTGCTGGCTGATTGTTGTGGGGCCCACCCTCCCTTTTCTGCCCCAAACTTGAAATTTAGGGGGCATTTTGGGATTGAAGAATGGGAGCCACTTCACACACATCCTCACGCTGGTGCAGATGGCCTACATCAGACACAAACACCGAGTGTGTGCAACTTTTTGCACAATTCCTCCATCTACACGGCATAAAAAGGATTCCAAAAAGCTCCCTAATAGGTGGACAGAACACGCAGGTTGAATGGTGCTCTTCATTTCATGCCATATTTCTTTTCTTTATTCATTCAACCTGTTCTCTCGCCCCGCATCCCCGTCTCTCTCAAACGCCACCCATTCTCCTTCTGTCACCATGTAAATCTGATGCCTCGCCTCAACTTCTCCGTCACAATCTTCCTGTCAGCCCCACCTACAGGTAATGTTAGTTACCAACGTCTGCTCAACTGCTCTGGGTGCGGACGCTAGCAAGGAGAGGACGTGAACAAGGAAGCAAACAGAAGGACAAATCTTAGTGATGTCATCAAGCAGGACAGACTGCGATGACGGCATCCCGTCTGCTCCAAACAGTCACTCATTTTATCGAGAGAGCCGGCAGGCTCGATTTGACAAAGCATTCACAACAAGGTGCAAACAACTGGCAACCTTCAAGCCAGGGAAGGCCAGGAAAGAATTCCCTAAAACAGATCGTCAGGCAGTGTTGTCAAGGCTCGCCAAGGAAACGTCTTGCTGCCGTCATTTTTATTTATTTTTTTCAAACACATGCAGTGTAATGTTACCGCATTGTTTCCAAGCTTACCAAAATCTGCCTGTGTACTGTGTGTGAGGCCACATTTTCACGAGTCTACCGTTGTTACGAGGACTTGTTTACATCATCAAATCCCTTCGGTACAACCTCTCTACTCAAAATTATGGCAGGATTAGTCCTACCAGTCTGCTGCTGATTTAGGATCTGTGCCAACATTGTTCATTCAGCTCTTAAATGTATGTGATGTCAACTGTGATTGTGTAGGTTTAGAAGCCATTTTGACACACTTGGGCCGGTGGTAAAATAAGGAAAAAATTCCTTATTATCAGAGCTGTAAGATAATTATAAGACAACAGGCACGTTCAGCATGGAACTAACTACACAGGAGGCATCAGATACCTTCAGTCAGACCTGTCAGACACAAATAATTATCATTATTAGCATATTTTAACTCAAATATTAGACAGCAGACAAACTTGAAAAATCACCCTTTCGCATTAATGGTGTAGTAACAGCAGGCATGCGACTGTTGCGCAACAACTGACAGTGTTTACCGTGTTTACAAGATGGTTGTTCTGGTACTGATGATGTCACAGCTGTGGTCGGATAGTCAATAACTTCACATTCAATTGTCTTTCTCATGTTGTCGCGTTTTATCCACATTTTCTCCTCACATGTGGATAACACACGTTCCAGGCTGCATTCGCTGCGTTGTTGACGGCACCATGTGCGTTGTCTAGATGTCATCTGGATTTGTGACTGTTTCCTTTGATCAGCTGGAGCCTTTTTTTTTTTGGGTTTTGTTCAAACCCCGATAAAAGCGAGCCGGTTGTCGTTCCATATTACGTAACATTATCTGTGATTTGGCAGATCACAAGTGGAACCGTGAGAAGAACAAACGCGAGCCTTTTTTCCCCCCTTCAAATTCACGTGGAGAGAGCAAGAGTGCGTGGTTTCACGAGAAAAGCCAAGTATATACCCAGAGGAATCGCTGATAATGGGTATGGGGGGAGGGGAGGTTAACTACAACGTTCTGATCAAAGTTACATCTTCTACAGCTCAGGCTCCACCGCTGATCAAGGAGTGTTTAGAAACACAACGCGCCGTGCCTCACTAGCATTAAGGGAATGTCATCTTATGAACAAAATATTTCATCGTTCACACCTTGAGAATGCCAGTGCACAGGGGGTTTTACTTAAACTCTGAAAACTGATGGAACAGGGTGCAAACAGGTGCAATATGAATCACACCTTCACAAATCTGTTGCAGAGGCTTTTTTAATCACAAATAAGGAGAACATCAGACGGTTCTTTAATGTTACGTCTTCGCCACCTTCCCCAAACACCCCGTTTATAATACAGACTGTTATTATGTCAGTGCATGGCACATACAGACAACAGAGGAGGACCAAAGGCCGGGCGTTCAGCAGTCTGAGGGTCAGAGCTGCTCCCCTTTTTCAAAATAAGTGGAAAGATTTTGTAAAAGATGCTTCGGGGCCATGAAATCTGATGTGCCAAACACAAAGACGATATGATCTGGAAATGAGTAAAACGGAGCCATGCAGCTGCAAGCTTACTCAGGAGGAGAGTTCAAGAGGCAGGTTTTCAACTTGCATCTTTAAAAAAAAATGATGGAAAAACGGGAAAATGTTGCTCAAAGGAAATTGAAATGAGACCATGTAAAAAAAAAAAAAAAAAAAAAAAACAGATCCGTCAGCTAGAGGAGTCATGTTATTGGCACGGTTTGTGCACCTTAGCGCACTGGGAAACTGACACAAATGCCAGAGAGGGTGTGGCTTTGCAGCATCTATGATGGTCCCATCATTGCTAAACGTGCATTTTAACCTATCCATTGCAAAAATAGTGAGAAAATGCAGACTTGAAGAGTCTGAGCAAAGTTACCACTCATGCACATGTGCAAAACTACAGGCCCCGTGCACGTCTGTTGTTTTTCTTGGCATGTCTTCATCTAAAACTCAAACTAGCAGAGTTGTCGCTGGATCAGGCTGGACAGAAACACAAAAATGTACATTTCCACTTCCTGAATAAGAGTAAATACTGTAGAACTGCCAGACATTTTTAATTCAGACCGAGCTGGTGAGATAGGAAACGCTGAAAAGATTCAGTTACACCGTGTCAATTGACCTATATTATGGGTGCAGGGTTGTTGTCTGGCTAATGATCCCACTCCACGCATAATTATGGCATGACATGATCTCCACGCTTGAGACGTTCAAATGCAACCCTGTATGACCACATGACGCATGGTGAGAGAGGCTTTAAACGGGTGAACTGAGGACATTCACTCCGGAGCGCTGAGTTCATCACCGAATTCTGAATAAGCACAACCACGCCTGACTTCTCCCCCCGCATCGGAAGCCTCCAAGTCAGCTTTTCTGCTCCAGCGCGGCGTCTGCATATGCAGCCGGAGCCGCTGTATCGGATGGGAGGAGGCGACGCGGGGGAACGCCTACATCAGAGTCGCGCAAATCAAAGTCTATAAACAACGCCGGACTCGAAAAGTTGCACTGGAACGCCGCAGCTGATGCGTCAGAGAGGACACGCCGGGGGAGGACACCGGACACGGCAGCAGATGTCCCCCCGACTAGCCGATGTTTGACACACGGGGCGCGCAAAAAAAAAAAAAAAAAAAAAAAAACACTCTCCCCAAATGTTCCCCCCTCTCGCCATCGACGTAACAACATGTCGGCAGAGGACGGCCATGTTTTGCTGGTTATGTCGACACGGGGAGGAGGAAAAGTCGGCACGACGTTTTTCCTCCTCTCTGCCTTCTCCCACCGCCGCCACGGCGATCCGGAGTGAAACTTAAAGAAAAGGGACCATTTAAAACTTAGCAGGGACGCTGTTTGTTTGTTTTCCGGCCACGCAGGTGTCGTTAACGAAAGGCAAAGTTCAAGCAGCGCGATAAGTTAACATATTTATTTCGCTCCTGGGGCGCATGTGGATGTTCGGAAGCCCCCCCGATGAGGGCAGAGTAAGCCGAGAAAGAGGTTAAGGGGGGAAAACTACAGTTTTAAGTTGAGAGGATCGGGTAGCTGTGCTGATCCGAGAGGGGGGAGAAATACAGCAAGAGTTGATCCGTTTCCTTACCTGCCCTCAACGTTGGCGCGATGCTCCGGGTACCGCGCTCCGACCCGAAGGCGACCGCCGAACCTCGAAATATACCCGATGCGCTTGGAGACGCTCTCGCGGCGGTCCAATAGCCGAGGAGACAACAGGCGACAGGAAAGAAAAAAAAAATCGGAGATCACAAGGAGGATCTACGCCAAAAGCCACATGATCGCCGACGTCAGAGTACGTATTTGCATGCCGTACCGGAGCGTCGGTGTCCGTCCGTGGCGGGTTCATGGTGTTACAGCGGTGAAAAGTTCACAAACGGGCTCGGGGAAAGTGACCTGGCCGCGGTAAGATGACAGGGAGGGTGCAGGTGTCTCCACGCAGCGCTCCCGCCGATGTGGAGATGAATGAAGCGCGTCCTGGTGCCGTCAACCTGTCACTATGTTGCTTCCTGCCTGCCTCTGCTCCGACCTGATTGAATATTTAAGTACCAGAAGGGGCGTTCGGAGCCCCAAAAGTCCCACCCCGCTCCTTTTTTCCCCCCAACACGCCCACTTCATGTGTAGTTGCTGCAGTGCTTCTGTGTGTGCGCGTGTGTGTGCGCGCGCCGCTTCAAACTCGCAGAGATGACACGGTTGAACCTATATTCTCAACCCGCACCTGAGGTCAGCTGTTGGTTTTAGGACTATGCTCCTGGAGAACCTGTCCTCGAGTGACACGGGAAGAAAAAGTTCACAAACAACAGCGCCACCCGCTGGATTCACTGAGAACCGACTCTGACCTTGATCCGTGTGCAGTGTGCAGCCATGCACGGAGAAACCAGCGAACCACAACAGTGACCTGACGAGTGTAACCTCAAATCTGTCTACAGTGGCTGGTTGATGTTTTAAGACAAGTGGTTAATGATAAGAAACATTATGTTTGCAAATGTAGGCGTTCAAAACTTTTTGGTACGTAGGCTCTGTAGATTTAAAGAAGGAACATGGGTGACATTGCTAATTCCCATCTGGATCCAATTCTAAACTTGAAGGAGTTATGTAGCATTTTCATGCATTTCATGCATGGTGGATTGATTGTGTCTCTAGACAAAAGCGTCTGCTAAATTAATAAAATGTAATTTTTTTTTTAGCTTCTTATGCTCCTGCTCTTTAATTGTTTTTAACGTTTATCTTATTTATTGTCACTCATACAACATTGCAGAAGAGGTTTTACAGTACATACAGTATATGATGGGCATTTTAGGATCTCACAGTTAATAAACTACGTCAACTCGACTGTAATAAGATGTGTAATTCCACTAAACGAACACGAGATGGCGGAAAAGGAACGCAAATAACTGGTGCGTTAATAAATCTGTAATATGGAGTGAACTTCGAATACTGCATGTAGTTCCGATTTTACAGTTATTATTGTCATTGAACTAAATGCTGTTGCTGCTTACAGTTAGGAATAAAAAAAATATACACATATTTACAAATTCTTAGAATAATCCTCATCAACTGAATCTCTGGATAAAATACATGTATGGTTACATTCTATGTCCAAAATGGCCCCTGTACCACCCAGAACGTTTAACTGATAATAAACCATGACATTTTTCAGTGCTAAAAATGTCTTTGCTTATGTTCACCTGTTCAAAATCCAAACCAAAGATCAGAATCTGCTACAGTTACTGTATGAGAATCCATGGCACATTTACTACAGTTAGGTAAGTGGCATTGGATAATTCCTTTTTTTATATTAAATGTACTGCCGATTAAATGTGGAATGTGTGTATTATTTCTGTGGGAAGCGTTTTGCTTTGAACATCATTATTTTCACATTTCACAACTTGCACAGCGTCATTCTTTTGTTCAAATGTATTTCTGGTTAGTGTCTCTTCTCAGCCCCCAGAAACCACAATTAAATACAGAATGTTTCAGACAATTATTCGACACAATGGTCTCCCCACGAACATTGTGATCGTAGCCAGCACTAAAATAAAATCTGGAGACCCTCTTTGTCCGAGACAAATGCGGGTCCATTCAAGACAAAACTTAGACCTTCAAAAGTGGTTTTGAATCCAGTCTCAGCATTAAAACCAGTCTCTACTACTATTACAACCGTAACATGTTCTTTTTATTGACTGGGAATTGAGAGAGAAAAGGATGAAGCAGTTTTCCATGTTCATTTTTTTGGGCTTCATCTCTGATAGATTTCAAACAATAAAGCAAATACTCATGTTGACTTGCCACAGAATGATTTCTCCAAAACTGCCTTGATTCAGGGGATACCCACAGCCTCCACCAAAGCTCCACATCTGCAGCAGTATTTAAAACATGAATTAGTCAACCTGGAGGATGAAACTTTAAAGATGTAGTTGTGCCGTTTTGATGAGTGAATGTACTTGCGGCTGTGTCTGCAGGTGCTTCCTGATTTATGAGCCTTCCAGGAAGCAGACAGGATGGAATCTCAAGAAGCTGTTTTGGTAATGATGCATTCATAATCATCTCAAACAGTGAGAAACTGTGATGCAACCACAAATTGTCTTCCCCCGTCCGTTTCAATCACAACAGGGGTTGTTAATTCATCCATGACACAGCAGAAAAGAAGAGGAAGAGACTTAGAAACTCCAGTGCCAGTGATGGGGAATTATACAACTCCATGCTAACATCATGTCTGTGGGTTAACTTGTGTGTGTGTGTGTGTGTATGTGAGAGAGAGCGCGAGAGAGAGAGAGAGAGAGAGAGATGAAAAAAAGCACAAACACACCATTCATTTATTAACGACTATGCAGTTTCCCACACTCTCCTGTTTGATTCAGCAGTTTATGGAATTATGACTTCACAGGACCACAGCATTAGCACAGCCTTTGAAATGACATCCCTGGGCATGTGTGTGCACGTGAACATGTGTGCATCTATCGGTTTTGGGGCGACGTGTCAGATCTGAATTTCTCAAAGTCTGACGGAGCTGCAGTGGTCACACATGCACATGGTTACAATTGAAACATATGGCTTCGAGTTGGGGGGAAAAGTGAAAGCAGAGGGAGATAGCAGAGGCAAAACAAATCAACCTTAATGAGCCTGGCTTACAGTGAAGACAAGAAAAAAGGGGAAAGAGTGGTAAAGAATCAAATGCAGCGAAAGAGATGAGGAGACTGACGACAAGACTGAAAGAGTAAATTTAATGTAGGAATCTCTGGTAAACCAAAATTAAGTGACTGAGTATGTTAGTGGTAAATGTACAAAAGGTGTTGTACATATGCACATAAGATAAAGTGCATCGTGCCCATTTCATTGTCATTATTCTGCTATATGAGTGAGGACACACATTTGTGTCATTGTGTACTTACTGTGTTACTGTATGGTAACAAAGCCTTAGCCAAAAAAAAACAAAAAACAAAAAAACAAAAAAACAAAAAACACATGCCAAAAGGCTACTACCCAGACGTGTCTAATTTAGGTTAGAAAACATGTTTCTGATGATGAATCTGACACTAAACATTAGCTATTATTTGTTGTTATCATAGTTGTTAGTCGCAGGCAGCAAGATTCTCTTCTCACCAATCAGAGACCGGCTGCACGTGCCTAAATCCGACTTTCCCTTGTTTTCTATTGTTTATCGTACCATGTTTATATGTGCATGATATGCTTTGGAATAAGAGTACATGAGGACAACAGTGTGTTTTCTTCAACAGTGCGTGTACCTTTTCATTTGTATAAGTGTTTCAAAAAGCCTCTTCCTGCTTCTTCGACTCTTACCATGGATCCTACAACAGAATTTAGCTGAGGCTATAAACAACGCCATGGATATTTAGTAAATAGCTTTTAGATTATGTTTGTGTTACATGGCTTCTAGCAAGGCTATAATCTTCACGCGTGTTTTTTCTACCTTCTATGTTGAAAATGCTGCAGTTCTTCAGGCCCATTTCTGTTTGCATGCAAATTTGATCCCCGACTGCAGATTTCTGCCTCTGCCCTTTGCAGAAACCAAAACATGCACTGTCCAGCTGAGCGAGTTGCGTGTTAAGGCAAATTAATTGGCCCAAAGTAGCTTAACGACCCCACCGGCTAATGGTGTCCGTTTACAGCCGAGGGTACCCAACCAGGCCGAGGGGGCACTGCTGCGACCGCCGCCTGACATGGTCAACTCCAATTGGACTCACCTAGGAATCAGGATTTTTTCCCCCAGCTTGCTTCCCTCAGATTTTCTGGTTTAATGAAATGACTGACCCACGGTCACCGGCGAAGCCTGAATAGCTGCCTCAGAGGACTGACGGGAACAGGACCGAATGGAAACGTGGTCGCTGAAGGGGAAAATCTTTTGAACTCTGAACATTCCGTTTGATGTCCAGTATGGGACCAGGGGTGTTACCCGACTTCCTGCTGTTTCCTCTTTTTGTTATGTCGCAGTTTTAGTTTTGCCTGGTCATTTAGGGGCCGACCTCCATGAATGGGAGGTGCACATTAGTCCTCACTTAATTATATAAACCTCATATATTCATTTTTACTCGGTGAAACTGAACTTTAATCTTTAACTTTAACTTTAATCTAAAACTTTAATCCCCCCAAATTCTGTCTGTGCTTCTGTGGAGTCTTCCTGTAAATGTGACTGGACTTCACTTTGTAGTGGCCTGAAGTTTGTGATGTGTGTGTGTGTGTGTGTGAGAGTGGTAGCCAGATGAAGTTGCGCAGTGTTCCTGTTTCCTTTACCCAAATCCATAAAAGCCATTTGTTAACTGTCAGTTGGTTAACCTCTGTCCCAACTCTAACCCGTCATAAAAAAAACGGGTGGGGGGGTTTGGGGTTCTTTTGGTGGTTTTCTTTGATCTGAAATGCTCCTTGGCTTTGATCCAAGGGCATCTGCTGATGGCACTGTAGTTTCGGGCAGAAACATCGGCAGTGACTCACATCTGACTTTGGTGAAAAATAAAAGAATTTAAGTTGCGTTTGTTTCTTTCTTTCTTGTGGTCGTAATCAAACGGAAGTTCACCCGCCTTTCTGGTACGAACCAACTGACTTCCTCCTGTATATCTCAGTTTACAGCTTTGTGCAAATGGCTGGGGTTTTATTTCCCTCTATAATGAGCTGACAGTGTCCTCAGCTGTATAAAGAAAAACCAAGAAGACGTGAGGAATTATGAGTAAACTGGTGCAAAAAAGGCTGCAATTCTGTCTTTTGTGTCTCTTGGAGGATGAAGCCATGTTTCAGGTAGGCTGTGTTCAACCTGGACCTCAGACATCTTGGATGTCTTGTAAATGTGTAAGGGCATGTCCATTTGGAAGGAGACCCCAAGGGAGACCCAGGACAGGCTGGAGGTCCTGGAAGGCCTTAGTGTGGCTGGGAAATAGATGGAAAGAAATATACAATCACTTTTAGAGTGTGTGGCCAACGGTCTCTCTGTCTCTCTCTCACACACACACACACACACACACACACACACCCAGGGGCAATTTATAGTCTCCCACAAACTAGAGCAAACCAGTGCAGGCACAGGGAGAACATGCAAATACCACATGAAAAGGTCCAGAGGCAGGACTGAATCTGAGACGTTGCACCACTCTACCCCATATGCAGCCCAAATGGTGACACTGATGACAGCATCAAGGTGCATAAAAGCACCGAAACCGCAGTGCCTGAGTTAAATGAAGAACAGTGAAGTCTCATTATGTCATCCTGATGTTTTTTTTTTTTTTTTGTGAAAATGTATTAGGATCAAACCATCCTTTGATCCAACGTGCTGACTGCTAATGCAGCGGGGGGAACATGTCAGCGTTGACAAAGTTTCCTGAATCCTGAACTCCTGTGCCCCACAGAGGGCTGACTAAGACTGTGGAGGCTTTGTTCAGCCTGTGAAGTTCTTAAAAAAAAAAAAACAAAAAAAAAAACGGTGTGTGTGTGTGTGTGTGTGTGTGTGTGGGGGGGGGGGGTATAGTCCTGTCTTGGTGGTGGCTTTTTTTTAATGGAAAAAGCCAGTGGGAGGTTAGGTGTACAAGCGCACACACACACACACACACATACACACACACATGCACGCAGGCAACGTGGACCGAAGCACTACTCTGGTAATTGCGACAGATATAGTGCTGGAATGGAAAAAGGGCTGGATCCAGAGGGAATTCATGCTAATTTGAACCAAACAGGCAGCAGATGAATCTAACCTAAATGACACTGACTCTCAGACGCTGCATTCATTTATCACTTTTTAGGTATTCATCCGTTCGACTTTCTTTATCTGACGTGTTGATCCACAAAATGAGAAAGAGGTCAGCTTGGGTGAAACAGCTGCCAGAAGTTTTGACCAGCTAGAAACTGTCGTGATCTATCTTTTGGCCCTGGCCACATAGAATATAATTAATAGCTTCAATCATCCCTCTTCTGAATGTTGTCTCCACAAAGCAAGGCAGCATGGAAAAGGACGCTTGCGATGACAGTCCGATAAAACATTTGTAGCAGCTTCCGGCAGATGTTAAAGTTCCTCAGCCTCTTCAGGAACTCCCTTGCTGAATAAGATAACAAACAATAAATCAAAAAGTGCATAAACTGCTAATAACAAATTTGTAGAACCTCCAGAAAAACACCCTCCAATGCAGAGGAGCGAAAGACAAAACCCATCAGGGGAAAGCGATATGAAAGATGTAACTGAAGTGGCTGTAAAAACAATCAAACAGTCAACAAAGTGTTGAAAAACTACATTTTTCTTTCCTTCACCGTGAAAGAGGTGTTTTAAAAGACAATCTTTTTAGCTGACTCTTTACCTCTCATCACCGTATTGCAAGTGTGTGACCAACAACATTCTAGAAGGTTAGTCTGCTCACAGTTTTGTTTGTGTCTGTCTCTGTTTGTGTGTTTTCAAGAGGAAAAAACACGTTCAACACGATAAGAATGCGAGTAATTGTGTTGATCCAATTAGCTTTTGACCTGCGGTGTCAGAGCCAATCAGGACACTGCACACTATGGGGCCTGCAGATAAAACACAAAGGCCGAGGACTAATTAGCCCACTGGTTTGTGGACTCTGTGTGACGAGAATGAACAGAGAAATCACTGCACACAAGCATGCCCGCTTCCTCCTGCACTGATGCAGAGGAGCTGGAAATGCATAATCCACCATTTCTGGTTGACATGATGATGAAGGTGAACACAAATCAAACAGAGGCTGCAGAGTACCCCACTGTGGGGGGATGAAACATGTCAAAACTGCTATTGCGTGGTTTTAATTGATATTTCTTTGTTTGTTGCACCCACCCAACCCTTTTCTGTGAAGTGCTGCTTATTTCTAGGGTCAGAGGGGGGTGCTGGTGTCTGTCCCAGCTGTCTGCAGGTGGAAGACAGGAAGACACTCAGGTCAACAGTCCATCACACTCACACACACACACACACACACACACACACACACACACACACACATACACACATTCATTCACAATGATTAGCAGTTTAGAGTCTACTCCACCCAATGTCTATGTTTATTCTTTAACACATTAATTATGTCTTTCATGTGCTCTAAAAATGATCACATTAATATTTAACATCATGCTCACAAACAGAGCTTCTACAAATTCTACAAAGAAAGTCTAAGCAGGCAGCTTTATGTGGCCTAATTTTGAAACCAGCTAGTATTCTTAATATTCTAAGGTTTAAAACAACTGGCCAGTGTAATTACCCACCAGGATGGAATTGACACGATACACTGCTGTACATTAACACTGTCCAGTGTCCAATCGCACCTTTAAAAATCCTCCCCATCACAGGAAACAAGCGCTGATGTCTCAGCACAGTGTAACAAAGTACCTTTTTGTGCACTGAAATTAGTTTTCTTTGCTTTTATTCCAGTTTCTTTGCATCATACGCGGACCTCTGTTTTGTTTTGGATGGATTTCTATCTGAAAAACTGTCGTTTGACCAAACAGCTCCAGGTATCAGTGATGAATGCTGGCACGGTCTCTGAGACTTGAGTCTTTGCACTGTTCTACACTGTGCAACACTTCATTCTGCACAGAGCGACTTGCCTTCCCTTTTTCAGTTCACCGAGGCCACGCTGGCTCTCCTGGGTGATCATTAGCGACGCTGTCAGTGCTTCGATGGGACATTTTCACTTTGAGAATTTTATAAAACAAAATACAGCACATTACTTCAGCTGTCAGTGGATGACGCTGGTGTGCACTGTGTGAACAGTGATGTAATAAAGTCCCACCCTTTTTTAAAAAAAAATTCTCCTTGCCATGGCCAGATGTCAACACACAATATTTTGCAATAAATCCATAAAAGTTTTCATTTATGCTATAAAAATTATTTGTGGACATTAGCAGGGAGCAGCTGTGAAGGATGGCCACTGATGTCATGTGATGTTTGGGGGCATGTTTCCCTACATCGTATTATTCAAATGTTTAATAAATACAGTTTATAACCATGTTTGCATCATTTTCTCAAGTTGGAAGAAAAGGTGATCCGAGCCTGGTTCTGTTAAAGGTTACTTCCTGTTTAAAAGCAGTTCTTCCTGCTGCTGTTGCTTGTTCAAGGATCAGGCTCTGGGTTTCTGTAAAGCAACTAGAGACAGTTGTGACTGTAAAAGAAGGTGCATAAATAAAGTTAAATTGAAGTTAAACTCAAACAAATAGCCTGAGGATGCTTTTTAGTGCTAAACACCATAAATAAGTGTAGCTGTGATTCATTTAAAAGTGTAACCTTTGACCCTCTATTGCAAATCTTCTGATTTTCCTGACACTAAACATACAGCCTGGGTATACATACAGCGGGTACATTGATGCTGAACGTAAACCATTAACTTCCATGCATAGCTTGTGCTCCATCAACAGATGCATAAAAACGTCAGCGCACGTGACGTTAGAGATCTGGGCAGAAGTAAACTGGACAGAAACTCTGACTGGAGTACAGTACGGGTGTGAGGCGGTTTTGTCTCACTGCCTGCAGCCGTCTCAAACAAAGTTTCTCTCATCACTGACATAAACAACCACATACAGAGAAGACAGAACATTCATTGTCCTCTCGTGGAGTGTGTGTAAGTGTGTGTGTGAGAAAGAGAGTGCAAAGAGTAAAAGAGCAAAAAGCTTTTTGCTGTGATTGGCTATAGAAGTAAACAGGTTAGAATATATATACAGTATGTTAGAATTGCATTGTTTTATATGGTTATTAGAGGCTTTTTACTGATTTCCAAATACTGATCCAAGATTTATGAACGCATTTCAGCAGCTCTTCTCATCTTACAGTTCCACACGAAGCCTCTCCGCCACGATTGCTTAATGATGGCGAATTTGTGCAATAACACACAGAAAACTGGCTCTCACAACCACCACCGGGGACTTGCACCGGTTCTATACAGTTTAATGTGCTGAGGAGGCCGTAACCACAGTGTGTATACAACCCTCTCGGAGAAGGTGGTGGGCTGGGTGGGAGTCCAGCGCAGGGATGGGAACCGTGTGTATGTCCTAATTAAGGATGTTATTGCTGTCAGACAGATTAAACAAAGGTGCCTTCACAATCTTATGTATGAGTAACCGCCGCTCCGCTGCCAACACGTATAGTAAATCTACAAAACATCTGGAGGCAGATTTTGTGTTTTTGCACCAATTAATTTAATTCAATTAAGGCAACCCCTCTGTTCACATGAGCCGCTGCATGATTTTGCATCAGAACATTTTTTTTTCTCAGATGTGAAAAACAGATAATGTTTTGTGGAATTTGGGATTTACATGTTGCGTCTTGTTGCCACTTCAAGTAAAATAAAAATAAATCAACATTTTGCAGTCCATTGCAGACTGTGACATGCACGAGATCAATGTTAACAGCCATTAGATAGGGCAGACATATTGGAGCTGTCAGGCGCACTGACAGACGGCACGCCTTGGAGTGATGCGCAGAACCTCTGGACTGTTAGCTGCAGCCTCAGCAGACTGTTTACAACAGAAGTGTTTTATCCCTCTCTCCTCTCACCCTCCTTCCTCTGGTAATTCAACACTGGGATTAAATCTTGCAACATCAGCTCTGGAGCAGGACGGTTTTCCCTCTGTCACCATGGTGATGTTTGGTTACTAAACACAAAGTTTGGCGGTTCCTTAAATGTCACACAAGAGCACACCACCCAGTTCTGTTGATCGGTTGCTTTTCTTTTCAGATTTTATGTAATCTGTATTCCATATATGTTGGAACAGTTACAAATCTGTTGCTTTCGTCTGAATTCTAGAACTCAAATGCTGCCTGCCGAGCCTCAGAATGTAAGCCAGTGAAGATAAATCCAGCCAGATCTAAATTACATTTGAATTGAATTGCAGTGAAAAGGGGCGTGCCGCATCAGGAGTGATGCACTGAATCCACTGATGGGAGCCATTAATTTTAGCACTTCGGGGCTCCACTTCACAGTAAAAACAAAAACATTCCCAGCTCTAGCTGCTCTGTTCTCTCTACGGCAATAACAGCTTCACTCAGTTTTAAGAAAGTGTAAATTATCTACGCTATATTAATGTTTTCCCATGAACAAACTTTTGGGGTTCTGTAAATATTCTTTTTACAATTCCTTCATTCAAACATTGTGACAGATAATGTCTGACATAATTAAGCTCTGGATCCTAATCTGAGTAAATACGATGCAATGACTGCGTCACTTCCATAGTAGAAGGTTCCCTTTCAGCATCTGGATTTGGTTAAAAAGTGCTGAGCCAACACTGCATGCCAGGAGTGACCTAATAAAAGAAATGATTAGCCTCCCTGATGACACCCCCCCCCCATCCTTAAAAACAGTGGAACAATGGACAGATTTCAGATCCCCCTTAAAGACAAAGATGAGCTTATCATGACGACATAACCAGGATAAGATTTTGATTGGATGAAGGCTGAATGAAGCATCACGTGTTAGCATCGTTACAACCCCCCTAAACTTTGTCTTCATCTTGTTTTCCAAGCATTTTGTGAGTTGATCCCTGATTAGATGTTAGCATTGATGTGGTTGAAAACTTTTTCTTTTTTTTCCTTTCGCTAATTCGACGACAATCAACCCAATTCTTAAACCCGCCCTCTAAAAATTTCTCTGTCTTTGAATGAGATCTGTTTATCTTGACGAGTGACCTTCGGCCCAAGAGCAGCCACACTTTTGTGATCTTGACCCTGAACTGCAGAAATTTGGAATACAGCAAAGGAAATGGCTTCAGCCATCAGGGAACAAACTGCAAAAGGGCTCCAAGTAGCCTTTTTTCTGGTTTGTTTCTGTTTGTGTTTCTGTTTTCAAGGACAGCTCTTTTTCTCATGGTTTAAAAGATTCTCATAACAGTAAAATCCAAACCGAACACATTAATACATTTAAGTCCAAGTAGATGTTGAGGATGTTGAACCTACTGAGGCCAGGAAATCAAAATGATGCAAGTCTAAAAGGACATTACAGAGACATGAGTGTTGAACCATGGTGAGCCGGGCATAGTGTAAATGTACTCATAATCACTGAATGACGTGCTGATTAACATAATAATTTGTGCATCTTTTTCCTCCGTTTTGGTATTTTTGGACTGTTGTTTTAAATTAAATGTTATGATGAATGTTTTGTCTTCTGGAAGCAACTGGGGGAAAAAAGTGGCTGCTAAGTAACTTTACAAGGATGATGTACACCTGGGAGAACACACACACACACACACACACACACACACACACACACACACACACACACACAATAAGGTCATGGAAACTAGGGCAGTGGAAAGCCCCCTCCCTGCCACAACTCCCTCGTCTGCCTTGCCGCGTCGACTGTAGCGTTATCGTCCTCGTGCCCCATAGTGGCCGACGTGGCAGCATGGTGGACGCCATCCAGCCTTTGGAAATGATGCCGCGACCACTGCACCTGCTGCTCGTGTCTTTAATGTTTCCAGCTGAAACTTCACAATACATCAGACGACGAATACATCATCAGGCTGCAAACACAAAGACCGCACGTGTCCTCGGAGCAAAGAATAGTACAATCACGTATGGTTCAGCTGTCAGAGACAGTCTTCTTCATTTGGAGAAATGTATAAATGAATTATGAATGAATTATGGACCAGAACAAAGCACATACATCTAAATAATTAGCTTTACTGGGGCAGGTGCATTTTCCACATACTTAATCTATTTAACATGTGTTTTCTGCACCTTCGGAGTGCTGTCTCCAACTGTTAGCTACTAGTTAGTTAAAGGGGGAAGATAACCACAAAAATTCCAAACCAGTTCAGAAGGATTCTCAGAATGGTTCCTGATGGTTTTTATGGTTTTTTGGAAGAATCGCTGAGAAATTTGGCTTTGGCTGAACTGAAAGCACACGGTGGTCCCATCTGGTCAGCCTCGTTCCTAGGGTGCCGGATGTTGACTGTGCTGTCACAACCTTCGGCATCTCAGGCAAACACAGAAGGTCTCCATTAACACATAAACCTTTGACTGCGAACCCAAACAGCCCAACCAAGTCTATGGATGATCGCGAGCTATTTTTGAGTGGTAGGAAACTTGGGCATCAGCGATCTTATCCGAAAGCTAACACCTCCTAGCATCTCTTTAATCATCTAAGTTTGCACTTCCCACACAGATAGTAAAATATGCATTAGCATGAGTTTATAATCCATTTACTTTGTTGCCTGGATCTGTTAACAAATCGTGTCATTCCTTTCACTGTGACACGGCTGTTTTACTTTCATTCTCTTTGTGCATTTGAAAGCTAAACATGTGTTAATATTGAGCAATTTGGGTTGGCACACATTCTGTGGTCGGTATTACTTTCAGAAGATGTTGAGCAACATCCATAAACACACATCGTGTTGCCACTGAGCGCATAGAAATCCCGGCTCTGGCCTCCTCCCCGAGGGAGACCCGCGATGCCAGGCCATGAAATGACAAAATGTAGTTGTCCCAAATGACACATCAATGTTAATGAGACATTTTAAGGAACTACAGCGTAAACACTGATGGTCAGTTGGAGAATATAGGGAGGTTCACACACATTTTTCAAAACATGTGATATGAGTCTCTGATTCTGTCCACTGAAAGATGTTGGAGAAACATTTTTATACAAATCTTGTGGTCGTTTTGGCAAGTTTTGTAAAAATCCAGACTCCAAATTTGTACAATGTGTATATTTGCTGCTCTGATGCCTTTACTAACTATATCAACAGCTTCCCTCTTAAATTACCTTAGAAATTTTAGAGCCATTACATGACGCGACCCTTTCCTGTGGGTTTTTCCTAAGTGAGTCACTGTAGTTTGTCTGCAGTCATGTCTTGTGTCTCTGATCCGCGCCTGATAAAGTGTGAGGACCTATCTAAAGTATTTTTCCTGACGCAGATTGAGAACTCATGGCTTGATAAGTTTAATTCAATAACAGATAAACAGTTTTTATTTATGCTAGGATGATAATGATGCATTGGTGTTTCATTCAGCTGCACAACCATAAAGGTGCTTCTGGAGATGCGTAAGAGTCTGAGAATGGTGCGACAAGGTCATGGGCCACCGGTCTGGGTTCTCTCTCAGATAATGGACCAGAGGGAGAGATGAAAAAGATAAACATGCAGAGAGGGTTCATTGCTGACTTCCCAGCATGTTAGGTGTGTGAGTGAATGGTGTGTGTGCCCTGCATTGGACTGGTGACCTGTCTTCCTGTCTCTCTCCCAGTGACTGTGGGAAAGACTCCAGCTTTGCAACAGCTTTGCCTTTTACCTGGATGTCACTGTGATAGCAGGAAAAAAAGATTTACCACAGTTCTTCCCACCGCCGGCGTGCTGATACAGACAAAAACCCACCAAACATGACTCACTGTTTCTGTTTAAAGGAAAGATAGAGGACTACAAACCACACACTGCAAAAATCATCCGCTTCAACTTCAGTTTTAGCCTCACTTTGGGGATGACACTGCAGGTGTTTTCCGTTAAACGATGAAGGGGCGGCTGATGGGAAACACCTGTTGTCCTACGCAGTAATAGGTGTAGTCAGGCATCAACCTTTCTCCTGCCTGTTGATTTACACGTCTTGCAGCCTGGTTTCCATCCAAATGTTAAGTGAGTTTGTCGAAGGTTGGTTAGAAAGAGTACAGTAGCGGTTGCAAACCGGAAACTAAACAAATTCGCCAGACAATCAGAGTAAATTAAGGGGTCTCGCTGTCGACTAGGCAACTTTTCTTGGCTTGGAGGAAGAGATTTTAAGTCTGTAATTAGGTATTGATTGAGAAGTGAACCTGAAAACTTCCAGCCATGAGGTGAGCTAACGCACCACCTTCAGGTTGGAGAAACAGTCTGTGTTGCTGTTAGGTTGGAACGTGTTTTACCCATGATCCTCCTCTAACATAAAGCAGAGCCATGTGATCTTCAAGGAGAAGGGCTCATTTTCTACAGAAACATCACATTAACCAATGATCCGCCCTGCCCCCCTCCTGGAAGCGTTGATCTCCCAAGCAGTCCTCTTGAATTTTAGACACAATAGAGTATTGTGGGAGCAAACGCACTCAGGGTTGTTGCGAAACCTCTGCCTCCAATGACAAAAAAAGAGGGAGCACAGAGAGGAGGTCTTACATGCTCTCTGCATGCTTTATTTATTAAAATGTGCTCAGATTGCTCTGGTCCCTCCACTAATTCAGATACCAACAGTATACACACACTGATTTCAGACTAGTTACTCACCATCTTTATGCTCCAGTTCTGTCTGTTGATGAGAAGGTTCTAAACCAGCTCCAGACTCACATCCCACAGCCACATGTGTCTGACCCCTTCTCAGATTAGAGAACGGCCTCTCAACAATCGGCGTAAAAATCCCCCCAAAAACGTTGCATCATTGCATTGACAGTGAGGGAGACTACAGTTGTGTAATCGTGTTAGCAGCTAGAAAGGATATATGTATGGTGGTTTTTTTTGGTCTTGGAGGGATTGCTGAAGAATGAAATCCCGCTGACTGCAGCGGTCCTCTGGCTTTTTGAATCCTGCCTGTGGAAAAGCTTCAAGTATCCACTGAAATATTTCAACATCTCTTGGACTGCACAAAAACTCTGGTGCACAAATCTGGAATCATACTGGAACAAAGTAATACATAGCGTAATAAATCCTACCTTTGAGTAGATGACAGCGTTCCCTGACTGCCAACCCTTTACGATGACTCTAAAAGCTGCAATTCATGCTGTCAAACAGTTTTTGGTTATATTGGGAATTGTTATCCGATCTGCAGGCTTATTCACGTGTTTTATTTCATAAACACTTTTCTGTATAATGCAATAGAAATCAAAAGCCCGTCAAACTATCGTACCTAAACGGTTGTAAAATGAAATAATCCAATTACAATCGGTAGAAAAATAATCCTTGATTACATTTTGAAATTGTTGGCATGTCACTGCTGTTCCACAACTCAATGAACAGCTTTGTGTTTATTCTTCATCTTTTATTGTATATTAACTGTTGCCATGAAATACATTTGTTCCCACAAACACATTTCATCTGTCAATCACATGATTTGGATTGGTTGCGACAGTGTCTTCCAGAAACTGTTTCCATAACACGACAAAGAAGGAAACCATTTCACGGAAAAACCTGGTCCGAGTTTGGCAGAGGAGGGGCTTGTTTTCATACTGCACCCTGCCATTAGAGGGCTGCAGAGTTGATCTGATGTCTGTTTTTTTGAGCTCTTCCATATATCACGCTATGTTAACTTCTGCTCTGTTTCTACTGAATACACTAGCTTTATTTCAATTCAATTCAATTTCAATTAAATTTTATTTACATAGCACCTTTTACAAAAAAAAAAAAATGTCTCTAGGTGCTTTACAGAGGTAGAAATCCAGAGCCTGAACCCTCAGGCAAGAACAGTGGCAAGGAAAAACTCCCTTTTAATAGGAAGAAACCTTGAGCAGGACCAGGCTTACAAGGAGGAACCATCCTGCTGAAAATGCATCCTGCTTGACTTCTTTTTACTGTAAATCTTAATGTTTTAGCACAGATTGCTGTTGGTTTTTTACTGTGATGTAACACACAACAAAGACACTGCAAGACTTGCATTTATGCGGTATGTGTCTGTTGCCTTCCACTTGCCCTGTGAATGCACAATAAACATATTGTCTTCTAATGTTGACATTGCCATTTTTTTATAATTTATTAACTTTACCTTGAAAAACATTTTTTTAAATGGAAGTTGACGTACTGGGAGTGTGGGAAACTGTAATACCTAATCTCCAGTGCCAAGGCCATGCATATGTTAAAGCTTACATTCTAATATTTGTTAAGTTTTATTAATCCTAGCTTTATTATTACATTAGCTTATCCCATATATTTAAGATGAAGAGCTAGCGGCCATTTAAGGTTCTGAAAACTGATATCATTTAATTTACACACATGCGCTTCATTAAATTGAGCTGCACAAAATGTGACGTTATTCTCCGCATCTTAACGTCTTAACTACGCCATGCGTTAAGATGGAGCTGACACTGCAGATAACTGTGCTGCGGATTCGTTAAGACTACTACTAATATTTGATGACCCTCCAGTTACACAGGCCACTCAGGGCCCCTATGACCCAGTTTGGAATAGTTTCCACAACAGCATCGTGGTCACACATGCGCATGTGAGCACGTTCGTTGACTTAGGTATGTGTTAATTCGGCTGGGTGTGTTTCAGTATTAGCGATGGAAGAAATTGAATCAGTCTTTCAGACGCACGTTGTTCCAATCTGAGTCACGTTAACATGTAGCATAAATTCACACTGTCCCCTTTGTCGCTCAGTGACCTTGCGGGGCCGTTTCAGGTGTTGACACCGGGGTGACATCAGGTTTCCATGCAGTTTTGCATGTTTCGCAGTGAAGAGTAGGAAAAAAAAAGAGTTTGAATTCTTCAAGCCATTTGATCGCTTGGGAGCCAGCAAGGTGGCAAGCTGCAGTGACTCTTGGAAGCCACACGATATCAATAACATGCAATAACGGTCAATTCGGATCATACAGGCCGCAGTGAAAACCGCACAGGACTGAAATAACAACGATTAAACGCTAAACGAATTTCACAAAATGAACAGAGGGGCACATGAAAATGTATACTGGCCCACATTTCCTTGGTTTGGGGCCACACTGACGGTCATGTAGACCACTGCCTGCTCGTTGAGGTCGAGTTACACATATGAAACACAAAACCTTAAAGATCAGGACTGATTAAAGCTAATAGTTTGCTCCAGTCTGACCTCCCTGCACTCAGTTTTCCCAGGGAATATTATAAAAATCCTAAATCACTTAATCATTCCCAGCCAATAGGTACACTCTCCTGGAGAGGTTCATTCATATCATTTTTTCAATCCCTGTCTTCCATGCTGCTTTATGGTGCTTTTCACTCGGTTTACCCGGGGTATTAGTATCATACATAAGATAGTTTGAGCGTCCTGTGACCCCCACTGAAGACCAGATATGTTGCTGCAACCAGTTATTTAGCTTCCATCATTTCCTCCTTCTGACTGCACTTCTGCCCCCTGCAGAGACTTTTTACTAAAAGGTTTGGCTTCCACCTGAGCTAGCAGAGTGTCCACGTACTGGACGTACCCCAGGACATCAAATATGGTTTATTTCATTTAAATACTTAACTAAAACAAACTAATCCACATATTTACTTAAGAATTTTTACACTTTACAAAGTGTAAAAGTTAGAACAGATATCACCAAGGGTTAAAAAAAAAAAAGAAAAGATTTAATACATCTGTGTTGTTGAACAGTGCTACAGTTAGAGATGACCAAATAAGGAGATAGATGTGAGTATTATATATGACCCAAAGCCTTAGTCCTTGTGCGAAAAGTCTAAACAATCCCATTCTTGAGATAGATAGCGGCACTCTCACTGTCAGGGTATGCTGCTCGAACACGACACGAGTGGACAAACAAGAAACACAATGATGTTACAAATGATCATCCTCACGCTTCCTTACGAAGAGGACGTGTTAACCACAGTGCTGCAAACCCTGAAGTTCTCTGGTCATGTGATCCCTTTGGCTTTTTGAGGGTTTAATGTAAATGTCATAAGTCATGTCTGTCATGCGTCCCGCCGCTTCCTCCTCACTTTGTGTCATATATACGTACACGTCTGGGGGGCAGACAAGTTCAAATAATGTAAAAGCTAAAGCAGCAAATCGTATTTTCCCATGGCTGTCCTCACATACACACACACACACACACACACACACACACACACACACACACAGTTGTAGCGAGACCCCTCTCTGTGGTCTGAGTTGCCTTCATTACTGAGAAGACAGGAAGTGGGAATGTAAACCAAAGCGGGAATACAGGCCACTTAGCGTGAGGTCACCCTGTGGTTTCACTCACTTTGGTGATAAGGGTACTGAATGTAAACATTATGGCGGATGATCAAAGCATGGTTGTTCATGTCGGACTGCGTTACATAAATGTGAAAGGCCAGATGACAGCTTTGTGAAATGATACATCCTCTGTAGATGTAAACTAGTTGCTTTTTGTCCTTATAAATTTCTTCATAATTACAATATTGCAATAGGAACACAATAGAATATGAACTGCTTTTATCATACTGTATATGGATTAAATCAAAAGGGCTCAGTTTTGCAACGCAAACTCAGCAGATTCTTGGTTCGATGGGGGTCTGCAAATCAGATTATACGTGTTCAATTTACAAATCCATCTTGCATTGCAGAGGCATTTGGCCCACAGGATGAATGTATTTCTGCCATAATTCACATCATGATGTAACTACAATACCATCAGCTATCACAAAATCGACATAGACAACAAGGATTTTCACAGAAAGTCAGATCAGATGATTTTTGTTTAGGTAAAATAAGATTATATTTGCATGTACATATGTGAAGAAGCTCTCTCTCCATGATAACAAACAGCAGACTTTGACAAAAACAATATGTTCTGACTGTTCATTCTTCACTTTAAAGGCCTGACAGTCAGAAAGAGGGAGCTGAAGATTTACTAGTGACAGAAGAACCTATGGGACTCACCAGAGTCCTGTTTGGGATTATAAAATAGTCTCTGTAGTAAATCGGTCAATGCAAAACTCAAACCCTACACCTTTAAACGATACCAAGGGAACATTCCATCACATGGCCCGTTTAATGCTTTACGAGTCAGCTCAACGACTTTCACCAAACAACAGCTAGATTGAAAGATAGAGAGATAGAGATATTCACGCTGGCTTGACGATATATGCCCACTGCACTGTCTTTGTACAGAAAAGAGGACAGCAACGGCGTACTTTCATATAAATAGTTTTCATAGTTTTCATTAAAAATCCTCCAGCTAAAACAACATAACAGGGTGTATTTAGCAGAGTGTCACCCCACTCTCTCTCTCTCTCCAGTATCCCCAAACAGGAGTTTAAAGGCAGACAGCCGGTGATGGAGCAGGAGACCACAGAGGGGAACCAGGGAGGCTCATGGTGGATCTGTGATGGATGAGATGTTGATTTCCAAGATAGATTCGCCATCTTTTACTCGGGCAACTGGGAAAACACCTGTCAGAGGCAGCAACCAATTCTCAGGTAATAATTCTTATTATGACAGATTAACCACAATTCACAGTTTACTTAAACTCTGTGATAATAGCACTCTAACAGGACAACATGGGAGCCAGACTTTTAAGGAGAATGCAATCATCAATTTGTCCATGCCATTAAATATCTCCTACATCTTAATATCCAGGTAAAATTTTCATGGCATCACATTTAAACAAGCCTGAGCCTAAATTTTCTTTACCAGAGCCACGCTTCTACCAGAGCTCCTTCCTGATATTTTACCCAACAGAGACGTGTCTTGGCCCCCATGGGTCAAAGTTTGACCACAAGACTCATTTTCCAGCCCCCCCTTCTGACCCAGGAGCTACCGGAGGCCCAGAAAGCTTTTAATGAAGTGGGCAAGGACCCACCGGTGGGTCTCAGATCATCATCTGGTGGGCCCCAGAGTCCATTGTAAGCTTTGTAATCTAGCTAAATGGACTAAAGAATTTATGTAAATGAAATTCTAAGTTAAGATAAGTGATTTTTTTTTTTGAAGGATTCGACCTTTTCCCCTCGAGTTTCTGTGGAGGATGGAAATCCTCAGGATTATGCCGTAAGGAGGCATTTGCGCGTTTGTGTCCTTGCGGAAGATTAAGTATCAGTGATTCCGTATCTTGTAACAGTGGAGGGAATACTCCAGACTCAAACAAGATAGACGCAGTCCTCTAACTTTGGCTGTAGAGCCTCTCATTTGTATTCATTTTCCCTTCTAATCTTTGCTGTAAGACCGTAACTGTTGTTATTCTGCTCTGTCATTTTCCTGCTTTCATCCTTGTCATCCATCATCTGTCTTCTCGGCAGCCCTCTTATACTCTCCACACTTATCTTTTTTTCCATCCTCTGCTTTGTCTGCACTTCTGTCTATTCACTTAGTAATGAATGATGAGGAGTGGTCAGTTTGTTGGTTGATTTCACATCAAATTACTGCGCTGAAGTGATATGAGGAGTGGATGAAATAATTTCTGGAACCTTCACCTTTACAATTTTGACCTTTAAAATTATCCTTCTGCTTCCAGGATGCATCTCCTCGTCAGTTGGGTGCAACATGAGCTGAGTGTTTGACCGAGTCCTGTCTCCCCACACTTCCCTCTAAGCTGGGTTAATGAGTCTCTCATGACTCATCCTTTTGGCTTAACGAGAACATCAGGTTGACCTTTTGACCTTGAAATCAAACAAACGCCAGTAGGTGGCCAACAAAAGCAAACAGATGCAGTTTTGTTAGGCACATGATTCCGTAATGCAATATTGTAAATGCAGAAAGTTGACTTTACAGTGCTGTCTGATCTCAAGTAATAAAAGTTTATGTTACTTAATGAATCTTCATTGATATGTGTGTGTAACCGCTCTATTTTACTTTGTTCCTCCTGTGGAAACTTTGCACTTAAAACTGAAGAGCCATAGGCAACACCAAAGTCTGAATAAAGTCAAAACAGATCTGTAAGTGACCAGAATCTCCTCCAGGGCGCAAAAACACAGCTCCCCTGCAGTTGAGGATTAAATCTGCTGACAACAGGATTTGTGCTAAATTGCTGTGGTGACCAGGTGGAGCAGATTAGGTGATTAGCAGAGGAGTGGAAGGCACAACCAGGAGTGATATAGAAGAGACCTAACAACCCTGACTCTTAAGTGATGCTTTTATTTTGATATTTTTCTTGTTTTCTTTGTCTCGTAGATGATCTCATTGAAGAAAGGCGATATTGATCTATTCATGCATTCCTCATGTGGGCTCATACACATTCCACTCTGGATGGAATTAACCATGGTTGGAATTGACCAGTCCAGAGTGGGAGAGAGCCAGAGGTGAGGGTGGAGGTGGTTGGCTCCCTTCCCAGACTAGGAACCAGCCATGCGATCATCCGTGCGGACGTCCAGACAGACAATATGCCCTGTTACTGCTCACCCTCCAGGTGAATGAGGTCAGCGCCTCACTCCTCCGTGAGTGTCCTCCCAGAGCTCCCACCACAGAAATAATAACAGAGCTGAAGGGCCGCCCTGCCGGCTGAGCAACAGACGCTTCACTGTTGTGACAGGTCCGTGTTGTCTGTCTGAAGAGCTGTCCTTCACCTGGACCGAGAATGGTTAGCATCATCTGAGCTGAAAATTATCCAGTGTGAAGTATTTCACGTGTTAAACTACCCGCCTCTTAAAAACGCTGTTTTATTTCGTCATAGACAACTATTTATAAGGAGTCTGTGTGTGCGTGTGTGTGTGTGTGTGTGTGAGTGAGACCTGAGCCCCGAAGCAACAGGCTGTGAAAGTAAATAAAGCAATGAACTTCTAAAAGCCTTTGCTGCATCAGAGCGGCATCAGGAGCCACATCTATGGAGCTCTTTGCACCAGAAGATGTGCATTTCTTTAAGCTAAGGCGCTTGGTAGATGAAGAACCTTCAGGAGGCATTTATAGTGGCAGGAACTTTGGCTCGTGAATGAAATGTTGACAGTTTGTGTCTGCTCAGAGGAAACACCTGCCTGGTGTCTGTGGGGGCTTCTGGGGCCACAGGCGGCCTTTTGATGTAGTGGAAAGTCACACACAGCTACAGACAGAAACATATACAGTCCACAACACGAACCAACATCCAGTTTATGTCACTGAACAAAATCAAGAGTCAGAAATATTAAAATTTACTTAATAAATGCACTCTAGATGGTAAAAATCCTGAAACAATGATGTTGCTGTGACGACCTCGCGTTAAAAGATTCGAGTCACTGCGTCCAAACATTTCACCCAACCCATAACTCATTAACTCCCCTTGTCACTCCCCACTTCCTCTTTTCGCATCCACTCCTCGGGGGTCAGTGAGTCAAAGCCCCAGATTTCACTGCGCAAAATGTGCGCCCTCAATTTGTCTTAGTAATGAACAAAACACACTTCAAAAATCTGATGATAAATGAAGACCTCAGTAAACAAAGTCCAAGTTCTAAACAGCACACTTCCTGAGGAAGAGTTAATAACTCAGGTTTGCCTTTTTAACCCCCCTAAGAAGAAGAGTTTTAAAAAAAAAAAAAAAACAAAAAAAAAACCAGACAGGCTGCATTCTGTAGCACAGTAGTGTTGTTTTCTGACATCATGGCCCTTCAAACATGATTCACGGTGATTATTCAATGAAGGGAAATAATGGAAAGTCAGTAAATACTCTTCTGCTTTTGCTTTTCCCACTTAAATGCCTCCATTTTTATGGATCACCTAGCTGCTGATGCATTGATTACAGTAGTCTGTTGCCATGTCATGATTTAGCCATTAAAGCAGGAAGAATCAGTCGTGATCTGCAGACTTTTTGTGATGTGCCACAGTTTTCCATGAGCTCACAGGACACATTGGAGGTAAAACACATCCCGGGGCCACGTGGTGACCCTTTCCAAGCATCATGCAAGTTCATTTTCCGTTGTCCTCCTAGCAACCATGAAACTGTCCTTTTAAAGTTTAGATTTGATCTTAAACTCACTCTGAACAATTAGCTGTAATTGTTTGTGTTGCGGTTCCCTGAGTAACGCTAACAGTGAGGGGCTCTTTGATGAGACGTTACTTCTGGTGTGGAAATGGCTTTAATAACTCAAAATGTTCCTCAGCTACAGTAAAATCTTTAGTTGAGCCCAGATGCAAACGGCTTCTTCGACATCTTTAACACTGCATCGGCTCAGTGTGTTAAAAACCATATCGCGTTTTATAGCTCTGAGCAGAGAGCAGATCTGGGCTGTGCACCAGTTCGGTGGGGGTGTGCGTGTGCATTTTCACAGTGTCCTTATGAGGGTCAGGGTCTGTGTGATATGGATTTGCACACGTGTGTTTATGCTGGTGAGTGTCTGCGTTTGCCTCAGCCAATATGTGTGCCTGGGTAACCTCAGACCGGGGGGGTGGTCAAGCAGGAAAACAGGAATTAATTTATCATTTTAAATTTGCGTCTGAACACCAGTGCAAAGGATTTTTAATGAAACAGTGATGAAAATACAGATAGGTTCCAGTTTAAGGTTTAAAGAAATAGATATATTTTAGTTCATGCATATGTCCTGCAGACAACAATGTAGAACACATAATTATTAAAATGTTCTGTGTTCTGTAGAAAAATGTCCACAGGACCGAGAAATTTCTCCAGACTGACGAGATCCCGACCAGTCCTGGTGACGCATTGGGTGAATTGAATAAAGCCCAAGAGTCCCTTAATGGAAAGACTGGTAAAACCTGTTATTTTCCTCTTTGATGGTACCTTATTTCATCTATCTGTATTTCATCTGCTGTTATTTAACATGTTAGCTTTTATTACCTGATCAACAAACTGCAGTCACTGTAGCCTAACATCCATCTGTGGTTCTTTAATGCTGGAGTTTTTTTTTTGTTTTCCATCTTCGGGGAAAAAAAACAGTATGTGTCTGTGATTTATGCTTCCAATCTTTGCTGAAAAGGACTGAGCATACCCTCCCCTGAGACAAACACTGCTAATATACAGTATTTGTGCATGAGCGGAGTCTGCAGCCTAAATCGTCCCCTCACACTCACTGTACACGTTAGCCGTCACTTGGCAGTTAAACCTCCCTAAATACAGCCAGAGTGAGCTGAAATGGTGCTATACAATACTGTGATCAATAGGAACAACCTGACACAGGCTTATGTAAACCACTCAAACGCACCAACGACAGTAAAACCCAGCCACGTGTGAGAAGCCGGCCTGCCTTCTAATGACCAAAATAGGCTTGAAGAGTGCCCAGGACCTCACAGAAGTTGCTTGCTCAATGCTGTATTGCTTCAGATTTGTTATCCATGCTGAAATTAAAGGCCTCGCTCTCATTTAATCATGCCTGACTTTTCTATATCAGGCATCTTTTGTTAATGTTAAATTCAGGGTCACACCAGGAGACACAGAGGACTGCTGTAAATACAGGGTTAGAATAGGGTGAGACTAAAATAGGGCATGAAGTTTTGCATCGATCATCAGTCCATCACAGGACACGCGCACTTCTTCACACAGTCATATAAAAAAAATTTGCAAGCAATTAGTTTAGTAATGTGAAAAAAAAATCAGATGTCCCTGCATTATTTCTGCTCACTTGAACATATTTTTCCTTTTCTCCAGGAAAGCCTGAGTGACTCTAGAATATGGGACCACCTTTGACCTCTTTAACCCCACCACACCTTGGCCCCGTCAGTTACGCAACGGGACACCTGGGCAAAGCAGACATTTAATTTAAATCTCAGTGTGTGTTACGCGTGGAAAAAAAAGCAGTGAGGAATTAAACACACCACAGCAACTTGTTTGCACACCTATGGCCTTCGTAGTGTTGACACTGTCAAGTTGTCTAGACGTCAGCTGGAGTCAGGGGGTGTCAGGGAGAAGAAAGTAGATGATTTCTGCTCTGCCAAAACTGCATTTTGAGGCACTTGACAGATGGCTAACACAACAAAAACCAAGTGGAAAAACAGTTATCAGCGCCTTAATGCTCTTTAGAGTGATGTGCAATTACGCAACAGTTGTTACATGAGGAAGGGTTTTTCTCTGAATTGATCTGCCCCGTGTGTTCGTGGGACTCTGAGAACTGCAGCCATGGCAACAATGTATTTGTTATGGCAGAGAAGGAGAAAAGGGGGGAGAGAAAAAAAGAAATAAATTGGCATTTAAAAGGAGGGAAAGAGGTTCTAGTGCCAGCTGAGCCGAGTTAAACTGACGTTTTTGCGCTGACTGGTGACACCTGCACATGTGCTGCCTGTATAAATACCACCAGAACAGCGAACAGGTGAATTTTAAACGGGTCCAGAAAACAGGCAGAGATGCTAAAGGCCAGTTTACTGACGTCAGGAAGGGTTTTACCTCATTATTAATGCTGGGGCTTTTTCAGTTTTGTACAGCTGAGATGTAAACCCACATTGAGACATAAATCTGTTGACTTTTGACTCGACTAAACCAAAACAGACTCTTCATTTTTTTCCCCCATAACCGTTAAAACTCGAGAGCTGCAAAGCTATAAAACTGACTTGGCAGTGGAAACAACGCAAAACTAAGTTTCAAACCCACAACTAACGCAAAAGTGTCTGCTCGACTTGACCGTGGAGTGATTGTAACAATGTGCAGAGCTCCAGGAGGAGCTCGTTCTTTTTTCCCCCACCTGTGACCCTCTGTGCTTGCTCACACTTAAAAATCAGCGTTCAGCGTTTCTTACAAGGCTTCAGCGTCACTGTAACCTTGTGTTTGCACAGGTTGGGGAAAGGCTTATTCCACGCCTCTGCAGGGCCAACCTTGCAGACCACATAGGTAACCTCGGTGTACCTGGTTTATCTCTTCTAAAATGAAAAATGTGCAAACATCCATGTGCAAAAATGAAGGTTTGGCTGCAGCAGAACTGGTGTTGTGTCTTGTCTCAATTCAGAACTTTACTGTTGTTCACACAAGTCAGAGAACTAGTCGCAGTATTTTTTACCATCAGTAATTATGATGTTTTGTGTTTGGTTACCATGACAATTAGGATTCTTTTCAGGCTGTTGGGAGGAAAAGACAGCTACTCTAATCAGGCTGAAAGTGTAAAGATGTTTTGGAAATCACAGATGCAGACGCAATTTACATCAGGAAACTTTTTAACGACAAACATCAGGTAAACGTGATCAAAACTCCAGTCAAGCGTGGGAACACCTAAAGCCTGGCTCGCACCACTGGCCTTTCATGCTGATTTAACCCCAGGTCACCCTTCATGACACCTTCAAAGCAAGGCTGCTATGAGACCTGGGTGCTTAGATTATTCTGTAATGTGAGAGGTTAACAGATCCAGTGTTAAAAGTACCGTGCTGCTTGCTTCCCCTCATTTTCAGCATGTCCTGTATGTTTGATATAGGATTTGCGTGTTTCACTTCCAACCATGTTCTCTTCCTTCTCCATTACACCTGAAATCCTCCTCTGGACTGATCTTCAAAAATGTAACTAACTGTCAGACGCATGATTATGTGTTGCTGTTACATGTTACTAAATTACAGTACAGGTTTTATGTAAAGTGTGCTTGCTTTTCTGCTTTTCTAATTTTCAAGGTCACATTGTGAGCTCGGGCTCGGCCTAACAACCTATGTTTAAGGTCTTGAAACTTGACGAGAGAGAGAGAGAGAGAGAGAGAGAGAGAGAAAGTGCGAGAAAGAGAGAGAGAGAGAGAGAGAGAGAGAGAGAGAGAATAAACTTTACTGGGTGTTTAGAGCTAAGAGGGTAGGGAATGTTATTGATCAATGTCATGGCAATAAATAAGGACGTGATGGCGAGCGCTTAATGTGAATGTGGATGTGTATGTGTGACTGTAACCGCTTGTGTTTGCGTGTAAATCTCCACTCTTTTATTGCCATGTACAGTGCAGGCTTTCAGCTGTGCACTTGCAAACATCTGTAGAAGGTTTCATGTTTATGCATGAGGTACTACCGAGGTCCAGATGACATCTGCTCGATAGCCCACCGAAACAAAGAAACCATGTCCAAACTATGACACACAGGAAGACCTGGAGTGAGCGCAGTTGCATGCTTCCATTAACTTAAAGCTTAAATGTAATCTTTAACACAATACATGCATTTACTGAAGGATAATAGCTGATAACCTCATTCAGTCTTATACAATGACAAATAAACTGTGTTTTGAATAATATTGCAAAAAAAACAAAAAAAACCCCAAAAAAACAAACTTTTTCTTTCAGGCTCATTTACATGCATGTTTACCAGGAACTGATGATGAGAAATTTGTGTTTTACTCACTATTTACAAATGTGATGGCAGTCCAAGTAGTGGCCCCAAGGGAAGAACCAAGCTGAGTTTCAGCTCAACTGTCTATAAATGTACTCACTTTTCCTGGCTAATCCTGCAAGACTGGAAGCCAGAATATCACACAAGCGACAGACTTTCCTGGAAAATCTTGGCTTGCGAGCTGTTGTAGCTGTGGTGCCACAAAAGCAGATGGGTTCTTTAAGTCCTTACAAAAAACAACAAACAAACAACCCCCCCCAAAAAAAACATCTTAATTGAATTTAAATATGGCATGTCATCTGTACAGTGTAGAAGTGCAGCGTCTGTCTGTCATCTGTCATCATTTTTCAGTTTCACTCTCTCCTGTCCATATGTAGGACTTCCTGTCCATATGTTGAGCATTTTCTACGATTTGGAAGCACAAGTTTGGCCATTAGTAAAAAAGAAAATGTTAACATTAACGTAATTACAACCCCAGTTTTGGCAGAATTCTGTCTGTGCCATTGATGATGTGCTCACATGAACATCAGTTTTAATGTGGACTTGCACCATTACAAATCGCTCCAGAAACATCAAGACAGATAAATCAGTGTCTTATTTATTTGCTTGTCCATTTAAGCCATGTTGAAGCAATTTCCTTTCGAAGGGACTCTCTGTAATGACTCGGCCAGACTGATTATGAAAGTGGGCATCTGAGCAGGGCTGGGCTACTTACACACGACCGGATGTTTTACATATGAACCTTTTATTACCCTTTAATGATGTCTATTTGTTTGTTAAAATGCCACAATATTTCTGCTTGGTCCTTTGCTAATTTCAGTGGATATGTCATCATATTCATATTCCTGTTTTAGATTAACTAAAATATCAAAGGACAGATCATAAAGCTGCGATATTGGAAGCACATGGGATATTGTTCCAGCTTTCCTTTTGTTTTGTATGTTTGATCTTTACATGTCAGTTGAATTAAGACTCTGGCTGTTCTTTGTCTTTGTGGCAACAAGATCTTGCATTTTAATGCTTGCCTGAGGGATTCTTTTGAAATAAAATCATCATTTTGTTGTAGCTTTATGGGTACATCACGGCTTAGACTACACCAGTGTAGCATCAGAGAACATCAGCCATTAAAAATCACAGCAGGATGTTTGTGCTGACTTCAAACTTGCATTAAATAAGCATTTCATTGTGCTTGTGACAAAAATTAAACAGACATAAACCTTTACAATTTTATTACCAAGCTCTCAAAGAATACAATTAGCTATAAAAACTCTTTACAGCCTTATTGTAAAGTGGGTCAAGTGCTCCATTATGTAAGGCATCAACATGGACGCTCGCCTACATTTCTGCTGAGCATTAGCCAACAGGGCTGAATTTTGCCATGCTTATTAGGCATTCAGGATGTTGAGGCTTTTTACTAACTAGCAAAATCTGATTTCCTCTCACAGGGTCTTTTCTGGCCTGTGCAGCTCTCCCTGTGGTAGCTAGCCACATGTTTCTGATACACCCAATTTCACGGCCCCACCTTAAAACTGTTGGTTTGGAAAACATTGCCACCAACCTTCTGAGGTGCACTTTATACCTTATTTGTCACTCGACCTCACCTGGTGAACTCCCAAGCAGTTTAGTTATCCTCTTATCAGAACTCCATCTTCATCATTAAAGTTAAGAGATTTCCACCATTTGACAAGAATAACAGAACCAAATGGCTCTGAATCAACAGCCAGAGATGGCACATCTGTTCTCCCTGCAGAGGGCGCAGGTTCCTGGGATCCAGCGGTGACTGCACACCTGTCGCTGATAGGTTCATCAGCGGCCAGCTGGCCCCCGTTGCTGGCTCGTTGTTGGTTTTTGTCTCACCTGCAGAGTGGTACTAGACTTAGACTGAGCTTTCCTGTGTTTTTTTTTTGGATTGTGACTCATGAGAGTTTTTGCCCTGGTTCCCAGGTCGCCACATTCCTTGAAAAGAGTCTGAGTTCAGGTCTTTGGACACCCCACAGTGGAGCCTCCCCGTGAAGAGTTTGGACTTTGAGTTTTGCATGGACATTGTTTTTCCTCAAAAAAAGTAACTCTATTTTCAATTTTTAAAAAAACGTTTAAATCTAAAATACTTACTAATTATATGATGGTAATTTAAGTTGTATATGGAATTATGTAAAACTGTGCAAATTTTAACTATTCTTTAGGGTAGGCGTAATAAGCAATAGCTTCAGCCTACACCTTTTCGGTTGTTTTTGTTTTGCATTTTCTTTTGTATTTGTATAAATGCATGTAGGTTCTGCAACCGAAATAAACACTAACTAAAAAAAAAAAAAAAAATCCTCCAGTTGGAGCGCCTTCTGTTTCCCCGTGTACACCCAATAAAGGGTATTTTTTGTCCTTTGAGAGCCTGACTCGTACCTGCGTTTGGGTCCTAAACACTACGCTTCGGAACAACATCCAGGTTTTCATGCAGGAACAAGTCCCCTATGGGTGGTATATGTATGATGTGTGTGATAAGTATGACATTGGTGGCATCTGAGGACAGCTGTTAAAATGTCAGCAGGCCTCTTCTATTAAAACAAAACAAAAAAAAAAAGTTCCAGAACTTGAATTCTCAGTCTCTCCAAAGACAGCAGCGCTGCTGCCCAGAAAAATATGCCTACTGGCTGCAAACGGCGAAAAGCCCAATATAGTCTGTCAACGTGTCGTCTGCTACCAGTGGCTGCCTTCTGCGATGGTAACGATGTGAACATCCATGTAGAAAAGCCAGTTAAGTGATGAACGAGGTATCACGTACAGCTTTTCATTTTCCATTTATCTGACATGCGAGCAAAATCACACGTCATCAGGTTCCAATCTGTCCTTGTGGCAGTTTCATTTGAAATCTGTGATCATAAAAATGATAATCTGTTAAAGAAGATAAAGAGGGGGAAAAAAAACCAAAACCTCCACCAAAACCATTAAAAAAGAGATTGCTCAACTGTTTGGACAAGCTTCCCCCACACCCCTCTCCTCACTCCCCCCCCAACACATCCACACCCACACACAGACAGAGCATCCATGGATTGTCTTTGTGGGTGATCCCCACTGACTCATTGGTTGACCCAACACTGATGACGCATGTATTTTTAAGCACGAGAATCTGAAGTTACCCCAAAGACTGTCGCGCAAAGTCCGACAGGGTCTGGAATCAATCAGCAAACTGTTTCCCAGAATCCGAATGGAAACGTTGCCTCTTGAGCATATCTTAACAGTAGTGTTAATAAAACATTAAGGTGGAGTCGTTAACATAAATCTGACTGGGTGATGTTACTTAGAAAAACGTCTCTGTATTCCTAATTCCATATATCTGGCCAAACCACCAAACCACCTCGACTAGTACCTCAATTCATTACAGACAGAAAGAGTCTGCATCCACCTGTCGAGCTCTATCCCAGCTGTTTTGTGAGCCGATGGTTAGCGATCACCGATGTCCCTCACATTACATCACAGATAGCAAAAAATTTAGAACTTCACCACACTTACCCTTTATTTAAAATAAATCCTTTAACTCTCAGCTCATGTGGAAAATATAGCGCCAGTCTCCCAGAAATCGCACAGTGACGGGCTTCTACAAGCTTTACGACATGCAGTTGTGTTCCCCAAAGCCACCTCTGGTTGGTTTGGGGGAACCTACCAGAGTCACTGAGGGTTAAATAACTCTGCAGAGATTGATAACTAATGAATGACAGGTTGGCAAGCCGTGAATATGATATCATCATGGGACTGAAGGGAGTGTTCAACAGAGTAGATGTGTGTGACTCATCATCAAAGTTATTTATTTAATGACTGTCGTTCAAAACGACCTGGCGCTGGCGGTGTTTCTGTGTCTCTGAGGAAACGCTTTCGCACCAGCTGCTAATGCACTCGAGCCTGAATCCATGCTTTCTGACAGTCACGTAGCTAAATCGTTGCTGCAGAATAACACTGGTGATTTTGGCGGAAGACGCAGTACAATGCAACAGCACATGCACGTAATACCAACCTGAGCAGCTCTGCGGGGGGGGGGGGGAAGGGCAGCACAAAACTTGGCAGTGAGATGTGCTGCAATCCGAGGCCTTGCTGACCTCACTGAGCCCACGGTGACGGTTGAGGCAGCGGAGGCCTAGTACTTCGACACCAGGCCTAAGATCACACCGGTTTTGTTTTGTCAGTGCGTTTTCACGACGATGATCACTTAGTTATGGTTGGCGCTCACACCGGGTGGGACATGTGCCGCAACTGGAAGCGTAACTAATCATGGAATCACTCCCCGTGGTGAACTCATCCTGGTTGCAAAAAAAAAAAAAAAAAAACTCCTCACAGCCATCCTACTGTACGCGTTCTCTGTTCCAAATTGTACGTTTTTGACAAATTCCAACATGTGTTGCTGTGCTTCCATAAATCAGTGGGGGAGAGAGAAGACTGGAATCCAACACAACAAATGTGTTGCATAGCAGCAAATGTAAGGCCACATATGGAGAGTGGTGGTGATTTACATATGTCCAGTGTGCAGCTGGCGAAGTGTTGTCCTGGTTTTTTCCATTTCAGTCCAATGGGAGTTCTCGTCTCAACTTGATTTCAGGAGCATATGTTGGAGGAACAGACACGATTGACTTCCTGTTTCCTGTTTTATTTATTTAGACATTCTCAAAAATACACTAACATTAAATTAATAAAGCTGTTATTGACAAAAGGATAATTACATGACTCTAACTGGTCTTTAATGAGAATTAATGAGGTTTTCTTCCGAGGAGTGTTATTATTGTGCTACACATGTGCAACACATTTAGAGCAGAAGTAATTGTGAATATATGATAAAACTTCGTCATATTTTAAATAATTTGATGCAATAGAATATTAAGGACAGAGTGAGGACTTCAAATTTTGAAAAAACTGTCCAGACCCTTTCACGCTCAGTGTTTTTTTGGAAGTACAGTCACGCATAGTCTTGTAACAGTTATACAAACCAGATCAATCCCCGATAGTCACCTCACACAACGTGTTTGATCCTCTGTTTGTGTTGGAACGCAACAGAAAGTAATGAAACACCAATTATGTGACACATTTTTCCTGGGAGTTTGTGTCTGCTATCAGTCACCTGCAGCGAGCAGGAAGTATCATAACAGGGCCTTTTGCTTTTCAGTGCTTCCGTAAAGACGACCGCAGAATATGACAGATATAATAATTTTCATATAACTTTTCATGATAACTTGTGGGTTTGATGATTAGTGCTGCAGCCAAAAGATAAAAGTAAAACCAAAAGGGAAATTGTCCTGGAATGTCCCAATAAACAACAGATGCAAATCAAACGGCTTCTTAGTTTAGCAGTTCAATAAGTGAGAGCCCAACATCTGAATATGAGAATAAGATTATTATACTTATCAGGGTCACAGGAGATGAGAGTGTGTGGGTGAGCAGCAGAAAGAACAGATGAATGAAATAATGTATAATGTATAGTACACACACACACACACACACACACACACACACGCACATACACAGAAAGAAATTTGAGAGACATTGACTCTCCCTCATCGTGCAATGTATGTGCAATGTATGTTAGGCTTTGTTTTTTTTTTTTAACTTAAACAATGGTGAAAAATAACAACGGCTTTTTAAGTGTGGTCAGACCAATCCTGGGCTGCAAATGTCACTTGTTTTTAGTCCTTTAGTTGAGCATCTGGGATCAATTGACCTCTTCAAAAAAAAACGGGAACAGCACATCGTGTGTTGGCCAGAGCAATTTGTCTATCGAAGAGCAGTTTTCCGATCGAGGGGACACAGTGTTGGCACCTGGACATGAAGGGAGAAGCTGATGTGTGTGTTTCAGAGCTGCAGGGCTTGGAAGCGGATCTTCAACTGACCATCAAATTAACCAAGGGACATACGTGCAAATGGAATGCGACACTTCTGGGAAAGCAATACCTGTAACACAGTCATATGCATCCATATGACTGGCGCCAATCTAATCTGAGGTTTAAGCAGATTTAGTATGAACTGGAGGTATGCAAAAACACAACAATCTGCCCAATTAAGTCTAAATGCATGAATCCAGCTCTGAGTCATGTGACTATTTACTTAAGGATCGACTTTTTACTGATTTCCTTCAGCACTGGAGATCCTCATCATTATTTCACGGCATTATCTTCATACCAACATGAGCGCGATCCAAGGCCTCTCGTCAACACTGAGCTGTTGTTGAGGTTCATCTCCCTTAATTCTGCGGTCCGTCTGCGGTCAGCTCTCATCCTCTCTCGCAGTGTCAACATTGGTTTCATCACTATCCTCCCCTCTTTCCTTTAAAGTTTAAAGCCCTCCTGCAATCAGCTGTGCAGCTCAGAGGGGAAATCCCCTTAAAATTACTACAGGAACTCCTCCAAAGCCAATCTCGCATTTGGTCGCAGGAACCCCTCCCTTACTGGTTCCTCTCTATCTCTGCTTTCTCTCACATCTGTGAACGTTATCTCTGTTTTGCTAACCCTTTTCTGAGAGGAGATCTGCAATCTCTTACTGATTCTTGGAATTTATTTTTGCAATTGCTGACATATTTGTCATTATTTTGGCGAGCAAATACCATTTAGTTTTCCTTCTAACAGCAAATGAGATAACATTTTAGCATATTCTTGCTTGACGGTCCACAAAGGTCTTTTTGCTGCTGTTCTCGCTCCAGTGGCCCCACCGGTCAACTCACAGCTTCATGTCACACTCTGACCTTCAGTTTTTACTTGCAAAAAGTAAAAGGTGAATACTTTGAATGTTAACCTTCAGTGAATACTGAATGTTAACCTTAAGACACTTGACCCTGACCGAACCGTGGTACCAGTGTTTAAAGACAGACACAGCTCAAATAGTGACGTTTATATCCGAGAACCAGCTGTTACATGTATAGACCCCCATCCCCCCCGCTGCCATGCCCCCTCCACCCACACACACACACACACACACACACACACACACACACACAGACACACAAACCCTCTAAAAAACCCTATTCTCTGTAAATAGGATGACATTTTGGGATGTATGAAAACCATTTTCATCTTCAGAGGAGAGGAAATAATCACATAGAAAATTGAAGCATGAAAGTTAAAGGAGGGATCAGGCTGCAACCATTACGGAAGGAGGACGCAGAATTTCTGCTGAAGGCTGCAACAGATGTTTCCACCATTTTTCCTCAGTGTTTCAAAGGTTCACAAGTTACTGAGCTTAATTATATAATTTTGCATGGGTGGTCTTTAGGCAAGGGTTTTCTTGGAAGAAACCAGTGTAGTTCTTAGAAAATGAGCACCGTCTTACTCTTTCTATTTGGTTGTATGTGAAACAGTTGGTATAAGCCTCTCCAAATTAAATAGTGTTAGGAGTTTTGTGAGACTTGTACTGGAAAATACCTCTCCAAAGATTCTATAGGTTGTTTTATAGTTATCACGTCTGTACTTGACAAGTATTACTTAGAATTCTAACATTCATTCTAACAAGGGGGCAAAAAAAGTGATGCGCTCTAGATTTATGTGAAGTCAGGTTGATAATTGGCACCACTATAATAAATTCATTACAAAATACAACTGGACCTTTAATCCAACCCTAGCCAAACTCAGATTTAACCGAGCATATGTATTGAAAACTGATTGTGAAAACTGATTCAAAGTGAAAAATCATTATTTGATGAAAAGAGAGATTGTGTCATAAAATAGGCGGAATATTAAAAGCAACAACAGAAAGAAAGATAAGCCAATGTCAATACAGTGTGATTGAATGAGAATTCCAGTTGTCTTTGTTTGTGTGTGTGTGTGTGTGTGTGTGTGTGTGTGTGTGTGTGTGTGTGTGTGTGTGTGTAAGTGCATTAGACAGTCAGAGGAGGTAAATAAACAGGCTTGGCGACGGAAGAGTGACTGCTCTCTATCTCAAGTCTCTGTAAAAGCGATATGGTCATATTTCCACATGCACGCTTGTGTTTTTCTCCTAGACTCAATATCAGCGGCAGGAAGAGCTGCAGCAACTCTCAGCTGATAGACCATATGAGGGACTGGAGACTGTGGCGCGGGTTGTAATTTTCCAATTTTAAAACAACCAAAAATGAAATTATCGGTTAATGTTGGCTGGTAATCGGCTATTGGACTAATGGGTGTGACTTTGCGGACTGGAGTGCAGTAGCAGAGTTGTTACTGCTGGCAGACAACATAGCTCTAAGCAGAGACGCGGTGGTTTCAAATGTTGGCGCATTACACGTTCCTGGAAATTTTAATGCTCTGGCAACTTTTGCATCCTGAGCAGTGCAGTTCTTTATCTTTGTCTGCCACCAAATAGCAATAACTCCACAAAGCTGTCCATCCAAACCATAACATGTTCCATGTTATGTTTCAGCCAGCGTGGATATCTCCCACATTGTTAACATCTGACAAAGCAAGTGATCACCAAAACAATACCCCCTTTTGAATGCAGCCGTTCTGCAGCCAGACACTGGCTCTAGCAAATGGCAATTTAGGCTTTAAAGAATGTGCAAGCCGAGCAGCTTTGTGTACAAGTCTTGGAAGAGATAAATGATTTACTCTTCTGCTGAAAGGCTGAAGACAGTGTAGGGATATATGAGCACTGACTAAATCATGAACATTTTTCTTACAAGTCTAAAAGTCGCATCTGTCACCCTTTATACAGACCCAAGCCTTCAGGAGGCCCAGGTGAGGCTGAATCAATGTCACTGCCAATAAAAGGGACAAGACAAAAGCTGTTTCTGTAAGTACGCAGGCATATACTTGGAAGTACGTACTTTAAAGTATGTACTTGCTACTGCTGTCACTGGCTGAGGTGAAACGCATTGTGGAACACCTACACCAAACCACATCTGATGCATACTTGATAAAATGGGTGGAGCAAGCCCACATCCAGGCACTTAGAGTGTACTTGGTCATTTTGTGTACTTAGAATGGACTAAATGCCTGGTTTCAGATGACCAAGCCAAGACAGTTCCATCAAATATGTCTTTTAATACACATTGTTGGTCATCAGAGGAAAAAGTATTGTGACGACGCTGTGGGGTGGTCCTTGGGTTTTGAGATGTCTTGATTTGTTTTTCTTGAGTTGCCTGCAGGTCGTTAGCAGAGATGAGGCACACCAGTGCAGCCTGGCTCACCTGCACTTAAAAAGGGCTGCTGAATCCGAAAACTAATGCTTGAATAGAAGTTTGACGAAGACGAACACAGGGGCAAAATGTTGTCCCCTCACACGCTGAAGTTTAGACAACTTCTTCCATTCCTCTCACCTATTTTTAATAATGTGATCTATACTGCAAGAAAAGATACAATTTACCATTATGATAACAAGTGGCGGTTCAACAGCAGTTTGCGAACTGGCTGATATTAGACCTGTTCCCCAAAATAAACCTAATTATCGACCCTATTGATATGAAAAAACCAGGATCACACTGAGCTGATATGATAGCCATAACACACACACACACACACACACACACACACACACACACACACACACTGACACAGTGTAAGTTATCTTACCACGCTGACATTATGGCAGGAAAATGTTTCCAAATCTCCTGAAAACCTTGTAAGGAAAAAATAAATAAATCTGCTAATGAAGGGTTAGCAGAGCTCGCTCCCACAATGTCAGTGGGCGCAGATTTGGCTTCTGTACATCCAATTCATTTTCTGTCTGTGAACTCACAACTGTTGGGAAATTTTCATTTTTTGGCATTGGATTACCTGGCGCAGTGATCTCCAAAGTGGGAGCAGGAGGGTCTGAAACAGAGGATTTCACAGAAACAGTTGCGCATTGTGGTTTCCCTCTTCATGAGGGAACTGTACACTCGCCCTGTAATCTTAAAGTAAACCAACAATTACAACTGCTGTTGTGTGCATTTCTTGAGTATTGAATGCCTGAATTGCAAATCATGTTGACACGAGTAAACACATAACCAGACTTGATTCATTTGTCAGTGGGGGAACCTCGATGAGTTATTTGCTTCATGCCTCAACCACACAAACGCTCGGCGTGTAGTTTTTTGTTTTCAGTGGATACTCCTGTATTTGCTGAGGATGGCACATGTAGGTTTGACATTTCTGGCACCTTCCTCCTTGCATCTGGTAATAAGACTCACTGACTCTGTCTACAGAGAGACACACTTAATCGGCCACATCTTTCATTGAAATTCCTGCGTCTAAGGGAGATCAGGCCGCACAAGAACATCAGCAGTTAATGAGAGTCGTTGCGGACAGCCTCATTGACCCTGCAGACGTGAGAACTGACAAGGAGTCAACGTTAAAGCTTTGTAGACGTGTATTACTGTGTGGTTTGGCCCCCATGAATACACACAAAGGGCATCTGTGTTTGTCTCTTGGATACCAGACTGCAGTCATATGCTTAGTTTTCATTTATGGTCAGAGGTCCATTTGTATCCCATTAAATGTTGGATGAGTGTATGTAAAACCTCTAGTTCAATTACAGTAGCTCAACTATATATAATAATCAGGAAAAGGCTTCATTAATTTACTGTAATGTCATTTATTTTACTGCAATTTGTTCTCCTGGTAAAGAGGAGATAACAGTAGATGTTTTGAATTCAATGCAAACTCAAGGAACTTCATTTGTCCCCAATTAGCAATTCAGTAAGAGTTAATAACAACTTTATGGACTTAAAGTGGAAAACCTGTACCTTCTCTTAGATTTCCTGTCACCGTTGCATCATTTAGTAAACCTCTCCCACACAAAAGAAATAAAAGCATTGTGGATAACAGATAAGAGTAAATAAAAAAATGATCTACATGTCGCAGATGTACAGCTGTGACCAGATGTGCCGTATTGTAGTAAATGTTTATTGATCCAGAATGTTCCTACTTGCTCTCAAGTCAGTAAAACAAAGGTTTGTGTGATTCACAAAGTCAACTGTGATTTTTTTTTAAACCATCTAAAATTTGCATAGTTTCTGACATGATAAAAGAGGCCGACTGCTTTCAGTGGACCTGCGTCTCTGTGAGACTTGTCATTTTAGCTGTAGAGGTAGAACATCGTGCATTTTGAGTAAGTATTCCCAGGAATTAAATACTGACAACATAGAGCAATTGGAAATAAATCCTGCTATATTGATTGAACACATCTGCAGCTTCCACCTTCAGATCCTCCAGAACAGATTTATTCTATAAGCTTTAAACATCATACAGTTAGAGGAAGCCATCAGGAATACATTCAAGACTCAGGCCATATTAGTAGCAGTGGTGGATGAGGTTCACATAGAATTCCCTGCAGGCAAAGGCATCAGGTGTGAGGAAAATCCATCCCTTACCCTTAGCAGGTCTGCTAACAGGGCTCCCGGGAATTAGCTCATGCAATATGTAGCTTCTGTGAATGTAGAGAAAACCAATAATGATGCTCTGGTGTTCTGCAGGGATTATCAGGGGTCAATGGGTCACAACAGTTTTCATCAAGTCCCTAAATATCTGTGCAAAGACACATACACCAATCCTGTAGATGTTCGATTCCACCAAGGTCGCCCTTTGGTCTCTGTGTTTTATCGACTGAGATGATCTTCATGCGCAGCTGCGGCTTCTCCTCCCTGCAGATGATGCTCTGTTGTTCATTAATCTACAACAATCAGAAGTTCACTTAGATTCGTCAAAAAATGAGAGGAAGAGAGAACCACAGCAGTGGTCTAACTGATATCCCCCAGTTCTAAATAAACAGCCCCCTTTCTCCTTTTCTTTAACTACTAGTGCAGAGAAGCTACACTAGATTGGATTGGAGACTGTATGAGTGTGAGTCCACACTGGCGACCTGTTCCTGGTGCACTCCTGCTCTTTCCCCAGTAACTGCTGGGAAAGGCTACTGCACCCACTGTAGCTCTGATTAAGAAAACACAGTGGCAAAATACTGGAATAATTAAACTCCTCTCTGAAGTCCAAGCCTGGTTCAACCTTTCCAAAGTTTTCATTTTGCTTTGCACTATTTGAGCATACTTTCATTTCTCTTTTTCCTTTCATCATCTCCCTCTGTCTTAATGGATTATATAAGCCAGAGCTAACACTATATGGTAACACAGGGGGTAGCTTGTGCCCCCTTAAGCATTATAGCTTGTCAATCTCTCTAATTCAACCCAGGCAGCCCCCAAGATTGCCAGAGTGATAAGGCTGAATAAATTAGGTCATATTTAGGGCGGAGTGATGTTATATTATAGCTTCCATACACACAAATTTTGTTATTCTTTGGGCAGACTCATGCAGATCTGCATGGAGACACTGCGATTTGACAGCTTGATATGAAGGAGAAAACCCAAAGAACAGAGAACCAGAAGGAAAAGAGACATTTTATACAATGTAACCTACAGCCAAGGCTGTCTAAGTTACGCAACAGAAGGTTGCCCGTGGGTCGCTGGAGCAAAGTGAGGAACAGATATTACAATAAAGACAACATCACCAAAATTTGGAGATTCAGTCTGTTGTATTTGTTGTTCAATCTTGTTGGCTGTTTCCACCTTCTACTCTAATATTCTTTAATGTGTCTAAAGATCTGTTCAGAAAAATCACCTCCACTACGGCCAGACGCAGCAACTGTGTGATACTACGATGTTTCCATTGATGGTTGCGGCCCGCCGACCCCTGCTCACCTTCATTTTCATGTGTGAAAACAAACCTGTTGGGAGACGGCCAGAAGATGATACAACCTAAAATGTAAACATGTGCAGCCCGATTCCGTCGTCAGATGCTCCCCACTCTAATTCAAAAGGTTGTTGTACAGATTTGCATGAAACCAATGGCAGCTGGTTTTGACCGAAGGATGAAACGACTAACTAATTGTCTTGAACAAGTCTCCATAAATTTAAAAATCTGGATGTGATTCATTCATTCAGTTTGACAGACCGTGAATGATATCATTTATATGTGTGTCTGTGTGCGTGTGTGTGTGTGTGTGTGTGCGTGTGTGTGTGTGTGTGTGTGTGTGTGAACAAGCTGTTACACATTACAACTCCCTCTTTTCAAAACTTGGATGCTTTTGGATGAAAACAAGTAATAGGTGCCATTTGCAAACCAAATTTAATTCTATTCTATTCCAATCTATTCCCAAACCAGCGATATGCATAAACCAAACCAGATCTATTCATCACCAAATTCTAATTTTACTAAAAATGATTGAGGTAGGAAGAGTAAACAACAAATGCTGAGTCCCACTCTGTGAATTGGTGACAGGCTGATGAGAGTCTTAATTACTGCACCTTCCAATTGTTTTGTCTCTGGTCTAATGACCTAATTGTAGTGATTATGACAGTAATTACGATGCTGCCGACACAATATTGTGTCTGCGTGTCACACACATTTAAGGGCCATGTTAGGTTTTCTGCCATTTGCCTTCCATCGGTTTTCTCAGTTACCCCAATAGTGTCCAACTCACATTAAGCTGCACTGGATCCTTCTGCTGTCAACACTATGGCTAAATTCTATAGTGGAACTTGAGCACAGTTGATTTTTACAAATGTGGTTCTTGTTACTGAGATGTGTAGGGATAATCAATTTCACCACTGAGGAGGTAATACATCCCAAATGGCATCGTGTTAAGCAAGGTTATGTTTTTTCAGGTTGGAGTGCGTTGTCCAAACTTCAATTCATAAATTCTGCAGAGATTTAGGTCATTTACCTTATTTATTTTTGTTTTGCTTGTCTTCACATTCCAATGCGAGCATGAAAAATCCTTTTATTAGCCTAGATCTGCTACATGTATAGACTTCAGTAACATACACTATTTTATTCTACTCTATCGTGGTTGAACAATCGTATTAGTGAAGTATCTGTGATTGATTCCCATTTTTCATGGTTTCACTGAGGGCAAAGTACATTTAGAACATCTAACGGTGCCAGATATCATGCCAAGATGTGCCTGTTAACCAAGCATTATGTAAAATTGAGTCGGCAGCTTGCGGTCAGGCAGGGGATCTCTAGTCCGGAGTCTTGAGAGGGTGAAGGTGGGGAACAGAGGTTGGAATTGGGTCATTTCATGGTGGAGTCTAGGCTCGACTCTGCAGAATGTTTGGTTCCTAGAATGTTCAACACCATTTTTGTATGCTCAGTTTGGCTTCGAAAATGCAGCAAGCTGACGTTGTGAAAGCTCTTTCATTAATTCCACTTACTTTTTTTAACCATAAATTTAAAACAATTAAAGCAGGTATTACACTGACATACATGGTGAAACATTATGACTGACTTTTACTGTGGGTCTGTCGGCTTAATGTAAACTGTCTAAACTTGCAGGTTGTATATATTTACTGCTGTTGCAAAGTTTCAGTCCAAAGACCTTCATCAGGCAAACAGCAGTAAATACATACTATGCAAGTTTAGACACTGTGTGGGAGTTTATGGGAGACTTTTGGACCATTTTCATCTCTTCTTAATATTATATTTATATATATTGAAATAAAAAACCTAAGATCCTGACAGTGGTAGACACAGTTCATCAATATAACCACTATTACAGATATAATAACAATAAAATATTTCAGCCAAATAACCAAGTTTAACATTTAAAAAGCCTAAGAGAAGCCACACAACTAATGTTAAAGTAAATATTAAAGTACTTGACATTTTTGTAGATGCAGAAAGGCCAGACGTGAACACGCATGGGCCCTGCCCTGGAATCACAGACAACATTTTGTCCAAAGTGCCAAATTAAACTGACTACATCTGTTTCCTCGGTCGCAGACTTGTTTTATATCGCAGACAGGTTCCTAATCGTCTATTCAGACTGTTTTTTTAGGACGTTTGCCAAGCAGAGAGACCCACTATAGGCTAGTTTCCAAACAAGATGAGGGTGTAATCTCACTTACTGTTCTGCAGAGTTCTAAACATCCCTTAGAAACTATGCAACAATTGGATTGTTTTTTTTTATTATTTATAATACATTATGAGTGAGTGCTATTAGCCTATGTGTTTATTCCTGCCTTGATTAATGAGCTGACATTATTTCTGCAGCAGAAAACGATGATCAAAAACCATTTCGATGCTCTTAGAGTTAGAGTACTTTTCAAAGGGAAGTCTATAAAAACCTGAGCCAAAGGGACCCGAAAGCAACAAAAGACAATTTAATGCAAAATAAAATATAAAAAACGGGATCTCGGCATTTTATACATCTGATTCCTTTATCCAACCCATCCCCTGAGATGCAGGACAGCCCAGACCAACAGCTTAAAGCTCTTTATCATCAGCTACCCTCCCCATCATCGCTTGGCCGCTCGCCCTGACTGCTCGCCTCACAGCTGGCCTCGATGATGACACTGTTTATCCTTCAGGCCACCCTTCGCCTACAACCAGTTGTTTTATCATAACTTTGTTTGACAAACTGTTTGTGTTTTTCTACGTTCTGCATGACTTTCTGACGAGACATGAACTGCACCAGATTATGAGGGTAATGCATCAGCCATGTGATGAGAATACACTCGAAAAGTGAAGACGGTAACGATAGCAACTAGCTAACATCTGTCAATATGACACTATCATCCGCAAATACGACAAGTCATTAAGGACGATTTAAAGCTATCCCTGCGTCCAGGGTTTCCAGATGGGAGCCCTGATATTTTCCTGGCGAGGTAAAGCAGACACACTCTGGGAGTCTTTAACCCCGGGATGACCTTTTTAAGCCCTCTGTTGTCTGCTGCTGCCATCCTGACCTACATCCCTGGAACGAGGTCAGTGGAGACCACAATTTATCTGGGTCTACACACACACCGTGTGCTTCCGTGTCTTCTGTAGAAAAAAAAAAAGCCTCATCCTCAACCTCAATAAAATTCAAATAATAATGATAATATTATTATCTATTAGCAGAATAAACAGTTCTTTAAATGAGTCTGGCACATTCTTTGACAACTTGGTTGTCTTGCAGGGTGTGGTGCTACTGCTTCCACAACCTAGTTTAAATGTGTGTGTGTGTGTGTGTGTGTGTGTGTGTGTGTGTGTGTGTGTGTTTGTGTGTGTGTGTGTGTGTGTGTGTTGCTGTCTGGCCAGCATATGTCGAGGTCTGGCGTAGATATCCTCACCGGGGTGTTCCTGCTGGACAACTGTGAGAAAGTGTAAAGGGCTGGAGGAGAGACTATATTTCTCAAGCTGAGGGCCAAGTTAGTCCAGCTTGTGTGTCCTCCTGGTTTTGATGGATGGTGGTGAAAGACAGGAGGGTTTAGACATAATTCCCCTTGAAAAAAAGGAAGGAAAGGAAGCTGATGGCGAGACATAATGGTTTTTGATTGTTTTGAGGTGTGGGAAAAAGAAATGGAAAAGACTTCTGATGATCACATCATTTCAAACTAGGAAGGGAACCGTTCTTTATATTTCAAAATGTCCAGCATGGAAGATTTTCCATAAGAAAATTTTTAATTTATCATTTACAGTATATTAGCCTTAGTATGCTAGCTACTTTTTTTTTTTTTTTTTTTTTTCATTGTGGAAATCTGTTTTGTTTCCGTAGACTCTCCAACAAGAAGAGAATAGGGCGGAGGGCAGGTTTTTTTTGCTGTTCCAATCTGTATTTTTACAACAGGATTCTTCTAAATTGTGCAGACATTTGATATTCCGAACATGATGTGTTGCACCTGGTTGGGATTATTGTAGAAAGTGAGGTTTAAATAATGTGATGTTGCAAAATATTCATCCAAATGTCCCTGTGCACGTGGATGCATGGCACCTTTGAGGATGCCAAGTGAAACTAGAACCACATGAATTGCAGCTAGTTGCAAACTGATATCACCAGAGAGAGACGCATATTGATTGATGACAGTGTGGATATTGAACCAAAAAAGGTGGTGATCATAAATAAAAGGAATCGGGGTCATACAGATTTATTTTTTTCATTCTTCAGTTTGTGCAAGGAATATAATATCCTTTTGAAAATATATCTGCTGCTGTTACTACTAATGATGTAAAGGAAGAGTTATGACATAAACAGAAACATCAGCTGATGCGCACAGACACTATTACCTGGAGGATGGGATGTTTCGAAAAGACTCCCTTTCTTCCCCTTTGTCTATTGGGTCAATTGACCCAGTAGACAAAGGGGAAGCACCCAAACTGAAACTAGGTGAACGACCCTGCCAACGACTCTCAGGTGATCACCCGGGTCATTAGCATGCCAATGGTCCACAAGGGCTATATTTTCAAGCTCTGCCCCCAGCAAGCTTAGAACTGAAGAAGCTCTCTGGAGAGAAAGCGAAACCTTACAATCCAGTTGCACACAAAGAGATCTAACTTTGAACAGATCAGGCTCTCACTGAGGCCTCCACTCCTCACACTCCGTGCTCTGGGACATGTATTGATTCCAGGCCGGAACACACGGAATCATCTTAAGCCGGGATGTTAGGGTACGGGATGAATCCGGCTGCATTATAAACAAAAATAACTCTGACAGCTGGTACCAGATAGAAACAACATTCTTGGATTTTCTGTGGTTGTCAGATGCTAAATACTTAACAAAGTTAACCTTTTTCTAACACCGATCCTCTGAACGCATCACGGCTGACTGGAAGGTATTGTGACATCCCCTGAAATGTTGTTCACAAAAAAAAGACAGTTCAGGGTAAGAATTCTCCACATTCCCAATTGCAAAGATCATCCGTCACATGTCACAGGTGCTGCTCTGCTCAAAGATCCTTAGAACCTTCACAAATCATCTTGATGGGCTAATGTATGGGTCTGGTTTTACAGTTCTTAAAGAAGGAAAGACTCTGACCATGTGTGCACACACACAAACACACACACACACACATCAATTTGGTAAACATATTTAGTTTGTTTACACTGCGTAATACTGAAGGAGATGAAAAGATGTGTTCAAACCTGAGGATTTAGCCAGAGATCAGTTCGTCAAAGGTTACTGGATTTGAAGGAAGCAAAAACCCACAAAACTGCCTCCTGAACCACACATGCACACACGCACACACACACAAGAAAAATAAACACACACAAAGAGCTGTTGTGATATTTGAGCATTGTCCCAAGGTGACCTGACCGACCAATCAACAGAGGGAGGTGATCAATCTGTAAACTACACGGCTACGTTTGGCAGCCATTCCCACACACAGAGACGTGTGTGTGTGAGACACTGTAGGTCCATATTTGTTGGCAACCCGAGCATATGTGGAGCTCACAAGTTTTTTTTTGTTTATGATTGGTTGTAAATAAGTCAGTCTGATGTTTCTGTGTGTGTTTATACGTGAGGGCCCGTGTGTGTGATACCCCCTGCAGAGAAGAAGAAAGCCATCTTTTCCATGAATGAAAGATGACAACTGACAGTGACAACATATTGTACACAAATTCAATACACACACACACACTAACACACTTTTGCTTCTATTTTTGTGAGAACTTTCACTGACTAATCCATTCCTGAGCCCCAGGCCCTCACTTTAAACATCACCACTAAATGTCTAACCCTAACTTTGACCTCAACTAAACCCACTTCTAACCTTTAAAACCAAGTCTTAAACCTCAAGCAGCCCTTTGAAGTTGTGAGGACCGCCCAAAATGTCTTCACGATGCAGGTAAAAAGTGGGTTTTGGTCAAGAACAAGCAAACAAACACACAAATTATTGCACAGCTGTTTTTGATTGTTGTTGTTTGGGAACCATAACAAACAGGCAACACACCCACACACAGAGTAACCAGACCTTTGACATTTGCCTCAAAACATCAGCTCATTCTTCACTCAGGGTTTTGCATTGTTCATTTAACATTATGGTAATGCAGCCAAAAACTGCATTTCTGTAATGCTCCGATGCAGATGGATGTACAACAACAGGCTGTGTTTTAAGGTGACAGCCCCGGCTGCCAAAAGGGTCTGCTCACCAAAACGTCTGAAGAACTTTTTTTTTTTGCCTCAGAAGGTGCCACGGGATCCAAAACGCTTCATCTGCATCACCGCATTCTCTTCAGTGGTTCGTTGTGTTCCATTGATGCTTTCATGGGTCCTAGTAAATGAACGAAGAAGGATGTGGGGATGTGATTGGTTGATCTTGTGGTACCATATGGGAAGCTTAGCTTAATCTGATGTAGCTGAAGTTAAACAGCACTCTCAGGCCATCAAAGAAGTTAAGTTTTATGGATTTCTGCTTGATAAATTATTGTTTCCTATGTGCTAAACTATATTTAAAATCCAAAGTTAGATCTCTCTGTGTCAACTGGACTGAAAGGTTTCCTTGAAAACGTTTTGCCCTCTCTCCAGAGAGCTTCTTCAGTTCTAAGCTGGGGGCAGAGCTTGAAAATATAGCCCTTGTAGACCATTGGCATGTTAATGGTCCGGATGGTCACCTGAGAGTCGTTGGCAGGGTCATTCATCTAGTTTCAGTTTGGGTGCTTCTCCTTTGTCTGTTGGGTCACATGGTAATGAGTCATGTGGTCTCATCAAACGGTGTGAACGTTTGGATTGTTGACGAAAAGAGGAGAGGACTGCATTGTACGTGGGTGATAGAAAGCGCCTTAGTCCACCACCTCTGTTTAAAGATGGCACCCCTCTCAAACCAGCGATCCTCTGGCCAGCACACGTACTTGACTGTCCTCAAAGGAGTGTCCGCTTTCTTTTAGGTGTAGGTGTACTGCTGAGTCCTGTCCTGAAGAGGTGGTATATCTGTGTTGGGCCATTCGTTTATGGAGGGCTGTTTTGTTTCCCCAGTGTACAGTTCCTTGCATTCCTGCTGGCACTGTACAGCATAGACAACATTGCTTTGTTTGTGTCTTGGTGTCTTGTCCTTTGGGTGGACCAGTTTCTGTCTGAGTGTGTTGGAGGGTTTGAACTGTACTGGAATGTCATGTTTTTGGAGGATTCTCCTGAATTTTTCTGAAACTCCAGACAGGTAGGGGATAGAAATGCTGTGACGTTTATTTCTTTCCTCTTCTTTGCCGGAGTCTCGTTAGAATCTACACAGATATATTTAAAATCTTTAAAATGAATTAGGGTCCAATTGTCTTTGTGTTTTCCCCTTGATTTTCTGTTTATTTAATCGTTGTTTTGTTCTCAGTTCTTTGCGGTTATGCAAATTTTTTTGTGTGTGTATGCAAAAAACAGCCAACTGCAATTTAAATGACTCTAATGGCGTAACTGAAAGGCAACCTAACGGCTACGAGCTGGAGATGAACGTTGTCAGCTGCAGCAGCTTCTGCCCTCACGTTTATTTGCATCATATAAGCAAAGCGGCATCTGGCGGGCCCATGCACACGCGGGTGTGAATGTGAGTTTATAGGTTAATTTGTATTCTGTGGCTTCAAATGCCACATGATGAAAGATGAAAGCTGTTACTGTCCTGTTGATGATTATCACTTTAAAGTTATCCATGTTGGAATGTTGAACACACAGCGTGGCCACGTGCTGTGCATTTGTGCAGCATGTGTTCAGATAAATTTAGCCCACAAACAGATCACCTCCATCACAGCAAGACAAAACCCCAACTGGTCCCTCATGACCTGAATGTAATTTCACATCACATGTAAATTAATCTGGCCATAAATCAGCTCCTGACAGATGATTTCTCGTCACTCGGAGACAAGTCTGCATCTCTCTGAAGTGTTTCTATTCTATTCTATGCATCCGAAGTTGAGCTGAAATTCAATCCAAAAAGCATTTTTTAGCAGCTACAGAACATTCTACTTTAAATCTGCTGAACAGATGGCACCACATATTTTAAGGTGAGATGGTCCAAAGCCCAATTCCCTCCTGCTTTTTGTCGACCCTTTATCGCCGGTTAGCGCCGAGGTCTGAGGTCTGCCATCACTGAGATGATTTATGGCTAGTGTGGACAAACAGCTCTGACATTAAAACTGAGAGGGACAGTAACAATTATCATCCTGCTGTGGGTGAACAAAGGCAACGAGGCTGTAAGATGAGGCTGTAAAACAGGGGAGTAAAAGTCACCACTGTCAGCGCTCCGAGAAACTGAGGGCCAAGATAACATGACGTGGCAGACGACCTGGACGAGGAGGGCTTGGTGGAACAGACAGTGTTTACGTAAATATTTTCACTTTAATATTATTAAATTATACTGTCAGCCTTTAAAAAAATCCCCCACCCTCCTGATTAGTCTGCTAAAAAAACAAACATCATCGGTGCCACCAGGTGTGGACAGATTTATCCAGCTCTCACAGAGTGCTCTGTTTATTCATCAAGAACCTGGAAAAAGCTCATTATATTTAATAATTAGCTGTGTGATCAAGTCATATTAGGAAAAAGATGCTATAGATGTAGTGTGACTGATGTATGACATGAGTCAAAGAGGTGTGTGTTTGGGAGCCTTTTAGTTCTTAGTTCTGGTGAGCTGACCTATCTCCTCACCTGGCGTCACACAGACGGTGCGACACGCACACGAACCGGTTTGCGTCACATAAATACACGAACCTGGTCTTTACATCATGTCTACAGTAGGTGCGGCCCACTGCAACGCTTTAGCCGTTAGCTTTGTATATAGCTTTGAAGCTGCCATTTGAGCATGTCTTCCCACAAGTGTCATTGTTTGTGTGTCCAGGTGTTGTGGGAGGAGAAGACAGTGACTGGAAACACTTCCTGATAGCAAGAACCAAAAGGTGTTGACTGACTGACCAGCCTCGTCTCCGGCTGCCTCTGAAGCTTGACCACTGACCTGTTTGTTGCCCTGAAAAGCATATGATCGTCCAGCCGAGTGGACTTCCTGCTGATGGAGGACATTTGCAGAGTGTCAATCAGAGGAGAGGGTGTTTGGATGATGTGGGGGGGGGGGCTGGGTGGGGGAGGAAGGCTGTCAACAAGGCTGAAATAACATGATCACCCACTTAGTTTCCTCCTGATATCTGTGTGCCGCCACGCCTACAGCTAAGGAAGCACGCAGAAGACTTTATCTACCAGATTACAAAGCAGGTCATGCTAAAAATGGCTAACTATGGAAAACCTGTCTCTGTTTTTTCCCTGAAGCGTACTCTCTTTCCTAAAAAAACAAGGGAATACTGTTTAATCCTGATTTGTTTCTGTAGAATATTTCTCCTGACTTCTCACTACGTATCGCTTTATGATGCAAAATCGTGGAATACTCAACCAAACCTTCTTGAAGTAATGAATAAATTGAGCCCTGATGAAGCTAAATAAAGGCCCTGTCTTGCCGGTGATGGATTATGGAGCTCAGTAGTCTATAATCCATCATCTCTGTGGGAGGCGTTTTCCTTCTGTGCCAAGATGAAGTCGCAACAACAGGCCTCCCAAAGCAAGAAAACAAACCCTGATATCAGTCATGCAAGGGCAATTTGTATGACATTACTTTGAGCTCTGATGTCTTCAATCATATTAAAACTAGCTTTAGCTAAAGAGCTGCTATTATACCACAATTAGCCTGATACTTTTTGTACGTAATCTAGCAAGATACCAGGGGGAGACGTGAGAATCTGCGACATTTTGTAGTTTGTATCTGTCACATTTGTAAATTGTGTACATGCTGTGAAGAAGGAAAGGACAAGGAAAGTAATTAAAGGGTGCCGATCCCAGCAATGACAACAGCAAAAAGACAGATGCTATTATTTGTGAAGCAAATCCCTTGTGTGATTTAACATAAACGCTGCTAGCTTGAATTACACTCGTATCCTTTCATTTTAACTGAAGCTGCTTTAAATTGGTTTTGGAAACGACCTCTGCGTCCAAATATAACCACAAAAATGACGATGAGTGAAAAGCTGCTCACAAACAAAACAAGTTTCAGCGGCGGAGGACTCTCACCCCAAATTATAAGAATCCGAGTCGATATTTTGCAATCGCCTCAAATTTAGTTGGCAGGGCGCTCTTCCTTTTGAACAGCAGCCTGTTGTTTTACAGGCTGGATTGGCTTCCATCTCATCTGCAGAGGGAACACAGAAATTCTAGAGCTTGAATTTTCTCACCGCCGCTTTTGCTCAAACGATAACAGATCCGATTTCCCTGCGCTGGACGGGCTTGCGGCGAGCAGAAGGGCTTTGCTTTGATTCGTCAGTGTCTGCAGCCTCGAGGCTGCCACCAGTGATAACAGCTCCTGCTAAAATGTGGAGGAGGTAGCTCTGGATCTGAGTGTGCGGTTTCAATGTGAAATCAAGATAAGGGACTCTGATCCAGAGAGTGATCGGAGCAATATTCAGTTTCTGATTTTATGAGACTTGTTGATAAGTAGAGCCACTCCTCTTTTACTGTAATGCTCCTTCCCTACTAGGGCTGCAAGTTTTTCTCTCTTTGAAAACACCCTTTTTGCCTTTTTGCTCTTATAGACATATGTTATCTTTAGCACGGGTGTATTTTTTGAAGTGTAGAGCCCTCTGTCTCCATCCTGTGATAGAAGAAGGTGTGATGGGAGTCTGAGCAGCGCTCCAACTTCTGACTTATCCAGATAAACAGCTTCAGTCTGCTGATAAGATTGTGCTGTTTCGAGCTGGAGCTCAGCGCTCTCAGGGCCGGTTGCATCCCCACGTGCGCATTTCCTTTATCAGATGTCAGAAATTAGGAGCGACACTGGCCACTTTCATTTCCCTGGACGGTGTGAGGACTGTGGGAGGGTAACTTCAGACATCTGAATGTATTTAGAGGTATGAAAGCTTTACTGTGTGTGCACGTGTGGGGCTCGCAGACCTCATATGACTTCTTGTTGTTTTCCTTTGAGGCTAATGGCCTAATGAAAGGAGTATTTGTGCATCATGCTCTCTGCTGCTGCTCGTTAGGCTCAGACGGCTACGATAAATAAACCTGCAGACAACGTTGAATTAAAACGTGGATTTCTTCAACATTATGAGGTCATAACACCAACAATCTGGAATGAAAACGAATCATACGGATACAAACCTGGACATAAATATCTGGTCTCTGACAAAACACCTAAAATCCAAGTTAGAGTGAGACAGCTTCAGGATCCTGTTCTCTATCACTAAGGTTTCATGTGTAGGACATCACATATGGTACAGTTGGTTTCACATAAGTAATCTATTATTGTGATCCGTATGGCAATCCGCAGAGAGATAGATGAGAGATAATAATCGTTTTTGGTATTTTTAGAAGCATTTCCTGGTGCATTTGCCGCTCTCTGTCTAATATATTATAACTGGATGGTTATTTGGTTTTTAACACCCCATAAAGTCTCCCTCATTGCACCCTTTGACAGTTAATACTGAGAGGTTTTAGTGTCATGGTCGGTGGTGACGGTGCGAAATCTGAACCGCGTTTTTTTCTTTTCCTGGAGTGGTTGTGCACATAGGGCCCTGAACCTTCAACCTTCAGGACCCATCTGCTGGGGTCTTGCTGACAGACCGATAAATTTGCATTAACACCGAATACCCCTATAGGGAAACTATTTTACGCACTTTTACTTTGGAAGCGTGCCACAGCCAAATGCCTGGCATGATGGTTTCATCAGCATCGTCCTCTGTGACGGCAGCTGAGGAGACGGGATTGAAGACCAGCAAAAACATTTTCAAGAAACTGCAGTGAACCATGCTCTTAATTTGGCTGATCACACTGGCTCTGAGCAGCCAGCTGGGTGGTTAATGGCTGAAAAATTACACCCTGGAGCGTTGCCAAGTCTCGCTTCCATCATGGAAAATTCATGGTCGACGTTCACTTTTTGTTTTCTTCCTCTACTCTGCCAAAACTTTGTCAGAGAATGACAAAATATTAGCTACTGTAGCAACTACCGTCTCAGCCTTTGTCTGCACTTACTGTACATCCATTTAAGGAAGCAGCCATGCGGCGGTTTGGAGGTAAAGCCCAGCTTGTAGGCTGTTTTTCAAGCCAGAATCAAAACACATCTTTCATTAGATTCATAATCGAATGTTTCTTTCATGACCTGACATCATGATCTATCTTTTTAGATTGATATGGATGCTATAAAGGGAACTATTTTGGCTCTTTTTCAGTTTTTATTCCTCTAAACAGGGGAATACCTTCATGTCACAGGCTTTAACTCTGCACCCCTGCACAATTGTCTGTTTCTTGGCATTAACACGTTAGACAAGGAACATGAGAAAATGGAGCCAAAAAAGAAGAGTGCAAGAGGAGTTTTTATAGGAGGAATCATACATCCATCTGCTACTCCTCAGCTGAAGCCGTTAGGTCCCAGAAAGCATCTACACGTCTGCAAATGCTTTTTGTGGAATTCAATCATGTTTCTCCTTGTCGACTCTAATCCACAGTGTCACCGTGGAAACCTGTGTGCGATTGTCGACCTCTGCTTCACCCGCCCTGATGGGAATCACGTATTTGACCCTGTTCACACGTCCGTGTATTACAGCATTTGTCATTACTGAAATATGTGCTCAGCGTCACAGCTGAGGACTTCTGTCTTCTCTCTGCGGTTCGCTAATGGCGCTTTTCTGAAAGGAAGCGTGAAACAGGCGGGAAAGATAATGTCCAGACAGAAGATAGACGCTCAACTGTTTTGTTGAAAATGTGTTTTTCACTTTCTGCTCTTCTGTCTGGTCGTCTGGGCTCACCTGTCTGATTACCCTGATGTCTATCACCTCTGTCACCTTCTCTCGCACCTGTGTTTCATTGTCTCTCACCTTCCTATGTGCCCATATATAGCCCTCCTGCCCTGCCGCCATCTTCCCAGTCAGTGTTGTGTTTGCTTGTTGCTGTGTGTTCTGGAAACTTGGGGTCTCTTGTCTGAGTTGTCTGTTGAATGTTAGCATCAGAAAACTCAAAATATCCAGATAGAGTATAGTATAGTGCTGTCAGTTTGAAAGACAGCAAAATGACCGCCTGTGCTTTGGCTAGTTTAAGTTAAAATGCAAATTCAAATAAAACATTTGTCAGCCACTCGACATCAAGCCTTCTGAAAAATGCACTCATTGCTCTTTAACATCAATGCTTCTGACAGTTGATGAGACAATATAGAAGACTGTTACTGGATGTTGAGCATAAACAGCTGCAATAGCACCAGTGCAAAAGCAAATATTATACACACAGTTAAGGGAAAAGGAGAAAGTCTTGAAATGACTGGAGGAATAAGCATAAGACCACCCAGTGATGTTCATGTCAGACATGGAAACGCTTCCTGCAGTAAGGCGTTTATATTTATCCATTTACTTATTTTGAAAATGAGACGTATTGGTTTCCTCCTGGCTGAAAGGAAATAAAATGGATTTGATCAGCAGACGTCAAGAAGGCCGAAATGAGTTTCCTTCGTAGGGTGGCTGGGCTCTCCCTTAGAGATAGGGTGAGAAGCTCTGCCATCCGGGAAGGGCTCGGAGTAGAGCCGCTGCTCCTCCGCATTGAGAAGAGCCAGATGAGGTGGCTCAGGCACCTAGTAAGGATGCCTCCCGGATGCCTCCCTGGTGAGGTGTTCAGGGCACGTCCCTCCAGTAGGAGGCCCCCGGGAAGACCCAGGACACGCTGGAGGGACTATGTCTCTCAGCTGGCCTGGGAACGCCTCGGTATCCCCCCTGAAGAGCTGGACGAAGTGGCTGGGGAGAGGGAAGTCTGGACTTCCCTGCTCAGGCTGCTGCCCCCGCGACCCGACCCCGGATAAGCGGTAAAAAATGGATGGATGGATGGATGGATGGATGGATGGACGTCAAGAAGGTTGAGGGGAAAGCTGAAGGAAGAGGAGGTGGAAGGAGCAGGCAGTCTGGACGTCTGTGCTCGAGAAACGCGCTAAAGTTAACACGCTTCCAGGACCACTGCAGACTGACCAAAAGGGAGGGGAGAGGGGTTGGTGGGGGGGGCAAAGCAATGAAAGTGGATGGGAGAGGAGAGGAGAGGAGATGAAAGGGCAGAGGGGTGGAAAAAGGGACATGTGGAGGTAGAAGGAAAGCGGGAATTGAGTCTGAGGGGGTGAAAAATGGTAAATTGAAAGGGGAAACCTTAAAACAGGAGATCACAGGAGAGGATGTGGCCTCAAATATGGGGCAAAAGTCACACAGTAAAACCCAAAGTCTCACATTTATTAGACGGTTAAACAGTTTTCCTGGAAAATCACATACAGCGTGTCATTATTATTGCATTATATCATATCTAATTTCATTTGTTTGTGTGCGCGGCGAAGTTTTGGATAAGGTTCAACCTTTGTAGTTTTATAGCACAATCTCGACTGTTTGTTCTTCCTCCAGAAGCTGGACAATCAAACTGTTATACGTTTTAAAATATGTACATAATATAGTACACCGACATGTTCAGGAGTAGGAATCCCATAAACACGGTTGTTAATTTTAATGCATTAAAGAGTTTTATTTCAGTTAAGCTATGAGGATGCAGGTGCTGCTAAAAATAAAACTGTTCTTTAAATGCGGGGCAACCTTTTGTTTCTTTTTAGCATCTCTGTTGGCAGAAATACGCAATGGCCTGTAGAATGGGTTTAATCGAAAGATGGACCCAGTAGGCCGATAAAAGCCAATGAAAACATACATAGCAGGCAACACTAAAGAGGATTGATTTTTAGCCTTTATTTAGCCATTCATTTGTAAAGTGTGTTTGTGTGTGTGTGAGCACTGGAATAAGGTGTCAAAACAATGTATAGTTGTTGCGAATCATGCTGTCACCTCAAAAATCTGCCAAAAATTATCATGCACCTTTATCACCCTTCAGGAAATACACTATGTCAGCAGACTGAGAAATTCTGAAAGACGTCCAGGAAGCATGCTGAGTCCTGGGAGTTTGAAAACCTCTGTATAATTATCAATTTTAGTAACACTAAATAAAAAAATTCACATGAGAAATGGATACGATACAGTCTGACCAAGTTGACATTAAAGAAATCATGTCATGACCCCGTCACGAGTTCCATCAGTAGCTTTCTCAGAATCCTCTTTCAAACCTTTATCAGACTGCTCACAGAATTTTCTTTAGCTCTTAGTACTTTACGGCCGAGGCTTGCCAACAGTAGTTGCGCGCCACAAAGACAGAGAGAGCAGAAATCACCTCATTAAATTCATCTTAACCACATCCATTAATCTCTGAACAGCAAAAACCCAAAGAAACCCTATTTGTTACTGCAGCTAAAGCTTCATTTGGAGAAAATCAATCAGCCTCTTGGACTGGGCCGAGACTCTTTCCCTCCGCTGATCACTGAAGCATTTTCATACGTAATTACACTTTACATTAACGTTAATTGTAGCTTGTTAACTTGCCAGTAATGACGTGGTGATATAAGCGACATTTAAAACATAACATCAGTTCTAACAGTTCATTAGCCTGGTCAGAGCAGTGGGCTCGTCATCACTGATGTTTTCCATGACTTCAGGAATAATTGGCGTGCACACGTGGCCAACTTAAGGTAAAGCAAATGTTGGCCATTGAGCATAAGCTGTAGGGAAATCCCATTTGCTGAGGAGAACAACTTCTTAGAGGGGGTACTGGTTTTTTATTGATCCCCAGCACCCTCCACCACCAAAGTGATGATCACGTCTCAACTCACCCGGGACACATCAATAACTTTACGGATAATTAAATGGACTGAGGAGCAGTTTTTCATTGCACAATCCAAGTGTGGTCTCAGGAAAATGTCCGCAGAGAGGTCCGATACGACAGTCTGCATGATTAATGAGGAAGGGAGAATGAAACGATCATCATCATCTTTACACTCGCTTGACTGTGAAACATAACAGCAATTGTGCTGCGTCTCACGCCGGGACGCGGTCCTTCAGCGTGCAGCCCGACGCTGCGTCGGTCAGCTGGTTTTATCATTTGCACATTCATCTGACACGTTTGAGTGACTGTGAAGGCGACCTATTGGCCTTCACCTCAGCAGCTAGCGGCAGTTACGGAATGTGTGAGCTGGTCCTGAAAACTGATGCAGTCGTAGCAGATTTCTGACCAAGAGATTAAAACGCTGTCCTCACTTCCTGCTATTGTGACTCTTGAGTCTTGTAAGAAAAAGAAACCTTTGTTTTATTTGGAGGGACTCACTCATTAGTAATGTTTCAGCTGCACCGGTTTTGACAGTGCGATTTGGAGCAGTTTGACGGACATATCGCTATGCCGCACGGCCCTCACAACAGCACACGCTCCCTTTTGCGCACACACTGGAAAATGTCTATTTCAGCGCGCCCGCCTACCAAACGCAGCGCCGATGACTGGGAGTGTAAAATAAGGCAGATTAATGATGTGACGGCTGTGATTTCAGCTCCGGGAGCTTTACCACCGGCTCAGGGCCTGCTCCTGATGCGCTTGGGATAGAGATGAGGCCTGCGTGGTTGCAGGTTTAACTCCAGTTCAGAGGAGAACCTGAATGCGGCGCCAATAAAAATACAACAGGTGACCTAACTGAAGCAGACAGAGACTGCCATAAATCACGTAAAGAGAGGGATTTGCTTCACTCGTTTGCCATGAATTAATTAAATAACTGTATCTTTAACCAAATGCAACAACCCAGGCCTTATAACCCACTTTTGGGGACTTAGGAGAAGCATATCTCCAAGTGCTCCAAACTCGGGCCTCAGTCTCTCTCGATCCACCACTGTATTAAATCCATCTCCTGCTTTAGCTGCACAACTTTGCCTAATAGGCTTTTTCTGGTCCCAGTTGTCCCAGATCTAAAAAGCCTAATCCTCAGGTTTGGTAGTTTCAGGTTTTCTTGCTCCACATTCTCCACTTAGCAGCATTACGTTGAGTAGAGCCAGATTCATGGCTCGGTCCAATTTAAACAAGGCTCGGCCAGAGTGCATTTTATAAGGTGATGTCAGCTAGCAACCAGGACAGATGGGACTCTGTGCTTTGGGCATCTGGGTGTGCACGTGCCCGGGAGTGTGAATTTTGAATGCATATGTCATTCGGACTGAGTCTCTGTCAGTCGTTAGTTTCTGCAGAGGAAGCTTGGAAGCGGCCCCGTGGGAAACGTTAGCCAAAGCAATGGTGGCGCTTGAAGAATGTCATCATGGAGGGAGGCGGCAGTAGTCAGGAAGCACCTTTCTGGCTGGCAGACTTTTGTAATGACAGATTTTTCCTTTTATTTCCTGATTTGTGTGGACTCCTTGAAAACCCTGCTTAAACTGTTGATGATTATCCAAAGTTAGATCTTGAAGAGGAAACCTTAACAAGTCCAGTTGCACGCAGAGATCTAATTACTTTGGATAACTATGACCTGGATGAATTAGAATCTACAGAGACACTGTCGATGATTAGCTCCCAAAGATTATCGCTGGAGCTCCGGTAGCTTTTGGGCAAACTCTTTTGTTTCTCTGGTCTGCAGTTTTGCGCCTTGTGTCATCTTTGGCCGCGGCCTGCAGCTGTTTTAAACCTGCTGTGCACGAGCTGGTGAGAGCCAGACAGCAGGCATGCAGTTACAAGCATCTGGACCTCGGCCGCAAATGAAGACGACACCGGATGTAACGCAACGTATTTACCAAGTGATTAATTCACAAAAAATGAGGACAAACAGAATACGATCCAGCAGTGGAGGGAGAGGCAGGGCGGGGTGATGATTGTAGATCCAGCCCACCGTCACACAGCTGCCTTCGGTTTGTCCTTAGAGCTGATCATGGAAAAAAAAAAAAACACAAATATTAGATGCAGAAATGCAGGACAATGAGCAACAAGGACACATTTAAAGAAATTCTCAGATCAAAGCTTACACACCCAGATCTGACAACTTTAAACACCAAAAGCGCTAACTTCATCTCCTTTAATTTTTTCCTTCCTGTCTCTCCTTTTCCTGTAAATTCTCCTTTTACAACGATCCTCTCACCCCCTCCATTTCCCTTTCTCCACTCATCTTTCACTGATTGAGACGCACACATGCATGCAGTTAGAGACGTTTTCACTGAAATTGAAGGGCCACACCCCGGTGGAGTCATGCCTAGATGCATTGTGGGGTTTACGCCCTTATTTGCTCAGGATTGTGTTCAAATTGGACACAGTGGGCAACCAGCAATTTTCCCTTTAACTGATATTGATGAGGTTGATTTGACATTTTAAGCCACACTCATAAACACAAAACAGAGGCGGACAAACACAGAAACAATGAGGTTTACAGTTAGATGGATTATTTAATTCACCAAATTACTCTCAGATGCACTGATGCATGTTTTTCTTCCTTTTTTGTGTCAATAAAATACCTGTACCACCCTATTTGCACAATAAAGTGTGTTTAAAACATGAAAGAACTGCCCAGTTTTTCATTTCAAGCAGGGGCAAAGTTGTACAATTGTTTTTTCGGTCCCTGTATTTAAGTTAAATGGTTTAAACGTCAGATTAATGCAGGCTAAAACGACCCATCGGCACACCGCTGCATAGCCCTGTGTAATATCAAGCATCTTGCAGGAGCCTGCATCATTTACGCAAGTGTGCAGGCAGTTTCCACCACCACCCAAAAGTGTTTCCTTAATGGTTAGCTAGCTGATCTGAACCTGCTGCTTTGCTGGTTGTTTGGTTTGAGACCCAGGGATTTTCCCCCACAAGTTAATTAGACCAAAGAATGATGTCATATGTGAACCTTGGGTCAGCTTCGTCAAGCCGGCTGGTACTGGAGTGAGCAATTTCAACAAAGTTTAGCTAAGTAATTGCAGCATTTGACAGGTTTGGTGGACGGTCCAGCTTCAAGGCGCTCGGTAACAACCTATAATTCAGAGCGTTTAAGTTCACCTGCTCACTATACTCATCCCTTAATGTAAATTTTAAGTCAGTATGTTGACACAAGTGGTATTTACATTAAGTCATTAGCTGTCCTGAACTTACCTTTTCCCTTAAATACCCCCATGCATGAGTGCAACACTGCAGCCACACAGACGCTCTCTACAGGATCTTTCTGCAGGAACGTAACTACCTAAACAACAATACAGGCTTTCTCTCTGAGCTAAAGGTGCTGAAGACACACACACACACACACATATACATTCTTGTGCACATGCTTCCCCAATGTGTTCCTCATTTCAGCAGGCAAAGTGACGTATCACAGACCTTCTATCTCCACGCCCAGCAGAAAGTTCTCTCAAACCAGACTTCTTTTGAGTTTATACACATGCACATGCACATGCACACACACACACACACACACACACACATACATACATACATAAGATGAATCCTGTCTAATGTGCTAATGTCCTGTTACTATGTGCTCTGCAGCATTCTACTCTAACAATACAAAACTACAAAGCAGCCTCTACAGGTTTGATGATAACCTTCTGTGACAGAGTCAGGTTTTTCCCACCACCCTCTTATGGAAAAAGTAACATACAAAACCCACTAGGGAGAAAAAAATGTATACATTACCCCCAAAGGAGAGACCCTCAGGAGTAATTAATAATTTATTCAGTGCGCAACAGCAAAGGATTCTGGGAGAAAAGAAGATCATTTGACGTTGCTGTTTGTTGCCTTGGCTATCTAACTGCAAACAACCTGGTTGTGATTTTATAACACAAAAGGTAGCCTGTCTCTTCCTCACACAAGCTCCGCTGTTAAGCAATGCGCTGCGCCGTGTGGACACGTCCATGACATAATGGCGTTGCTGGAAAAGTGGAGGAGTGGCAGTCCAGGGTGAGGATGGGAAAATGGAAGCCAACCAGAGATAAGTTTAAAAATAATACCCCCTTTTAACTGTGGAAAAAAAGCACTAAAGCCACCAACATCTGGCTTTTGTCTGCCTGGGGAAAGGGTACAGTCATCCTTCATTTTGAGTCACGTGACCCAACGAGCAGTCACGGTTCATTGCCTCGAGCTGCCGCGATGTGACACCCAGGTGAACATGTAAATCTGAGCAAGAGCATGAAGCAAAGAAAAGTTGTTAGTTTGCATCTGGAGTTGTCGCTTGTGGAGGAAACTTATTTTAAGAAGCTTATTTTAATGGTCCTTGATGTAATGCAATTTACAGTTAATATGGAATTCTAAATATGGTTGGAAGTCAGAAAACAACCTACACAGATTTGACATTATGTCAGTTCTCCTGACAATTTAGAGACATTTAGCTTTGTAGCCGCAGTGAAAAACTGAAATGAGAACTCGTGCAGCCAACAAAAGGTTCTTCCATAAATGAAAGTGCTGGTACTTTGAGAATAAGATGCACGTGACTCAGCTTCTTTGTAATAACTATCGGTCCAGAATATAAACAGGACACCTTATCCCATCACTTTATCCAGCGCTCGTGTAAATACTTTGGCGGTCGTCATCAATTATATCTGGACAGAAAACAGTTTGTAACCACAACAACTTCTGACTCGTTTCAACCTCCAAAGCCAAAGTGAATAAGCTCAGGGCGTCCTGGGACTCCTGGCCCATTTAACACTTGCTGAAACTCCTTCGCATGTTTGGCCAAAATGCAACCGCGTGCAAACCAATCATTATTACTCTCTTTTGGTAATGTTAAAGGCAAAAAAGCTAAACTAAGATGCAGCACGACTGAACACAGGTCAGATGTGCAGGTGTCTCCAGTTGGTTGAATCGGAGACACCTGATTAAACAACACAACAACAACAAATAAAAATAGAGATGAAATAATTTTAAAAAAGTCATATTTCCTGGAGTTCTGCTGTCCTTGAGCTGAAAATCACCAGATTTATCCAGAGGAAGAACCTGCTTAGTTTCATCGCTAACCTCCAACACGTTTGACATGGGAAAATGCATCATCACTGTCAACACGCCCATTTCTGCTTCGGCAGACGCGGGAAGACCCTCATCTGACTTGTTTGCTAATAGAGTCGCGTGTCGCAAATTAGCAGCGGCAGTTCCTAGATTACGCCCTAAAAGGGGAAACCAAGGAAGTTTAGGGGTGAAATGGCTTGAAAGATACTCTGCGGTGGTCAGGTCTTCCTTCGTAAAATAAACACAGCCTGAGCGGTTTATTTTCTCTACGCCAGAGAAAAGACGGCGAGAGAGAGAGGAAGAGAGAGAAAGGCAGAAGGGAAAGTGGTTTATTTATACAGCGACAAAATGGGTTTGTATTAACTCTGCTGTGTGAGCTGGAGGGGGGCAGGAAAAAAGGAAGGTGGACAGAACCATGAGAAGGAGTAACACAAGAAGGCAGATGTGAAAGTTAAGAAAAACTTGGGGAGCAGAAAAAAAACAGAGGCTTGTAAGGCGCATATGTTCATGCTTAGCGTTGGGAAATCGGAGGATGAAACATCAAATCCCAAGAGGACCACCCCTGTGTCGCAGCCAACTCTCCCATCCTGAGCCCCCCCCCCGTTTCTGTTGGTTACCACACACACACACACACCCTGGGGTTACTGTGACTGTGAAGACAATTCAGTTATTGATGCATTCACGTCACCTTGACGTCACTGGTCAGAGTGATCCCCGCCTCAGAGTGCAAGATATTACACTGATTCCTACACTGGGACATGTGAGAACTCTCAAATGTTCACAGAAATGTCACTGGGATCTCTGAAGGTAATGGTCAGGCTTAGATTTGACCCCTGACCTGCAGTCATGAGCTCATGGTGGTGAGTGGGAAGAACGTGATCACAGACACAAGAGGCTAAAATTTGTTTCCTCCACCTCCGAGAAAGGAACTCAGAAGTCCAAGGATCACTCAGACAACAGATATGTTTTCAGATATGAGGTGTTAGAAGTTTGTGTTCATGAATTAGCATACCCCTCCTCTACGCAATTGCATGAAATCAAATGAGACAGAAACTGTTGCCGTTGACCTCCTCAGTCATCCGTATTTCAGTGGGTTAACATAAAATCCCTGTTGGTGTTGAGGAGCACGTGGAGGTTATGAATACTGAACATGGATACTGTTGGGAGGGAAGCTTTTGCCTGGCTCTGTATCTCCGGATCCTTTGATATCAGTGGTAACTTAGTCTGAGAGGTGGATGGAACAGATTATATCTCAAGAGTTGAGAAGAAATCGAATAGCGGTTTTTCAAACGCATGTGCAAGTGTTCACACCAGTAAACACAAGCATATGTAGTCTGATGTACTCAGTGATCCCAAATAGGAGGTTACAATGAATGTTTGGGAAAGAGGACAACATGGGGAACATCAAAGCAGCATCTAAGTTTATGCTATCCTTGAAAAAAACTGCTGCTAACGTGGGACATTTTGGTGTACTACTGCACTTTATCTGCTCAACGATGGCCCTTGTTATCACCTCCAAGTCTTCGAAACAGTCGCTCATTACATTGCAGGAAGCTGCATTTCTAATGGAGACGAGATCACTTTTAGCATCATCTTAGCTGGTTTCAGTAGGCACCATAAGGAGGAAATCGTAGAGCTATCAGCCGATCAAAATCAAACATTTCAATCAGGGGGCTTTAGCTGTGGCTGCAATGATTTAACGTGTCGTCTGACCGGCTGCGAGGGCCGAAGCTAAATTTTATGCGCTGAACGCCAAATTAAATCAAGGTAGTCGGCCGGTGCTCCAACCAGGCTGTGACCTTGTCTGGAGGCCACTACAAGAAATACGGCGTGTGGTTGAGATGCTGGCTGGGTAGTACTTCACTAGAAGGTATTCCTCTGGGTTTCATAAAATAAAACAGAAGTAAGATAAAGTTGTGAAACTGTAAAATGTTGATTTCCTATGGCCCCGGAGTGTGATTTGTTCAGTTTCATGTGCTCTTGTTACAAGACCCAGATTTCCAGGCACCTCCGAGCCAAATTATCCTGACATATGTATGTAATGTCCTGCAAAACGCTGCCTTGGATTTAATCACTGCAAGTGACAGTGTCCAGGATTATTGACTTAAACTGCTGTCATCTTAAATAGGACCGATGGTTGCTAATGTACAGCTCAGTGAAATGCTCCAGAGGCCCTCGTGAGAATCTCAATCAAGTTGCAAGAATTGAAAAACATGTTTTTAGCAACTGGGCCATCGTAAATCTCCTTTAACACAATATTTTGCCTTTTAATCTCTCTTTTAGTGTGAAATTGACTTCTACTTCTCCTCTTAGCTCTAGTGTTCACAATCTTTTTTCTATAAATTAAGTCCTTATTAGATCAAAGTAAAGAACACTTTGATGTGGGATGACCTCAAATTGCAGAGCGGTCAAAAACGACCCTGTCTAACCTGCATCCGAGCCCGTTTATGTCCAGTAAGTGTTTAAAGCATTCTACCCTCCTTACTGTTGCGTTGAAGGTAAATTGGATGTAACTCAGCTCATCTGCCTCAGACAAGTGGAGATGTTGGGAAGATCTACGCAGCTAATCAGGCCATTTTTAATTCAAAGCATTCTGTCTGAATTACAGCTGCGGCATCACCGCTCCTATCATTTACACTTTTAATAAAAGGCATGTCTCTTTGTGCACGTGTGTTCTTGGGCAGCACCTGTTTTCATGCGGTGTTGGTGCTCACGCCTCAGGAGGTCCCATGACTGGGCCTAACCCTGGTGACTGGACAGTTTAGCTCTATCAGATGTACCGAAGTGTAAAACTAATGTACCCACCTCCAATGTTTTGCTCTTTTTGAGGTATTCTCCATGTTTCCGTTTCCCTCCCAGGAGTTTGACTTGACCATTACCCAGTGCCAGTTCACTTGTACCGGTATTGCTCTTGGCATGTCCTGTACAAGTGTGCAGCCTGTTTTCCATCAACCGATGCCAGATTCCACTTATCCAGAAATCCTGGTCAGTCTGGGTCAAACCTCAATTGGAGCTCGTTTAATTTAACCAAATCCTGGCGGATGATCGTCTCTGGCGTCCTGCCCGGGCAGGTTGATGTCCAGCTTTATTATGATGAAGCTTCAGCTGTCATGAGGCGCCCTCAATAAATTAAATGAATCTCTCAGTACATGCAGCAGTACGTGTTCATAATCAGATTCGGTGAATCAGATATTTTTCTTGTTTTGATTCGAGAAAGTTCCCAAGACAAAGGTGAAATCATTCCATTTTAATCTACTTTGAAACTAATCTGGGTTTTGCACCAATTATCATGTGAAAAAAGGCAAATATAATTATCAGCTTTTCTCCTGGTTTCAATTTCAAGCTCCACGTTTCACAGGCCCGCCATGAGCCTCAATCCTGTCGCTGCTAATGTAATTATGTAAAGTGTGTTTGTTTCCAGGAATCGGACAAATCTTTCAGAAAACCATCCGGTGGCTCCTGTAAAGCCAGTGAGCAGCTAACTCATGAGGCAACCCGAGTGTAAACCTTTAAACCCTGAAAAACAACACACGTTATTGGATTCAGGCAGAACTGCGATTACCCTCCACACTGGTGTCTTCTTTGCTGTGACTGCTCTGAATAAGTCATGGAAATCACACTTTCATGCTACAGATCTTGGTCGTGACATACATCACAGTAAAATAACCCTCACCCTAACCCAGTAAAATACAGAGTACAGAACAATAAGGAAGACACTAAACACACAGCCGGAAAAGTCAGAAAAATAAATCCTGACTGAGAGGAATGGGTCGGGAACAAACAGCGTGAAAGATCAGATAACTGTGAATGAGAATATCTGAGACACAAGTTAAAGATCAGCGGGTAAGCGTCTGGGTTTGTTGTGGGGGATGGGTCGGTAAAAGAATCTCTGGGGTTATTTATCACTTGAAGCAGCTGCCCATCTCTCCCCAAACAGCTGTGGCTCTTCCATGGCTGACCTCTGGATGAAATAAACCTGCACTTCAGCGGTGTGGAACACACCCTCGCCACTTTATCTCCACCAGACCTGCTGGGAGGGGAATGACCAAAGACTGAAAGGCCTTCTCCTCAACGGCTGTGACAGGACCGTAAAGCCTTTTAACTTGAAAGCTGAAATACTGCAATTTAAATACCAGAAAATGCATTCTTGTGTGCAGGACGCTGGCTGCAACACAGTGGTTCCTCTTTGAGCTTATCAGCAACTTAGCAGGTATCCTCACAAACACCTGGTCAGAATGACAATGCTAAATGTTGCCTTTGTAGGGGGAAGTGATGCATGTGGAAGATGAGCTGATAGGCCTCTCTGCGGGTGTGCTCTGCTCCCTGTCGTTGGGTACGGGTGGGCCGGATCACACGGGGGAGGCAGACTTTTGAAGTTAAAATGCTGAATTTTGGTAACAAAGCACAGAATACCTGCAGCAGTCATGTTTTTACACTTTCTCCTTCCATTTCTGCATTGACAGATCCAGTGAGGCACTTATCCCTTTACTGGGAGTGAATACAACCAACGGAAGCCAGAGAAACCAAAATGGATGCCTGGGAAATGCAATATTGATGGCTGGTTCCTAAAAAAATAAGAGGAGCCTATATGCCAGAAACTGAACTGAAATGCTTATAAAATCCCCATGGAAGTTAGAACTCTTCCTGCTTTCCAAAACAGTGTCCAGAGTACTATAATTACCAGTAATTTGATGTGTAATGCAGTCCAAACATAAATGTGTTATAACAATCGAAATCACTTTTGAAATGAGAGCCCAGAGACAAGGAACAGCCTGTCCAGATTCTTTTTCTTCCTTTTTGCTGGAGGCTCAAAGCCGTTTGGCACCGTTTAATGTTTGCAGCTCTTTCATATTTTGCTTTCCAGCTGGTTCTGCAAAGAGAGAGCAAATGTCAAAGGTGAAGTGTGACCCTTCAAACTTGTGCGCTCATGTTTATGTGAAGGCTAGTTACAACAATGATATTTTTAACAATCCAGTCACCAACTCAATTTTAGGATGTGCGGTGCAAATGAACAATAATTACGAGGATTTAAGAATGTGTCAGTTTTCTTATACTGATAACGAACTCCTTTTACACTTCAAATAAGATAATTAGCTTAGTTAATCTTCCTTTCATCTAGTATAGATTTATGACCTTAGATAACTTTATACTAGAATAAATGTACTCAGAAATTGTAATCATGGCTCCAACAACCTCCTATCATGCACTTCTGATCCTTGAACACATCTTAGCATCTCCTGTGATGACTGTTTCTGGAACACTATCCTATCATCTGTGAATGATGGCTGATTCCAGGCTCATCAGAACGTCATTAGTTTCTCCTCCTCGTTAGTTTACTTTGCTGATGGGGTTCAGATGGCTGCCCTCCATCACACAATCGGTGGATTAAAGAAGCAACCAAACATACAAACATCGAGCTGGAGAAGATCAGATGCTGACTGGCTCCACTGGGAGATTCTACACAACCTGAGAGCCGTTAATGATCAGCGTAGCTCGAATCTCAGCTCTGGAATCATGACCTGACATCATTATTGTGTTCTGCCCTGACTTTTATTTTGTCTGGTTGTTAGGTGTCCTCTGGCTGTGAAACATGTCCTCATTGACATGTACGTACTGAGGTCATTCACATGGACAAATGATCGTTTTCCTGGCTGCATTAGCACCACTGGTGTGACCTTTGAGGTAACATACGATCCCCCTGTCAGCTTCTTCTCATCTGGTGAAGGCAAATATGTTAACTAATGTTAACTTAATTAACTAATAAATACACAAAGAGTCTACAAAGTGGAGGTCTCCAGTGGAGCTGTATTTTCTTTTCAGAGGCTTCACAGCTGAGTCCACCAGCTGAATGCAAAGAAAACATTTGACCATTTCTGACCTTACCATGTGTCTGTCTTTTACTGTTGTCTGGATGACGATGTCAGTCAACTATTGCGATCTCTTTTTATTCTATTTACAAGATTTACATCTGGGAAATAGCTATGAAAATTCTGGAGCACTTCCTCCTGTGTATAGAGGTTTTGCTGTCTATTCTCATTGATACTTTATCTAAAATGTTATAAAATGTTATGTTAACAAATTTCCTGCAACGTTTACAGCACACAACAGTGTCTGACACAATCAAACACCGACTGAGAGATGGTATAAATCAATTAATTAAGCAGCAAGAATTTATCACCTGAAAATGTAAAATCTGTGCATGTTATCTGTCGCATACAGCAGGCAATTACCGGGTAGGACAATTATGTAAATGTCACCACTGACTCTGCAACCTGTAATTTAAATGGCAATTGCTTTTTTTATGCACGGGGGAATTAAAGCCCGTGGGCAGCATTTGCCCTGTGCTAACAGCAATAAGTGGCCAGTAAAAGGAAACCAAACAGGAAGTGGGTGTACTTGGTGAATCTGAGGTGAGAGCAGAACCTTAATAAAGTGGAGCTAAAGTTCAGTCAGCTCTGTTATCAGTCCCTCACTGCCACCAGTCCAGCTGTCTAACAGCCCCACTTCAGTCTCCACCTCCAGCAGTTGAACCTTCATGACATTATCATTTATTTATTTCTTGCTTTCTAGATTGAAAGTTGACAGTGAATTCTTCAGGTTGTATCTCCCCGGCCTGATGACACAAACCCAAATGAGGGACAAAAAAACTAGAAAGAGGAATGAGTCAGCAGGTAGAAGGGTTTGACCTTCCTGTAATCCAATTATGAAGGTAATAAGCAGCCATTTTAGCTCAGATGAAAGCACATGAAAGGCCATCTTGTCTTCTGACACTCACAGCCGTCATTTTAAGTCATAATTCTAAATGAAGTTCTTGCAGTATATGTTACAGGAAGCAGCAGAGGTCAGTGCCTGGTTCTCTTTAATATCCACTGGGTTGTGCTCATTTAAGGCTGGGATTTCAGGGCAGTGTCTGGAAGTGCTTTCCGCTGACTTTCAGCTTCAAATGTGACGCTGGACTCAAAGCCCAGCGCGTTTTCGCTTGTAGAGGAGAGACGGGTCTACCTGCTGCAACCTGAAGGCCATTTCAGTGAGTGGTTACAGATTTCCTGAACAGTTGTGTCAGGATCCAAAAATCTATGAAAAGGAATCTCAAATGATTTGCCCCCAAAGAGTCTGTGGTATTTACATAATCAGCCACACAACATTTTTCCATGTTAGAGTTGGACAACTTAGTAACAGAAAATTAAAACACAAATGGGGCAATGGCTGGTGCTGAAGCCGCAGGATTTGTTGTGATTTTGATCCATCAATCAGGGTGACCGGTTCGGTAACTCCAAGCTGTCGTTTAGCTCTCAGATAAAAGCGACGTGTCCCCCCTGAGTGGGACCATTAGTCTGATAATAGCGACTCTTTGAAGCAGAGTAGTAAAGAATGAGGGCCCAGCTTCCTCCTATACACACGTCCAGCAGACTGACACTCTTTAAAACTTTCATCTTCTTTAACTTCAGCCAGTTGTTTTACTTCATTATTTCTGTCGCTTCATTAACATGTTTTGTTTTTTGAAATATACATTAATTATCAGCGCATGTTCATTTCTTGAAAAAATTAAAAACATGTAGGAATATTAATACATTTTAGTACAATGGATGATTTGATGTGTCTCTAAAACCTGAGAAATCGTCTCTCAGTGGACATTTAGGTGAGACCCTCATCATGAAGCCATCCATCAATCTGATGCTTCCAATCCCATGTTGCCACGAACGCCCTCGAGATTATTACTCATCCCAATGTCTTACATTTGGGTGCAGTTTATAAAATATCACATCACTGGAGCAACGGGGAACGCATACTTTGTTGCCTCTTAAAGTTATTATTGAAGAGTTTGATTACGAAAAGAAGAAAAACTGATTAAGTCATTTGGGTTGTGTTATCTCTTAAATTTTATTTTGTGCATGTGTTTGTGTGTAAACGTGTGTGTGTGTGTGTGTGTGTGTGTAGCAGACAACTTCCCAAACGCACCTTTCCTTTCCTGAGACCTGTTGGTCCGACAAAAGTTGAGACAAAAAAGCTCAAATTAAACTAAACCAGATTAAGGTAACACTTTAAGTAATAACAGCTTGGACCCTGTCGGTAAAAACAAAGGACAGGGTTGTGGTCGAGGGGCTAAAGTTTAATGGGTCAGGTGAGGGTCAAGGAAAAAGTTGAGATGCCTGAAGGCCGCATTGTTGTTGTTGTTGTGCTACTTCAAGAGCAGCTTCGCTCGTCTCACAGCAAAAGTGTCACAGCTCAAAAACATCAGATGTTATTTTCTGAGTGAGCGAGAATTTAGAGCTTTATCTACGCATCATTTTTCTCGTCAAGAATAAGGAGAGCCATTTTGGAGGCTTCGTTTGGACGAGATTAATCACTGAAGGAAGCAAACAGACCCAGTGCAAACATCTCTGAACTGCAGTGAATTACAGTAAAACCTCGGGCAGCATCAGTTGAAGGCAGAGTCCACCCTGCACGTCAATCACATCTGGCACACTTGGACATTTGAATATTTCTTGGTTGATAATCCTATAATCTGTCTGCGCTACCATGTTGCAAACATATGGATCTGATGTCTGCTGATTGTCCTCTCAGGGTGGGGGGAGGGAGTGGGGGGAGGGTTGGGGGGGCGGGGGGCAATGATGATTGAATACATGAGAATGGTAATTCTCAGGGGCTGCGGCCTGAGGTCTGCGCGACCTCAAAACCCACCATGGAGAGGCTGGGATGTCAGGGTGAGTTGGAGGAGGGTGGGGAGTGGATGGGGGTGTGCACTTAAGGATAACGAGAGCTTTTTATTTTTTTAGTGTGGGAAAATCAAGCAAGACGGAAAGTCATGGAAGGAGGGATGTGTGAGGAAAGACTAAGAATTTAGGAATATAACCAGCCTAGTGGTCTCCTTTTCTTAATCACCATGGTAACTATACACTGACAGGGGTGTGCTCACATGCAGGCCTTCATGCACGCTTACTGCTCAGCAAATGAACGCAAGTACCTTTCTGATTACCCACCCCAACCCCCCACCACCCTCACTTCATGCTCTGCAGATGAGAGCATCTGAGCAGGCCATCCTGGCATCAGTGGAAACTCTGAGTCTGCGATGACGAAGGTGGGAGGAGGAGGAGGAGGAGGAGGACGAGGAAGGTGCTTTCCTTCAAGGTTCAAAGGTTATTTCTGTCCATTACTCAGACCGGTCCACCTCAAAAGAAGGAAGAGATAATGCATGTGTGTGGTTTCTCTGCAGTCCAGCAGGAAAGGCCATCGTTAGTCATTACACCATTAAAAATGTCTTTCCCCCCCAGCAGCTTTGCCTCTTTTGTAATGCTTTTCCTTCAAAAGTGACTTATCCTCAGAGGAAAATCAACTCGTGACCACACGGTTCTTACAGTCGTGTTAAAGATTTGTGATTAGTGTTTTACATCTCCTGTTCCTCGATTGATTTGTACCATGACTATATTCCCACTGTCCTGGAGCCTCATGCATGCTTGGATTCTTATTTCTGAGTCATGTTTGATAGAATGGTTTGGGGGCTTTGTCACCTGATTGCCTACTAATGCAGCAGTAAATCCATCCTACAGTCAGGAAAGGTTGATCCCGAACGATTGTCAAATTTCCTTCAAAAGTTCTTTTGGAGCTGAGAAATCGTTTATTTCCACACAGGGCTGAATAATTACTGCCTGTCCATGTATACAGTCTGAGGGGGGCATGGGTTAAGCCCTCAGAGGCAGAAGCTTGGACATCTGGAGGAGTTTCAAATTAGAGCCACTGCTCCTCCACATCAAAAACCGGTTCAGGCATCTGATTCGGACACCTCCCCTTGGAAGTCTTCCAGGCACATCCAATCGGGAGGGGACCCCGGGGTAGACCCAGAACTTGATGGAGGGATTATGCATCCCATCTGGTATGGGAATGCCTCGGGATCCCCCAGGAAGACCTGGCAAATGTTCCTGGTGGAGGGAGAAGGAGGTCTGGAAAACTGGGCTCAGCCTCCTTCCACCATTACCTAACCTTAGATAAGCTGATGGATTGATGGGTGGATGGATGAATAGATGGATGAATAGATGGGTAGATGGATGTATAATTGAATGGCATTCCATCTCTTCAATGGTTTCTACGGGAAGTTTATGGATGTAGGAATGTCTGTGAATGAAGTAAGGAATCACCTGATCCATGTTTACATGGGAAAAAGTTGACCACTTGACCTTTGTCCTCACCGAACTCTCTCTTACAAATTATGATTATGTTTAGTGCAAGCAACTTTTCTTCCATCGTACCCCCCCTGCCCCCCCCAGAGATGCGAGGAAATCACAGACTAAAGGTTTCAACATATTTAAGAACAGGAACACATGGTATCAATTGGATGTAAACTCCTGGAGTAGCACTGTTTATGTCAGGAGAGAGAATGGAAACCAAACCAACACAGACTCCTCTGTCTCTTTTTCTTACGTGTGTGTGTGTGTGCACACATGATTGCGTCACGCCCAATTCATTTTACGCGCCTGTGCCTATGACATAATCGCTCATAAAACGTGATGTCATCGTCCAATCAGCCGGCTCCTTTTGGTGGTTTCTGATGGAGCTGTCTGGAGAGTCCCTTTCACACCCTGCAACCGTAAAGCCCTCCTGACAGGCGACTGTGGTTAAATGATGCGGCCCTTGTAGACTAAAATAACTGAAGCAAACCAACATCTTAAGATGCACAGCAAAAATGATCTGGCATTTTATTTGCATTTTTTTTAGAACAATAATTGCAATTTTGTGTTATACTTTTGCCAGATTAACAGATTGTGGGCTCACTGGACTGAGAAATAACATCTTTCACTGTTTCCACGAGCTGTGTTTTGATGATACGTGTGGTCTTGTGTTTGAAGAAGATCTCTTCAAAGGCATCTTCTTCTCTCTAACTGGTTACTCACTCTAACCTGAGTAACCGGACTGCGTGTATACACACCATCTGAGGTGAGAATAGCGCGAGGAGACAGCCAGCGACACCCTGCAATCTTTTATCTGCAAATACAGTAAACATGATGCTAATAAGCCAAATAAATACGATGTGGCACATTTCCTGACGGATGATAAACAATTTTAACTGTTATTCCATTTGCTTGTGCAGGTTTCTGATCATTGATGAGATGGGAGGTTAAGGGACTCATGTAAATGACGTTTATTGTAAATATGCACCATCACTAAACCTGCCTGGATACTCAGCATCTGCCCTAAACAGTTTCTCCCATGTTTCCATGATTGTGTATATTTCCACACGTGTAACATCTCTATCATATGCACGTGGGGAAGGTGCTCCTATCCTGTCTTTTGACAGGATTGACTCCTTATCTTGGAATAACAACGTCACTTTCTGGTGATAAGGGAAAGAATTGGGAAATAATTGCATCAGGACGTTTAGCGTAACCTTTCCCTGCCTCTGTAAGATGATCAAATTCCTCACTTTTCAACTTTCCCATGATGCCAGGCTCTCCCGCACTTTCTTCCAGAAAGCCTTTGACTCTGCACGTGATTGTGCATTTCCCTCTTTAAATAAATACAGGACTGAGGGGGCTTTTACAACAGTTAAAAGGCAGAGAGTAGAAGTGTAATTTGGGCCCAAACCTGGATGGCCTCTTTGACAATGGCATCGTTCTCTGAGCGGTACAGTCACTGATAAATTCACTGGAGCTTGGAAATTGTGTGTTTTTACAGCAGCCTGTGTAAACAACACGGTTCTGCAGGGGGCGTTTAGCCATAGAATCCATTTCCTGTCATTGCCTTGTTTACATGCTCACGTTCAGAACACGTGGTTTTAGTTTTGTTTTACTATTAAAGCAAACAATGGTAATCACATGAGTTCAGAGCTTTAGAAAAAGACCCCAGTTTTAAAATTATGATCAAAATCCTCATATACTTATTATCATCACTCGTGTGAGTTATAATCTTATAATTGAGGAGGATGAAGTTGGCTCTCTATATGATGCTGACATGAGTACATGTATATTAGCAGCACTATCTTTCATCACTTCAGCACGATCATTAACTCGACAAACATGCTTTAACAGTATGATTTGCAGTTATTGCAAATATTTTCCAGCCCCACAAAGAAACAGATTCAGATTATCGTGATGATTCAGTATGAATCAACATTTCTCCTTGTGGAAGAGTTCCGGACAGCTGTGCATCATGCTTTTACTCATCCGTGGAAGGAGCAACAGGAGTCATGATTCTGCTTGACTATTCCCTACAGATTACCTTCCACAGGAGCTACTGTACTCCTTCCAACCCTCACTAAGTCGGTCCGTTCTGTGACGCACAGCACTACCTGCTGGTCACAGCTGGGAACTGCAACCTGCTGAATCAATGAAATGACTGAAATTCCATAACATCCAGCATCCAGCAGCCACGTGCATATGTGCAGGGCTTGTGCAGATGTTTGGATCCAGCCTCTCCTCACTCTGTCAGGACGTCACATTTGATTCACCTGTAATTAGGCGCGTCACTGTCGAAGTCAGGCAATATTAGCTGACGCGACTAATGACTTATTTCAGAGGCTGTGAAAACATTTTAACTCTGAAATTTGTAGATTTGTAGCTCTTGAGTTTGCTGTTAATTTCAGACGAGCATGCACACACACTCTCCCTCACTCCCTCTCTCTCCTTCTTTCTCTCACTCCCTCAGGAGTTTGAATGGGTTTGGATGAGTCACCCCCTCCCCTCCTTTCCGTCGCTCCTCCTCATGTCCCCCACACCAACCCCTCTTATTAAAACAACACGCCAATATGTTGCCCGGTAAAAGGGGTTTGGGAGCCGCTGCAGCCGTAAAGGAGGCTCCACGCACACTCGTCTGGAAGGCATTAGGTTTTTGGCCACCTCTTTGCTCTGTGTATCCTGGATGCTTGGGGGAACTAATGCTTATACCCACACGCCCCTCAAGACAGCAAATTCTGAAGATTGCTCATGATCACATTTTTACTTTCATTGCTGAAAACTTTCGAGATTGTAATGACTGACGCCGTCACAACTGATGGCTTTTTTGGTAACTAAACTTCAAATAACCCGCCCAAAGTTGATGGGGAGAATATTTAACTTTTCCTGCACATTTTACTTTTAATTTATAGTTTTCGTAGAAGAATGATGCCAGAACTGACTGGCATGGTCTATATGTGAGCGTAATAACTAAAGAACTGAACTGCAGATTTTTTTTAATTTTTTTTATTTTTATTTCTTCCATCGTCCTACAAACTAAGGAGAACCTGCGCCGGTCTGATTTCATTTTCCCAATGAGGATCGACTCCGGCGGATTCATGAAACATATCACCACAAAAACATCCCCAGAAACTGCTTTCTCGACACTCTTTCCCCCTGTGGAGCGGCTCCAGAGCCGCCGGAGCTGACCGCATCCTTTCCCAAGGACGAACGAGAGGAGGGCAATAGCTGCTTCAAGGTAGGCGGTCGGTGACCATTTGGTCCGCGACCACGCAGCCTGCTGACAGGCACCAATAAAAACTGCATTCGGCTTGATTAAATTAACTCCCTTTGACACACTGCTGCTCTCGGTCATTATCTGCACGATTTTAGATACCAAATCCGGCAAATACTTAACGCGATCTGTGGAAATGATACCTTTGCGTGACAGTTATCACAGTTATCAATGTTTTGTAGTTTTGTCTTTACGCACTTCAACCAGCGGTGCGTAAAGCGCGCTCATCCACGAGAGTCAGCAGCAAAGTGGAGGGTAACAACAAAAAAATGTGAGTTTAGAAGTCTGAGGACATCCATCTTGAGGTAAAAACTATCAAACAGTTTCACTGGCTCATTAGAATAAACTCAGCTTATGACGTCGCTCGTCCCGACGTCATCGTTTGGGCCGCGGGGGCCAATGAGGGCGCTGCCTTTGGACACGTTGGACCCGCCTCGTGCTGGAAGCGCGTAATTCGATTCCATTACTAGGATGAAGTGATTGCGGGCAGGGTTTCCACGCAGACAGCAACGTTGTCACACAGCTTGTGTACATGCAAACCACTGTGTTGAAATAACCATCTGTCATTTTGCTCTGGTAGAGTTGGCCGCCTCAGCCCACACTAAGCATTTGCAGAGCATCTGTGAGTCTGGATGTGAAGTCATCCCTGTCATTCCTCCATAAAAGTATGAAACAAAAGAAGAAAAAAAAAAAGGAAAATCATTGCAAATAGGTGCAGAGAAAGCTGTAATTCTGCCTCAAAGTGTCAATGCCAACTTTGGTTTAAATGCTCATGTGCAGCTTTCATTAGTTTTGCCATAAAAAAAAACAAAACCCACAAACAAACAAAAAAAAAACTGAAAAACAGCTCTTTCTGCTCTCTTCGTTTGGTGACCCAGTGGTCTAGTTTACTGCAGACTCTGTGCTGCAGGATGTTCCTGCACTCAGTGGTTTACTGCATAACAGAGGAAGGGCATTCCAGACTGGTTTCCATTAGGGCTCGCAACCCTCACGTGCGCCGCTGCTCCCAGCATGAGCTCCTCAGCTTCTGAGCCTCAAGGCTGACACAGTGCAACTATTTAAGCTTGGAGAGCCTTTTTTTGTCAGCCATTTGTTAAATTACAATGATGCGCAGCTTTCGGCCAAGGAAAAGTGGAAACTTGGATGTTGGTGAAGTCTTCACATAGATTCCAGCTACCTCATAATGACTCAGAACGTCTCATGGGCGGCTGATGCCAGTGCTGGAGCCATGTTTTATAATGTTGTAAAGTAGCCCAGAAGCCGCTAACATGATGTGCTTTAACCACTTTCAGTCAGTGTTCATCCACTGAGGCTCTGGGTTTCCTCTCATTTTATCTCTCAGCTGTTTTTGACAGTGATGCAACAGTGGCAACTATTTTAGAAAGCTGTAATCAGATAAGAGAAAATGCCGGATAGATGGGTGACGAGGTCAACCCTTCAAAACAACGACAACAATCTTCTCAGTATTGTTCTTTGTTAGAAATGTGATCCTAGTAAGCTTTTGAAGTGAAGCAGAAGGTCTGTGCAGCTGCAATATTGTGCAGAAATCAAAGAAACGGGCTGACGGAATAGCAGAGCCGGCCACAGTGGCTCCAGGCCAGTGCCTCTGCTGGCAGACATGGATAGATCCAGCACCCCTCCACCCCTTTCCTCTTCACACTCCCTTCCGACCCACTTCTCTCTTCTCAGTAAATATCCCCCCACCTGATTCTAAGAGTTCATGATCAGAGAGTGAAGAAAGGAGCAAAAGAAATAGGGTTTGAGTCGTGCAGCAGCATATGGAACGGTGGGTGGCGCCGCTCCCGTAACCTTCCAGTTTGTTTCGAGCACATTCTTTCATACATGAGTGCGCCCGCAACAAGAATTTAAATAAAGACATGCAATATAAGCTCATGACAGATTCTTGTCTGTTTCTCCAGCATCTCATGTTTCTCACATACACAGAAATAGTTGCTCGGGAGAGTTGGTAGTTAGTTTCACAGCCTTCTCATCTTCAAGTTTAATTCTTTTAAAATGCAACTTACACATACATGTGCTCCGTGTGCAGTTCCCATCCAAGTGTAGACATGTTGTTTTTCATTTCTAATACCTTTGAGACTGAGGTGAACATGACTTCAGCACATCTGGTTTTCCAGGAAGGGCTCGGCGGTGCCCTGCAGATCAGTATCGGTCACCTTCGGCATTGTTATCTGTGGTGATAGACTTTGTGTTGCTCTGTCTGTTCTGATCACCACTTGTTCTTCTGAGCAGTTTAATTTGGGGGAAAAGTTGTCTGACCGATATGGTGCTTTCTGAATTTGATGGACATTGACTGTGAAGAGTGCACGGAGTATGTAATGTTCACATGTGCCTTGTTTTATTTTATAGTCCAACACAAGCTTTTTTGGAAAAAATGGTATTCTCCTTAAAGGGATTTCACCGCCTTTCTTTGAGTTTCATGGAGTAACGTCTGCAGCAGACACACATACGTGGATGCATGTTTGTATGCACGCTGGCAAAGCTCCAACATGTTAAGCGCTCCCACATGGCTAGCATTAAGGCGCAAAAGCAAGATTTCACCAAAATAAAAACGACATGACAGCTACAGTGTCTGGTATTGCTGAACGCAGCACAAGCTAACCGGCTTTATATCAATAAAGTCCTCGTGCGAGACCACTCCTCCTGTCAGGGGAAAACACTGATGATTTCTGCTGAGGTGGTAACGGGTGGTAACACTTTCAACATCAAGAAGTTTTTGTTTAAAAAAATGCTCTTGGGTCTTTGATGTTTGTATCATTCGAGGTATAAATTATGACGTTTGACTGGCCAGATGTGTGCAGTAATGAGAGGTCTTTTAGCTGTCGTGCTAAGTTTGAGTGTGAGAAATAAGTCACCTCACCAGGGTTACTTGACCCCACTGACCTTTTACAAATTCATGGCATCCTATCAGCAAAACCTGGAAAGTTGTTTGTTAATAATTATAAATGCATCTTTGGCAATTTGTGTATCTGAACCTCAGGACTTTCATTGCTTCAGCTGTTTCAGAGAAATGGAAGCACCTGATTTAATATCAAAATAAACTTTTCAATTCATCTTTGCATCCTGTGTTGGAAGAAAATGTGATATAACATACTTAAATCATTTAAAAACAATCTTATTTTATTCCGTTTTTTCCATGAGAATTAAAAGCAGTCTGTTTCCCCCGGAGCGTCTGATTGTCCTGGTCTGGTCTGTTCATTAGTCTTCTGTTCACAGCTGCTTATTCTCGGTCAGGGTCAGTGAATTGCTGGATCTTATCACAGGCCAGAGGCGGGAATACGACCAGGTCCGAGTGCCATTCCATCACAGGCACACACAGACACTGCAGAGAGGCTCCAGACGGCATAATGAGCGTGTCTTTTGACAGGAGGACATGCAGACCCCACACTCAGAGGTCCTGGCCATGCCTCTTCTGGTGTGGTCTGAAATCATCACTCCTCCTACTGCCATTGACAGGATGTTAGCGTTGCCATTAGCAAAGCTGTTGATGCATCTGTATCTTTATTGAGTTGAGCTATTTGATCACCAAATCAAATCCTCAAGCTAACCATCACTGTCATAATGTGACAGAGTTACAAGCAAAGTTTGGCATTTATTCACAAAGTCATCATTTTCTCTGTGTTTGCTCAAAGTCTCTTCCCTCATGGCACCCCTGAGGTGCAGCCAGCAGGAGTTTCACTCAAGAGACCACTCATGATGTCATAGAGAGACTGATAATGCAACGAGGTCACCGCAGGGTTTCTTTTTCTCCCACACACCCACTTGCACAGAGACACACAAGCACACAGGCAAACCAGATGACGGGTGATAGTGGTGGGGCTCCATCACATTTTCCAAGAAAATAAACAGAAAGCTGAAGCGACATCATCTGCACTGATAATGACGCACCTTGCTCATGTGCTGACATACTATCCACATACAGTACCTGCTTCTCCAAAGGACACACACCAGCTTTACTCAGGGTCTCTCGAGCCCGATTACACTCCCACCCTAGACTCCGCGACTCGCATCGAGTCACATCTGATCACATCTGAGCTTTACCTTTTAGCACTTAATTCACTACACCGACAGCGTCTGACAGGCCGAGATGGGCTGGAATAAGAAAGCACAGGGTGCTTTACGTCTGCAAATCTGCAGTTTCTACAGCGTAGGTGAACTGCAAACTGTAGAGTCTAAATAGATGGCAGCGTGTCAGTCTGAACTGTGGCCTGCTGTCAACAATTTATGACAACTTCCTGTCCTGATAGCGAGGCAGTTCTCTGCAGCAAAAGTTTACAGCACTTTAGCTATTCCGATGGCATATTTATGGTGAAACACCTTTTTTTCTTCTCTGCAGGGGAAGAGCAGGAGAGCTTGGGCTGTGCTGCCTTGTGCTGTAAGACGTGCACATAGAACCATACAAACGAGTGGAAAGTGAAACTCTTAGCACTATAAAAATGTTCATTTTTACAGACTCCATCTCTCTCTTCTTCATTCTCCCTCTCGTTTTCATAATGAGCTTTTATATACTGTATGTGAGCGTGTCTGCGGGGGTGGATGGGGGCTCTCGTAAATGGGCGGCGGACGTTAAAAGCTTTGACACGTGCCAGGGGAGGCCTACTACACTGGCTGTGGTTTTTTTACATACGCAACCATCAAATGAATGAGACTTTGAGTCGGAGTCAAGGGGCGTGTTGTTCAGAGCGCTGCCCCTCACCCCCAGCTCACCGTGTCAGCGCTCTCCCTTCCTGCTCAACTCTCTATCCTCTGATATGACCTGCTTTTCCCCTTCTTCTGTCTGTTGCACTTCTCTTTCTTTAATCCCCTCTCCGCATCACTGCCTCCCTCCCTCCATTTGTCATGCATTTAGGTGTGGCGTGAAAAACACTTGCCAGATGACAAACACTGCTGGATTTTGTCTGCTCCTTTTGCTCGTCTTTTTGGCAACATTCAGTACCAATCTGACTCACCGAGACTGAACGTACATGCTAAAAGTGCGTTACCCCCCGACTCAGTGACCCGAGTAGTTCCCTTTGACCTCTAATATGCCACTCTCCCTTTGCCACAACGCTTTTGCTTTATTTAATCCAGTAAATTATTTTCTTGTCGTACCTTGTATGGGGTGTAACCAAGGGGGAAGAGGCACACGTGCAGCATTAGAGAATCTGAGAAGCTCTTGTATTCGTCTTCCCACGGAGATGCAAACAGATGACATCACAGGGTGGTCCGCTCAGTGTTGAGCCGAGCTGAGCCACGCTGAGTGGGTCCCTCATGGTCTGCCAAACAGATGGCGGTAGCAAAGTAATGAGGGCTGGATCTTTGGTGAAAGTTTTTTTTCTTGTTTTATAAAAGACTGCTACTCAGAGTTGAAGCACAAAAGCACGGGCCACGTTGCCATACAGAGGTGCCTCCATCAGAGGTCCAGATATTGGATACACACCTGATTAGATTTTAAAAATTCTTTATAATAAAGAGAAAAATGCGAGTCCCCCATGCACAGGTATTAAGAGGGCTTGAATGGCTGGTATAAGCAGGCAGTTTGTTGGTTAATTAGGTCAAGAAATCTTGTAACGTGCGCCCACCCACACTAATGGAGGGCTGGAACAATCGGCTCCTCAGATCTGTCTGACATTTAGACAGATTTTGGGGAGGGGGAGAGAGTAGCAGGGGGAGACAGGAAGAGTGGAAAAAAGTGAATGTGAGAAACTTTACTGCCGTCTCTACCTCGGCTTGATGTAATTAGGCATGATTGTCGAACAGCTCCAAACTTGTGAATAAGCACTTTGATGCTTTTGTGTTGGTGTTTTTTTTTTTTTTTTTCCCCACCCCTCCAAAGATTTCACAGACGTGCAGATTCTTTGGTATTGTCCGCTGTCTGTAGGGCAATTTGTTGCAATGCATTTGTGGGAAAATGCGCAACTTTGTACATGAAGTAAACATCCAAAGGTTCCTGGAACCCAAAATCACAATCAACCAAAATATTTATAATGACTGTAATTCATTTTAAATGCAGCGTCCTGCAGGATTTGGATGCATTTGTGTTTATCAGTCCAGAGCTAATGTGTTTATATGAATGTCATCTCATCAAGACCGTCTAAGCTGAATTATTTTCCGCTTATTCTCTCCTGTAGATGAAGTATCAAAGGATTCTCACCTACCTGAGGATATTTGGGACCACTATGTTTGGTATCTCCCTCCTGGTGGGCATCTCCACCGCCTACATCATGGGCTACCAGTTCTTCACCACGGCTGGCCATCACCTCTCCTTCGGCCTTTATGGCGCCATCCTGGTCATCCACCTTCTCATCCAGAGCCTCTTTGCACTCTTAGAACACAGACACATGCGGCGGTCTTTAGAGACACCAATCAAACTGAACAAATCCCTGGCGCTGTGCATCGCGGCGTACCAAGAGGACCCCAACTACCTGAGGAAGTGTCTGGTGTCAGTGAAGAGGCTGACGTACCCAGGCATCAAAGTCATCATGGTGATCGATGGCAACACGGAGGACGACAACTACATGATGGATATCTTTAAAGAGGTGATGGGACGCGACAAGGTAGCGTCGTATGTGTGGCGGAGTAACTTTCACCACCGAGCGCCCGAGGAGACGGACGAGAGCTACTCCGAGAGCATCCAGCACATCTACAAGCTGGTGCTGAACAACAAGTGTGTGTGCATCATGCAGAAATGGGGAGGCAAGAGGGAGGTCATGTATACACCCTTCAAGGCGCTGGGGAAGAGCGTGGACTACGTGCAGGTCAGTCAAAACCTCTGCATATTAATGGTTCAGCACTCAGTTAAAACTCTGGCAAATATTTCTCCAAAGCAAAGATCTTAATTTCAAACACTCTCCATGGCTACCACAAAGCTCGACAAAAACAGACAGCTGTGGCTAACTAAATATCCAGTTATTGCTTTGAATACAATCTATGTGGAAAAAAAAGTACGCACAATATGAAAATATGTCATTTTCTGCATGGATATTAATGTGTCTTTTCCCCTCCTCCTGCAACTGCAGCACTAAATAAAACGGTAATATGATCTGCACCAAACACAGGCCATAAAACTGTGAAAATTGCATGAATTATTAAAGCCACAAGTGGGACTAATTACTGAGCTGAGCCAGATTTCCCATCACCACTAGGCTGAATGCAAACTGGAATAAAAGAAAGACATGAAAAGAGGTAGCTTTGGATAATGGCTAATATATTCAGTGCTATACACCCGCATGAACACACATAGTAAGACACGGCTGACAAGGGTTTGAGTGGAGATAGAAGGGAGAGGGAAGAGAAAAAGAGCCAGCGATGGCCAAAGTGGGGTGGGCAGCGGGGGTTCTGCCAAGCCAAACATGGTGTCTACAAAGAGCCTTTTGTGTTTCTTTGAGATGGACGGTGGCTGTATGCAGTTTGGAAGCGTAGCGTGAAGACGGGCAGCGGTAGCTGATGTCTAATTGTAAAAACAGATCTGTTTCACAGAGCTGAGCGTTACATCATCGACATGCGTTCAGGATCCAGCGCACTGAAAGCCTGTCTGACTTTGGCTCCTTTCTGAAGGTGTCTCTGTGTGAAAAATACTTAACTGATATCTTAAGACAAGCCAACTTCTGAGTTTGGCTGGCTAATACACCCCAATAATGCTAACATTGTGTGGTGGTTTATCTAGCTGTGTAAAGGGGAGCAGAGGCACCTGTTTTTACCCTACAGTCAGGAAACGTTTAAAAAAAGGAAACAGACTTAAAATTCCAAAAGCATAATTTTTTCCTGCAGGTGCAAATGATATTGCGCGCCTCTCCAGCAGCAGAGGCTGGAGACTTAATCTGTCTTGTTTCATTTTCTTACTGTTAAACACTAGTGTCAAACATTATACTTATTAATAAAATACCTCATTGTTCACTGACATGTCCAACAACCACCACACATTTTTGTTTTAGAATCAGCAGACGACATGAAAAAGGCCAAAGAAAATCCAAAGACCTGGCAAAACAAAAGTCTGAAGCAATTCGTTCCTACTTTTAAAATATTTATATATAACTTTTTTAGCATGCCAGCACCTCCACCGAGAAGTAGGAACTGTGATGCATATGTTTGTCATCCACAGATGTGCTTTGATCTATTTCTCGATGTCTTTGAGGTATAAAGGAAAATATGAGGAAAATATGAAAAATCAAATTAATAGCCATAAAGTTGCTGGTGAATTGAGTGCTGCGCTTTTGATAAAGGATTATCCACTAAATCAAATGCTCATGCAGCTCTAAATGGGTTAAACATCCTCTTTCACTCATCTTTGTGTTCACTGCCAAAAACTACTTCAAAACAAGATGAAAGACAGTGTAGATGTTGAAGTAATCACACTACAGGTGATTCTTGACACAACCCTGGAAATATATCCTAAAATCAATTCAATCCATAAGTGCTACATTCTGGAGTCAAAGGGAGTCAAAGTTTTCAGACATGTGATGTGATGAAAAACTCTAGTTCTTTTCCTCAACAAATCTACAAATTTCTAAGCTTCTTTTTACATATTGTCATAATATTTGATATTTGCACTCAGGTGTGTGACTCTGACACCATGTTGGACCCGGCATCATCAGTGGAGATGGTGAAGGTTCTGGAAGAAGATCCGATGGTGGGGGGCGTTGGCGGAGATGTTCAGGTTAGTTTCAAACCAAACGTGATGTCACCCAACTCATTCTCACCACTGGTCCTTTGTTAAACACTTTTCTTGCTAATCTTCTGTAGATCTTAAACAAATACGAGTCGTGGATCTCCTTCCTGAGCAGTGTCCGATACTGGATGGCCTTCAACATAGAGCGGGCCTGCCAGTCCTACTTTGGTTGCGTGCAGTGCATCAGCGGGCCTTTGGGAATGTACCGTAACTCCCTCCTAAACGAATTTCTGGAAGACTGGTATAATCAGACTTTCATGGGATCCCACTGTAGCTTTGGGGACGACCGTCATCTCACAAACAGAGTCCTCAGTCTTGGGTATGCAACCAAATACACGGCACGATCCAAGTGCCTCACCGAGACGCCGATCACGTACCTGCGGTGGCTCAACCAACAAACTCGCTGGAGCAAGTCGTATTTCAGAGAGTGGCTCTACAACTCCATGTGGTTCCACAAACACCATCTATGGATGACTTATGAGGCCGTGATCACGGGCTTCTTCCCATTTTTCCTCATTGCTACTGCAATCCAACTCTTCTACCAAGGGAGACTCTGGAATATTTTGTTGTTTCTTCTCATTGTTCAGGCAGTCGCACTGATCAAGTCATCATTTGCCAGCTGTCTCAGAGGTAACATAGTCATGATATTCATGTCGTTTTACTCAGTACTGTACATGTCAAGCCTGTTGCCGGCCAAAATGTTTGCAATAGCAACCATCAACAAGTCCGGATGGGGAACATCTGGGAGAAAAACAATAGTGGTGAACTTCATCGGTCTGATTCCCATCTCAGTTTGGTTCACCATCCTCTTCTTTGGGATTATCTACACAATAGTCCAGCAGACTAGAAAACCCTTTCCTGAAACCGAAAAGATTGTTCTTATCGTGGGGGCAGTGGTCTATGCCAGTTACTGGGTCATCCTGTTGACGTTGTACACAGTGCTCATCAACAAGTGTGGAAAGAGGAAAAAGGAATCACACTATGACATGGTGCTGGACGTGTGACTCACATACCACTGAAGTCTTTTTTTGCTTGTGCTTGTGTTCACTCTGAAAATGTTATTGAGATGCTCTGGAGGCAAAATGGCTCCATTTAAACGGCAGCGTGCTAGCTAATTAGTAGATCACTTCTTATATTGATGTAAAAGTCAGCTACTGTAAGATAACATTCCAAAAAATGTGCATTTGGTAGCAAAAGTGCAGTTACATCTATGCATTTAGCGCTACCTCTTTTTCACTGGGCTTTAGTTGAACGTGTGCATTTGAGCCAAGAATCGGGAATTAACTTGACCAGGAAGAATACTTTTCCTCCAGAGCATCATCGTGTCTACACAAACTAATAATACTGCCACAGCCAAAGAAAAACATCTCTGCATTGCCCAGATTTCAGCTGAAATCTTGCCTGCCTGAATGTCTCAGCTGTTCTCTACTTCAGATTCTTTCAAATGGCATTTCGGACAAATTCAAATCAATAATTGACACGTGAAACTGCATCAAGGTTAGTGATTACATGCCGGGAGTTGGAGGGTAACCGTTCTCTGGGCAATGCACTGGTGAACAAGGATTTCGCACATCTACAGTATTGCTTTAAGAGTGACATGCTAGAAAATGGACTTTAAAATGGAAAGCTGCTCTCTTTCTTTTGCTGCATTCATGTCATATGGGAGGGATATAAAAAGTTTGAAGACTTCCTTGTCTTTAAACACAATCAATTTTATCACGAAAACATTTCCTTGGGTTAATTCTGCAGATTTTCTTCATTTATGGACAGCTAATTTTACTTGTGTTGGACATTTTAACGCTATTTCTGTTTAAAAATTAAATATACAGAGTAGTAAATACTGCAGATGCATCGTGTCCAAACAATTCAGTCCTTCCCATATGATGTGAATGCATTTTTTTTTCTCAATGTTTACAAAGTGAAGAATCTCAAACTGACCTGATTGGTCAGTTTATCTCCACCAGATCAGGTGACCAGGAGAACATGTGACCAGAAGAGAGATGGTGTATCATTGCTGCTGTGATATTTTTTTCCGAGTAGAGACAATGCCTTTTTTTTTTTTTATATATATTTGTTGTGTGTGTTGCATAAACAATGCGAATGTTGTTTCCACCAAGATGAATGATAACCCCTGTGCAGACAAATGGGCGTGTTCCCACCCAAAGACGCACCCTCCACGTGTCTTCGCTCTCAGCCTCTCTTCACACACTGTATTGAGAGTATTGCGGCAACAGCTCTCAGATCCCCCTGCACAAGCTTTGATAGCCTGCGGAGGGATGCATCAATGTGAGAACAGTCTTTAGTGTATGAAAGTACTATCTGAAAACAGGAATGTGAAAAAAGAAGCGGTTATATTGGAAAGGAGAAGCATTTTGCGATGGAACGAGTTCTGTGTTTGCTATAAATGACCAGGAGGAGACATGAGTTTAATTCTTATGCACTTTTATGTCTCTTCTGTTGTCCGGCATGATGCTTGACGTAATCAAGAAATACCTCAGTGGTTCCCTTTGAATTGCAAGAAAGCGTCAAGATTCTGGTTACAGACTGATGCGTTTGTAAGGCCTTTATTAATTTATCATTTTATGTTATTGATTATAAAAGTGTTCTTTTTATATGCAGTTCAATATTAAGTTCAAGCTGGATCTCCCTGCCTTGTTGTCCTTTTACTGTAGCCATTTACTTATTGTCTACTTTGTATTTCAATGCATTTTATATATAGACATTTTTATTCTATTTTTGCTTATAGCTACCAAAGATACTTTATTTTCACTTGAGTTTTTTTTTTAATAAGAAAAATGGGAAAATGTCTTTGTTGTGCTTAAACTGTTCTGACAACGACTTGTGTATCTGACCAAACAATGTGAAAAGATGAGCTAGGGTTTTTTTTTTTTTTTTTTTTTTTTTTTAATCTGCAATAATAACAGTAAAAATGCAATTTGTAGAGGTAAGTTATTGATTCAAGAGATGATGAACCTGTGTTTTTATACTTTGAACAGAGATGAGGAACCACCATATTTATATTCAGTCTGTGCTTAGTAACATGTCGTCTGGTGTGTTGTCTGGTATTTAAAATCCCATGTGTATGTCTATGCTGCAAAATCAACAACACAGTGTCCATATGTACCCAGATTTGCTAAGTCACGGATGACTTTGCAGCGCCAATGTGGAGTTGTACTTCCTAGTTTCAGTCTTTAAAACATTTGAAAACAATTTGCACAAGAAAAATGGAATCACCTGCATACGTTTTAAAGCTTCGATCCTTCGCCACCAACCGTTTTCGTGTCAAAAACAGTGTTATTATAAAGCACTTTTGTCTTTGTGCCAAATAAAAAAACCTTTGGTTTTTATTTGCTTGAGTTGTCTTTCATTCTTTGATCAGAGCTTTTATTTTGCCATGGAACCTGTGTGACATCCCAATGTCCCTCCTGATCTGAAGGATGGTTGTTGGGGTACAAGCGCTTGTGTGCAGGAGACACAAGAGCTCAGGCATCATCAGGACCCGAGAGGCCGGTTTGGGCTGATACTGTTGAACTCTTGTTAAACTCTGGCGTTAAATCACTGATAGTGATCTGAATTACGCTCAGAAATCTGTCAGCTCCTCACACATGGCTTTAATACTGAAAACAGGCTTTTGTAAATGATTAAAAAAAAGTCTTGTTTTTTTTTTAATTTGAGTTGATTATTGCATGCATTAGTAAGTCTGGAGATGGTCTGTATGTATCAATATAAACAGCAATCTGCCGGCAAACAGCCTCACTGCTGCAGTTTTCCTCTGTTGTGCTGTCAAGCTCTAGGTTTTCATTTTAAATAAATCCAATGAGTCACTCTGTTGCACTGGAAACTTAAACACAATCAATTCAGTTTCAGAACAAAATTCATAATGTAATTAGAACATACTATTCAAATTTTATCAAGATACACAGTATATTGGTCATATTATCCATCACCCAACACAAGAGCAAAAAATTCACACAAGACCTGTGAAAAGGAAGCGTGGGGGTTTTGGAAAAGCAGCAGACTTTTGGGGGAAATTCTTTTGACCATTCAGAAAGGCCAGCTGGAAGGAAGTCAGTGCAGAATGAGAGCCAAAGTAGCGCAAAGACTCAAGACTGCTGTATTTATATGATTTCCTTTACATCCGAGTCACCTATGTACGGTGCCCATCAGCAGAGACTGTTTCACTGTGCAACCGTGAGTCCCTTAGTGTAATCTATAATCTACCCATCGCTAATTCTCCCAAATGTGCTGTTACCCTCACTGTTGGGTCCCAAGCGGCATCCAGCAGCTGACTGTATAATCCTGTCGTTTTGTTCACATTATCTCTTGGATGCACAATCAGGATCTGCAGGAGCAGTTGCTCTGCATGTGTGGCGGGGGGGGGGTGGGTAGCGGCTTTGCGTACACATAAACAATGCTTTACTGTGGAACAGTAAACCTTTACAGCTATTGTAATGTTTACAGTTATAGGTTTAGGGAAAATTCTAGAGGGCAATATCTTGTGTTCAGAAAGCAGCATTGTCTTGCAATAAAGACGATATTTTTGGGCTCTTTTATGCAGAGAAAAGCTCAAGACGACTGCATTGACTGTGTTTCACTCATTACAGACTAAATACAGAGTGAAAATCTATACCACAGGAGATTATTGATAAGAAGATAAGAACGTAATACATCACAATGCAATCAATTTGCCATTATTGTAGGATATTTTTATATCTGGCTATTAAATTAACAGTACAAAGTTTAAAATTTAAATATGTGACACAATAATATGCTTCATTAGGAGAGAATGCACTCCAAAGCCTTCATATTTACCCGTCTCGGCTGAGTTAAGGTCCAAAGTTTACGACTTCCATGTGGACAAACTATGCTTAGTGTGTGTTTTATGGGTTAGATCACAAGCTCTAGACAGTTGCAATTGCGCATCTGAAGAATTTAATAAGGACTTTTTGCAAAAACCAAGTGATCTGATCACATTTTGAGGCTTTACTGGCAACAATAATGTTTGCATTTCTTGTGTAAATCCACACATGGAACAGAAACTAGCCTGGAAGCAACGTCTGCTAGTTAGGATACAAATTGTGAGGTCATTTTTCTTCCACGACAAAATATTAAATGAAAACACTGTCTGCTTTTGGCTTTTAAGCAGCATTTTTTTTTTCATGCAATTGTTCCATTGCATCTGTGTGCTTCTTTGTTCCACTACAATAACGGCATCAGCTTTTAATTACTGGCATACGTGGTCATCTAGAACAACCTAGTAACTCAAAGACTGCCAGTGGAGTGTGATGTGTCTGTGCCAGAAACAAAACTGTGAAACCTCAGGTCCAAAGACAGACTTTTTAATGAAACAACTGAATAAATTTGTCTGCGCAGCGTGTTCGCGGCATGTAGGAAAAGAATACTGTGAACAATGTAAAGGCGAATTCATGCACTACAAATATGCAATGGAATCTTTAAAGGCTGAGGAATGAAGGTGTTGATAAGTGAAAAATGTGCTGCAGCGTCCAGCACATAGCTCGTACGCGACAACCCGACAGCCACGGCTCTGATGTTGAAACTCTACAGACAGATCTCTCATGACTCCACTGGATGGCTTAAATTAAGATCAGGGTCGGTTTCTCCTTCAGAGCCGGCCACATGTTTGCAGGGGAATGACGGACTCGAACCTTCGCCAGCAACTGATCCCTTCAAAGTCAGGATTGCTGTTTCTTGTTTTTGTTACTGATAAACATTTGTTCATACTTTTCTTCTGCCCAAGCTACAGCTGCTCAGTATATAAATCAATAGATAGATAGATAGATAGATAGATAGATAGATAGATAGATAGATAGATAGATAGATAGATAGATAGATAGATAGATAGATGTTTTGTTCAGCGTTTTGAAAATAGAACATGAAGGTCCAGGGGACATAAATAAAGATGTCAGGATGGGGCGTTTTTAACTACTGGTACCTGATATATCCCCACACCCCAATGCCCCTGGGAGATTGTCATCATGACTAGAGTTAAAAAAAAAAAAAAAAAAAAGAAAAAAGTCAAAAATAATCCAAAACATCCTCCCTCATCACCTCTTAAACTCTTGCTTCCTTTAGCACAAGGATTATATCTCCATCCAGCCATTTTTTTTGGCTTTGCCTCTCATTTTGTTCCTCCCCTCATTCACTTCACACACATCTTTCACCTCCTACCCCAGGGCTCTCCCTTGCTCCTCCTCCTAGGAGTCTTTTTTTGTACCTTTCTCCTTCCTTTTCTCTCCTCTGAGCCCTCTAACTACATAATGAGGCTCATTCAGCCGGGTTAATTGTTTTAAAAACTCCCATGTGTTCCCAGAGGGGGTTAAAAACGGTCGTTGATGGTGGTCAAACGTTCCTCTTGTTCCATGACAGATTTAGCTCCAAGGCCCACATAAGATAAAGTATTGCTTTGAATTTATTAAAGGTCTCATATTATACTGCTTTTTATTAATTTCACCTTCAGACAAAAGGAGCAATCCCAGCTGTTTTATATGTTTCCAAAACTGTGCCAGGCCTTCTGATTTCCAGAGAATCGGGGGTGAGCAGGCGTCCATGTTTTACCTGAAGAACAGTGATTTAACTTCACATTTGTGAGGGGATGGCAATGAGAAATCTAAGGAAAGAAAGTTTTTGATGCTTTTCAGAATTCAGAAAGTTCAGAAGTAAAAAGAGGTTAAAGAAAATTCAAGATCATTGGTGCCGAGGAATGGTAAGATGAAGAGGTCTGGAGAGGTCACAGTGGACCCCAGATTGCCTTCTAATAAATGAAAGACTTCTTTCACTTTGCTGTGATGGATGCATTGGGCGGATCAGAGTAACACGAGGCTTTTTCACAGGAGACAAAGGCTGGGTTCTCACATGTTGACTGCTTTGAGGAAGTGGCTTTTTTTTACCCTAACCGCTCTTCATGAATCTAATTTTGTGCCTTAATGGAAATATGACATTAGCAGAAATGTCTCAAAAGAGGGTGTTATTTGGAGAGCCGAATCACGAGTAAGATTTACATCCCAGGTCTCATCCCCAACTGAGTTAAACACTGTTGTTACATCACAGATTGGTGCAAAGCTGAGATGCAGGAAGATTTTAGATATGCTTAATTTCTCAGAGGTGACAGGGTTTAAGATCGGGAGATAGCTGATCCAGGAGTTGCAGTCACTCCCCCCATGCCTCTGCCATGAGGACTTTTCCACCATGTTCATGTCTACAGATGTGTGTGCAAGTCTTTGTGCATCTCCCAGAGGTCCTAATGTGGAGGCTCTAAGTGTTGACCACTGATTGCAAAGTGTGACTGGGAGGATGAGAATAACTTGTGTGTGTGTGTGTGTGTGTGTGTGTGTGTGTGGGGGTGTGTGTGTGTGTGTGTGATGAGAAATTTTTGATGTTCTTGCCATGTGAAGACTGTTGTAACCCAGCATCTTCATGCATCTATTAGTTTGGGAAGCCAACTTATGGATTGGGCGTGTTTGACATGCAAAGCTGTAGCTCTCAGAAACAGAAAGCAGTATTTTCTTTCATCCTGAAGGAGATGAGATATATTTCTGTTCCACTGAGGCTCAGACTGCTGACACGGACAAATTCAAACACTATTTTATGTTGTTTGCAGGAGGTGCAGCATGGTTCTCTGTTTATTGAGGATTATGCAAGAGCTATGGGACCAATTTTCTAGGAAACTGATGTTAACTGATGGAAAATGGAGACAGGGAAGAAATGAACTTGGACACATGCTCCTATAAAATTGATCAGATTTGAATGTATATTTACTACCCAGTTGCATTTATGATTGTATAAAGTAGAAAATACTGTATATGAGCTCAGCCTGTAGAAGCCCAGATTCTCCTTATGGGCACTTGTTTTATTCATCATGTTCCATGTCCATGACAACCGTTTGGAAACTGTGCAAACACGCAGTACTAGAAAATAAATCTGTAACCACATGGAGGAGTGGGTGGTGATGGGAACATTTGTTGTTCGACAATATTAAGACTAATTGTTTCACTTTCTTTTTTCAAGGACAGTTCTGGTGGTTTTTCAATAATTGCTTTTTCTCTGCAAACACAGTCGTGAGGCTGACAGCGGTAACAGAGAGAAACAGAGGTGGGGCTGTTTTTGAATGTCTGAGCATCAGAACTCTGTCTGGGATAAACAACAAGACCATTATTATGGCAGAAAACAATGCGGAGGGCCTGGAAAGCCTCGAGATGAAGGGAACATGGAGAAGGCACATGTTCACAACAGACAGTTCCAATAAAACTACAAGGAACGGATTCCGCTTTGTTTACAGGAGAGACGGGAAGCATCGGCACAAGCTCAGCTCCCCTTGACTTCCTGATTGTTCCAGACAATCACCAATGACTTGACATTCATTTAAAAAAAAAAAAAAACTGATAAAAATGAAGTAGCTAACAGCACAGAGAAGAGCTGTAATGGGAACCATCATCCAGTGTCCATCAGAATGAAAGACAGGTGAGTGGAGAATGTCTGGGGATCGAAAGACTTCGACTGACGCCAATAGAGTCAGGAGGTCAGGAACGTGGTGGATGAAGCCAGCTGCATAGTGTAAGCAGAATTTATGACTGACACGTCACTGCACGTGAACCTTGACCCAAACACCATTAAACTATTTCATCAAATTGCGACTTGTTAGCTGTTCTTTAGCATCCAGACATGAGAATGGCTCAGATATTCAGTAAATCTAAACTATGTGGAGTCGAGCATAAAGCTTGGATTATTCAGATGAACAGGGTGTGGTTAGAGTCACAAATAGGTGCAAATTGGCAAATTGGTGTATGTTCTCCCCATGTGAAGACGCCACTCTCAACCCTCAACCCTCTCACATCTCACAAATCAAATTTGGTTCTTTTTTTCCCCGTCACAGCTGGTTTTAAAATTCACACAAATGGGAGTCACAAGGATTAAAATTAAAGCGATGCATTCTAAACAGAAGCCTCCATTGGCCAGGCGAGGATCAAACCAAGGTTATCCAAGCAGGAAAACATGACCGGAGTCTGACTGTCAATCTGAAGGTTATGAACTTTGAGCTGGATTTGGACAGATGAGTCAAAGAAATCAGAAAGTTGCGCATCTTTGGTGGTACGAGAGAACATCACTGATGACTCAGACTGTAGTTCAGCCTGTCTCTACATATTTCCCTCGATGTTGTCCAGCGCTGTGCAGATGTTGCAGGTTAGCATACTATTTCTTTTCTCAAAATGAATCCAGTGTAACCCCCACACAACAGCCGGGGCTTATTCACAACCTTGGCATATGAATGAAGAGGGGATTTGGGTTTTTTTTTTTGGGGGGGGGGATTTTTTTTTTTTTTTTTTTAATTTTATTTCTACAATTCTGCCAAGAGTGAAGTTACAGCCAGGAGCACACAGATTTACCTCAGACATGAGGGAAAGAGGTAGCCTGAATTAACTGCAGACCCACAACTACAACAATATTTAGCACAGCACATGTTTGGGTTCCTTGGAAGATACACATCTGAGTGTGTCAAAACCCTGTCCACCAGAGTTTATACCTCAATCTGTGCACTCATATCAGGTGGACCAAGGCTAATGAAGGTTTTCAAAAACACCCACCTACACCTTGAAATCTATCCAGAGCCTTGCTGGGAGCCAGAAGAGAATGCCAGGAGCCTCTGGACATCTTCTGGATATCTTCTATCTCCCACCAGTGACGTGCGGTGAGGTTCGTGGCTGGTGAGGCACTGACGTCATCACAATGAGATTTACAATCATATCAACCCTACAGACCATCTTATCCAATATTTGATTGGCAGCAGTTAATGGGTTATGTTTAAGGTCTCATATCAGCATTCTTTACACATACAAACTGTAGCACACACAAAAAAATGTATTTAATTGAAAAAAAAAAAAAACATTATTACATTTACTTATAAACTCCATCCGCCGTTTCTTCTGAGCAAAAGCATCGATAACTTATTGGTAAAATTTTTCATTGTTTTATTTATTTGTTTTATTTGTATTTATTATTATTATTATTATTTTTTTTTTTTTTGTTTTTTGTTTTTTTTTTTTTTGTTTTATCTAAAAACTTTCAACAAGTTTTTAGATACGTAATCCTCCATTTCAAAGGTAAGGCCAGGTGAATGGAAAAAAATAATGAGGCACTTCTTGCTAACTCTTAATTGACCGCAGTATAGCAATGCGCTGTCAGTGACTGCAGCCGCTGAATCATAACAAGAATCTTTGGGATCACGAGCGCCCCCTAGTTTGAGGCACGAGCACTGCATGCCTCAGTTAGAGCCTCTTTTTAACTGTTTTATGATCGCTCAGCACACGAAACACGTTCCACACATTGTTGACAAAAACCGCAACATTATATATTATATACATCAGCTAAACTATGAAAATTTACTTCATATTCCGAGAGACAGCGTTACGGTCTCACTACAGCATGTAAGGCACAGTCCGCCGAGTGATTGCGCAATCCACGGTGAGGCAGAGAGGCACAGCCGGCTGGTGCCTCACTTCCGGTCTCGCCGGAGTAGTTGAACAGTAAATGTGAAAATTCTGCGATTTTAATAACAAATGATCTAAAACTGGTGAAGATAAGTGGTAAATAGGTACAAATCACTATATAAATACGGTCATTTTTTAATTTTTTTCATTTTACATTTTTTTTTCTTTTCATTACGACAGGTGAGGCCGTGCCTCACCTGCCTCCCCTGACGGCGCGTCACTATCTATCACCTCTGTCGAAGTGATGTAGGAGAGATAAGCATGAGAAAAGTCAGTGCCGACAAACTCCCATTATTAGATCAGATGTGCCATGATGGGAAAATCCCAAGAATGACCGATTGCTTTTTGAACAAGGCGGTACAAGAGTACAAGAGCACGCATGCAAATCAATTACCAACTGCTATCAGTAATTGTCTAACAGCCATTACTTCATCAAATAATAAAATATGTTTTACAGGAAGGGGCAGAAGATTTAATAAGGTTTTTATTAGATTAAGCTACCAGAAATCAGTTTAGATGAAAATGTGGCTTCTGTCTTTCACAGTGGTCCTCAGTAGATCCCGAGACACATGCAAGCTCGTCTTTACTCATCCATCTGAAAGCATGGATAAAGCGAATCAGCTGAGGATCTGCTTTGGTTTTGGTGGATTTGCACCTAAAACAGAGTCCAGAGCTGCAGCACAAGTAAAAAAAAACGAAAGAGGTGAAGCTGTTTCGGTTAAGCCCTTCCAAGGCGAGTGTCCGTGAAAACAGACGCAAATGCTCCAGCTGTGGATGAGGTAATTGTGCCTCATGACAGGCTGGAATGAGGGTGTATTTCACAGGTGGAGGACTTGAGAAGTCAAAGACAATGGGGTGACGATCTGAAGTGGTGGAGTCCGAGATTTCCCTGGTGGGAAATTCCAAATTGTGTCTGAAAAAGTCATCTGTCCATTCGAGAAATAAGTAAACCTAACATGACCTGGCATGAGCGTCAATCTATGCTGCAACAACAAAAACAATGAGGAATCAGGCTGGAACTCCTGTTGTTGGTTGCGTTCATGTGTGCAGGAAAAAGTCTGAAGAAGAGGAGAAAGAAAACTTGGAGCCAGTCATAGCTTGAGAAACGAGGCCACATGTGATGCCATTTTGCAAAGGGAATTGGATGTATGTATTTATTTGTATTTATTTGTTTTTATTTACTAGTATTTAGCATTTAAATGCTACTAATACTTCCTGCTGCATTTCAGTTGGTTGTCTGTGACAATTCATGACCGAAAGCCCAGGAACCTCTTCTGTCACACTACAGATAGAGAGCAGTCGAAAAAGCATGGCACATCATCGGAAGCACAATGCCCATGTTAGCACAGCTCAAATCAAGGCAACTCCCTTTTAATCTATAATTATTTAGCGATAAACCATCTCTGCTTTTCACCTCCAAGAAAAGCTTTGCCTGATTAATGTTATTTGGCCTCATCCTGGTGGAAATAGACATGCTGCATCTGCTGAAAAAGCTAATCTGCTCATACTTTCCCATCGTTTTGTCTCTGTGCATCACACATGCTCTGCACCTGCCTCCCTACTCATTAACGCTGTCCTCTCATCAGGGAAACGAGCCATTAACGGTTCAGCAGTTACTGTGTGTTTGATGACAGAATGATTGTGGGAGTTTTTTTTTTTTTTTTTTTTTTTCAGACTAGCATTACAAAAGGCTTTATCCCATTTTGTCCTATTTCATTTTTATGAGGTATTGAAGATAATCGTTATTTGTCTTTGCTGCAAAAAGTTCATCTGCATGGACAAAATCCAGTTCAGGATTAAGTTAAAAAAGTCACATGCCTGAGTCTGCAACGCTGACGTTCTCACCATAACACGCCCAGTCTTTGTTCTCAGCCAATTGGTTTTAATTCTCTCAGAAATCAGATGAGCTCACATGAATCCCTGGCTCAAGCACCGGGGTCACGTCGACGGCACTTTCATTTGCGTTCAGGTGCCGGGTTGCAGCGATGCTGCACAATCCTCCTGTGTTTCCTCTGTGGTATGCTGTGTCGTTTTGGCTCCCTTTTTGAATTGGGGTTTAAGGAAATGAGTCAGAAACACATGGCCGGCAAAGTAAAGGAGAAAATGGTAACTCTTCATTTCAAATGAACATCATGTTGGAAAAGATGATCATTCAGATAATCCCAAAGTGTAAGAAAGAGTTAAAGAAATGAATTAACATTTGACCAACAGATGTATCTCTTTATTCCTTGACGGGAAGATTAAGAGGAAATTCTCAGGGTGAGAGTACAGGGAAAATATCTCATTCCCATGGACAGTCAAGCTTTGTTTGGTTTCCTACTGCACACTGGGGGCTCGTGGAGGCTCCTCAATAAATGCAAAAAAAAGTGTGTGTGTGTGTGTGTGTCGTTTCAAAAACTGAAACCGAGTAAAGAACCGAGATAAGCACAGGAAAAGACAGGCGCTTGCTTGTGCAGAAGTGGAGTTGGGCCACCTGAGAACACACTTTCCAGCTGTTTGCTGCATCACGCAGCCGCCGCAGTCAAGTTACGAAGTGCTGATGGATCCTGCGTCTGTACTGATTAAACCAAATGTTTAATAGATGCAGGCAGGCGTGCGCACATGTACACACACCTAGGGCGGGCAGTCAGCTGGATGTTCATGTAGTGTTGCCAGGGGAACTGCGCTCTCAGTCATTCTGTGCTCCAGATGTTTCATGGGCGCTGAGGGAACCTCCTAGTTCCTAAAGGTCGCTCAAATACATGCACACGTGTGTGTGTGTATGTGTGTGTGTGTGCGTGTGTGTGTGTTTGTGTGTGTGTGATCATGTACAACATGAATGATCTTCTGTGTTTCTTAGGAGGTTGGGGGAGGTTGTCAGCTGTAGCTCCACCAGCGTGTGTACCATCAAAAATAAATTTTTCGAACCCTCCCCTGCTCAGTACGGGACATTTTCTTCTCTCTCTGGACAGCCAGGATGATACAAACGGCAACACACCCAGACACACACACACATACAGAGAGTCCAGTGAAGGGTGAATTTATCTGTTGATATTTATTGCCTGGAAATCTCTGTAGTCACATCAGCCCTCTTCATCCACGAGTCACGTATTAAAGATGGCCGTCTGCGCTCAGAGCATAAAAGAAAGTGTCATCTGGATGTTGGGACCATAAGCAGTGGCACAACTTTACTGTTCCCCAGTAAAACTTTAGTCTGGTCTTCATCTGTCCCGCTCTTACTGGTCACCACATACACATACACACACACACACACACACACACACACACACACACACACACACACACACACACAGAGGGAGACCAAGGGGAACAGATCCTGCCTAGCGCGTTTATACTGTATCTGTAATAAAATTCTATGCCAAGTCAGTGGGTTCGGGTCAGAGATCTGGCCTGTTAAATTATCCTCTTTATGACACATCTAATTTGTCAGACACAGTGGACAAAAATGGGAAATGACTGTAGACATTAAGTGGAGGCTATTCTGTTTTTAGAAGATACAGCGCAAGAGGAAAGATTTTAAAGTGCTTAAAGGGATAGTTTTCACAAATATAAAGGTGTGCTAGCTTTCTTTGCAGCTGGTGGAGGAAATGGAATGAGTGGGCAGGTCCAGTTGGCCGATTTAACGCATGTGACCAATCGAATGAGCCATCAGCTGATGCAGTTTGGCACTTGCACTACAGAAAAAAAACCAAAAAAAAAACCACACATCTCAGTCTGGTTTTTCTTTAACCTGAAAGGGATTTACAGACCACCCACAGCTGCACAGTGCAGGAAAAAAATGGCGCAGTGTAGCCGTAATCACGCAAATAATAGCCCACCAGAATATAGACATGCATCATCGAACATCTGCTGAGCTGAGTCTTCCCTCTGACCTTCCTCCTTATATCTGAACTCTTGTATTTTTTTCAATACAGAAGTTCAGTTTTCTTGAAATATTTGACCATATCATGTACAACAGCTTTCTGAATAATTCTTTAAATGCACTGTATATTAGTAGGACGCACTGAGCAGTGGCCAAGAGGAAAATGCATTTTCCCCCCACATTCCTGAGAAGATGAGCTCATTCTGGAGGGATGGAGCCTGTTCTTTTTGGCCTTTTCTAAGGTCCTTTGAGGTAAACTGATAGTGGGAGAACTGGGATTCAAACCGTTGAAGAAAGAGCTTCCATCCGTGGAACTCTGAGTGATAAAATTTTAAATATCTGGCCTGAATTTAGCATTTCTCACATTGTCTAGCAGGTGAAGTATGTGTAAATAAATATAAATCAGTAAAATTATATCTTAAACGTGACGCTGTGATGTAACTCCTGGTGCATCACTCTTGCCTTTATGGCCACGTTTTGAAGGCGTTGCCAGAAAAAGATGCTGAAGACAGACGGCCACCCAAGCACCTAATAAACGAGATAAGCACAGGAAAAGACAAGGTGGACATGACTAATTTTACAGTTTGAGATGTAATCTTGGTCAGTTCTTCAGGGACAGCAGCTGTCAGTGGAGACGTCTGTTTCTCCTCCGTCTGTGCAGAAAAACCCCAGTTTAACAGTAGTTTAATGCCACGGCTTCGCCTGCTACCTTTAGGATGAAAACATGGAGACACTGAGTTTGTGACATTTATTTGTAGAATGTTAAATGAAAAGAACATTTACCGAAGGAGCGTTTGAAGACTGCGGCACCATTAGAGTTTTAAACGTTTTAAATACTTGACTGGAGAGAAGTGGCTGCACCCTGCTGAGAAACTGACACAAATAAAAGCTGCTTTTTGATCACTTTGCCATCGTTTGAAACACAACTTCAGCTCAGCTCTCTGACTTTGAGGAACTCTCCTTCTTATCTTTTTATTTCATACAGTATGTTAAATAAAATTCAGGCTGGCAACAAAGACCAGACGTCTGCAGAGGAGCGGATCCATATCACCCTTCTGCCTCTGAATTTAGCTGTAGGAGGTGGGAACGATTGATGCCTCTGGCTTTTCAGAGATTTAAAGTACATACTGAAAGCTCCCTCAGTCGATCTGAGCAAAACTTCAAATACCTGAGACTTATGCTGTCAGGGCTGTGAGTCTTAGTCCTGACAGATCCTTACCTATCACTGTGGATAAACCTACTTTAGAAAAAAAGGCCCCAAACTCTCCCATCATTCCGTAAAACATCTTTCCACTCATTCTGGATTAATTATAGCTAAAAATGAGAACTACGGGTTGGTGTTCTGCAACTTGGGGAGTAAAAAGAGCTAATTATAACTACCCTAATCTATGTTTTATAAATAATAAACCACAAATTAAACTGGATTCGGTGGAATCGCCAGTGTTTCCCTCTTCTTTTGTCTTGCACACATAAAAAGTTGGAGTAAGCCCAAGCGCAGGAGCCAACTTTCCCAACAGCTCCATACCCTCAGTCGTCTCTCCGCAGAACAAAAGCCTGAAAGAAATCAAGGAAATAAATCTGTTTGGGAAAATCACCCCTGCTCTCTCTCACCCTACTGGGCTGCAAAATGGTGCCTGTTCAAGTGAACCACTGTTAGAAATCATTCATTACTGCTTCCGTATTTACATATGCAGGACTTTGAGGTGGTGACATTTCCAGGTCTGCCACTCCTGGCCAACTTTCTGAATGTTTAGATGGGAAACTCTGAACTTAAACGGGGCTCTGATGGAATGAGCTCTGGTGACGGTGTAGAACATTTGAGCACAGTGAACCTATTGTCACACTGGAGAAACCAGTTGGAAATGGGTACGCACCGATGATTAGGTGATGGACAGTGTAGCTAGAGCTTCCTGTGTTTAACTGACAGGAGTCATACCTGGAAGCTGCTGCTGCGGTGGGTCATCAGTCCCAGTTTTGTTTTGTCTATGTCAGCTTAAAGCCCTCTGCACACTCTCCTCTGACCTCTGCCATGCACAGGACATTTTCATCCAGAGAACTGCCAATCAATTGATATTTAATCTTTTAACACCCATTTTCTGGAAAAGGAAATTTTGGCAAATCATCTGCACCAATAATACCACATTCAGAGCCTCTCACATTACTTTTCCTGAGAACGCCATGTGATTATTTGGATGTTAGATATCGTGAAGGCTAGCAGGCGTTTATAATAAACTTGACAGTAAGCGTGGATTTCAGTTTAATTTATAGAGGATGGCCTTGACGTTCAATAAGATGAATTCCAGCTCTCTGTCTGTTTGCTAACAATAACGCTACTGCAAGCAATTAGTTCCTTCAGCTTTGGAACAAATGAGGAAACAATTAGCTTGTTCTACTCAGTCCAAAGAAAACATTCCGTACATCTGTAAGTCCTATATGTTATGTCCTCTTGTATACTCTTGTTTAAAACTGAGGTGTAAGAACAGCAATTCATTGTTTAACAGATGCCGTCTGCTAAAAATCTCTTGGCTTTATTACCTTACGACTGATCCCGTCCAAGAAATGCTGCGCATAAACCTATGCATATGGTACAAAGTGCATTTTAATATGCTCGAGTCGGGCTGGCTGTTGCTTTCTGACTGTAGATGTGTAACGTGTTAAGCTAAGCTAACCAAAAAGGTCATCAAGGGAGGTATTAGGTTTCTCATCAGGAAGTGAAAACTGGCGTCTCCGTATTCACGTATGAAGTATGTGCACATGAATGTATTAAAGTGTACAGCGCGGCCACAAAACTTATTTAGAGACCTCAGGTTCATTCATATATAAGATGTTTACACGTACGCAGTCAGCAAAACACACATGCGCATAAATGCTCGGTTTGATGTAGCTGTTTCTGGCACAAAGCTCTCCAAACATCAGCGGGTGAGGGTCCCCCTGAACACACACACCCACTCTTAGAGCCAACTATGGTAATCAAGTGTGTGTTTGTGTGTGTGGCTGTGCTTGTCGGGTGTGAGTTCCCTTGTACGGTGTGTTTTTAAATCTGCAAAGTGTGTCTGTGTGTTAGGGCAGGGCCTCTGTGGGTTGAGCCCTAACACCAAGCAGACGTCATGACCATAATCACTCTCGCACATACGTGCACACACACACACACACGCACACCTTCATGCAATGATGTAAACCTACACTACGTCACTGTGCAGACTCTAGTTGAGCTTCGCTCAGAGACTGAGGGTATGAATTCGGCATGTTTCCTCCGCGCTGTCGTCTGTTGGTCTCTTCTCACCCGGGTTTCATCCCATTCTTTGAGTCCATGCCAGCAGTCAACAGGCAGTTATTCGTCCTGGATGCCACTGGTTCATCACAGGACACACACACCGTGCATGTTACGGTCTACAGGGAACCTAAGATGCATGCTTTTAAACTATGGAAGGAAACTGGAGTATCTGGAAAAAAAACCCATGCAGTTACATGAAAAGTCCACATATTAAGCCCCAAGGTGGAATCAAATCCAGATCCTCCTCATTATGAGTTGTGAGGGAACGTGCACACACACCCCTTCATGCAATGATGTAAACCTATACAATAAAAAATGGAGTCTGGTGAGCGTGTCCAAGCTCATCATGAGAGATTTTGGCCAACACTGAAGGTTCAACAGCCCCTAAAACTGTTTAGTCTTGCTCAACATCTATCACAATACGACAGGCGACAATAGCTTGCACTGTACGTGCACGTGAAGTATTGGTATTGTGTGCCGTGGGCTTGTGTTGCTGTAAAACACATTTGTATTGTTGCTGAAAGGTTATCTGAGGTCCAACAAGGAGAGATTTCAGAGAAACCGCTCTCGGGGTAATTCTGTCTCTTTGGGTGGGCTCACAGACTTGTAAATCACGGCTGTTTGACTGGTGTTATACACAGCCGCTCTCATAAGTCTCAACCTCAAACATGTTTATTTGAGCGGCAGCATTCGTAACACGTTGACTTATGCTGCCTGTAACTCACAATTTTGCCAACAGCAGCCTCTTCCGTATGAACTATATACTTCATTTAGCAGAAGTACGAGAATTTCAGTGTGCAAGGATGTGTTCTTGGCCTGTAACAGTATTCCAAATAGTCCGTAAATGTTTATTACATGAATGTGGGAATGAGTGCTGGTACCATGCATCAGCTAATGGGTGTCTTGTGTAGGTGCTACCTGTTCTCTCTATACTAGAAAGAAGGAAATCAGTTTAGATCGGATTATTGAAAGAGAGCAGGAGGAGATGTTTAAACACTGCTTGTTACAAGTGAGTGGAAAAAAACCTGAGGAAAAAAGAGGAAGATAAATTCTGCTGCGCCCCACCCAGCGTTGTTTAAATGGCACAGACAGTTTCAGACAAATGCACACACACACACACACACACACACACACGCCCCCACACACACACAAAACTAAACTCCCCAGGTTATGCCTCTGATTCTGCCTATTGAAGAGTGAGGCAATAATTCTAAGAATGGTGGGAGGGATGGGGTTGTCGTGTGTGTGTGTGTGTGTGTGTGTGTGTGTGTGTGTGTCAGAGAGAGAGACAGAGAGAGAGAGAGCAGAGAGAAGGTTTGTCCCGCAGCTGTGTGTCTTGCGTAGTGTTGTGCTGTTTTTTGCCAGAAAACCAAGGAGATCCCATGAACTTATCATCTGATTATTTCAACTCAGACACTCCCAGCAAATAAAGAGTTCCCAAGCAGCCAGACGCTGGCCGGCCCCTCTGGTGGCGGCGGTGGCAGCAGCCGCTGCAGTTTGATCTCACACACTCCTTGAACTTACCTGAGAACCTGAGAAATCAGGTAGTTTTGTTTATACCTGATCTGTGCACTGACCCCAGATCTGCAGAGAGAAACATCAGAACCTGGGTGATGAGGATTAGGAAAGCTAGTTTGAAGGAATGTTGGAGCACATGCTGTCCACCTGAGATGCAGGTTTACTAGAGTGAAGAATGGTAGATCATAAATGAGCGGAGAACGTAAAATAGAGCATTAAAGAAACTCTCCTGATGTTGCATGTAAATCACACTACTGAGCTCTTTTAAAGTCTCCAGACTGGCTTTGATGCATGTATCTGTGTTTGAAACCAGTCGAAATAAACCCTCCAACCCCCATCAGACCTAGATTAGCGTCTAAATGTTGCTGTGCACTTACTCGGTGATGCATTTGTGACTACTGGGAAATCATAGTGTTTGATGGCAGCCGGTAAAACAAAGGGTTTAAATCTCAGTTTGCACACAGACACACACCTCACGACCAGAACAGCCACAACAATCAACTGTGGTCGGGAGGCGGGTCTGCGTTCGCAGTCCTGTTGGCAGGATTTTTCCAGGATAATTCATTTGTTGCCTAAAATGTCTCATTCAGTAAGCTGCAGAGCAACAAAAGACAATTATTACAAAGTCTTCTGTAATGGCTGTCTGTGCCTATTTAAGTCCCATTTATGGCCGTCTCTGTAAATCCAGAAAAACCAGGTCCTTACTTGGTAACAACTGTCTGTAATTGTAATTGTGTATTTTTTTCCTCCCCTTTTTTTCTTTCTTCCTTCATTTCTATTCCCTGAAACACAATAAACACCACTGCAGCATTATCACTTTCTGGCAGAACTGGATTTCTGGCAAAGTGTTGCTTTTTTTGTGCGTCTCTGTGTGTGCGCCATAGCAACAACCTGGAACACATCACACTTACGCGCTCGCGCGCGCGCACACACACACACACACAAATACACACCAGCTGTAGTGGAAGAGCGCCAGATTGGAATAGAAATGTGATAATGTGAGAATTGCACCATCTAGCGGTTTACTTCCTAACTACATTTGTACTTGTAGAGAAGGTTTTGCAAGATGTGCTATTTGCTTGCAAGGTGTTCCCCCCTCTTTATATCCACTTTATTCTCTGTGATTGAAACTATTAAACCATATTAGATAAGTTTAATGAATTCAATCACCTTCATTGCTCCAAATAAGTGTGCAAACTCTCCATGCCCTTGCTTGGCAGGGTAAAGCAACAAGGTGGTTAATTTTAAATATAGTCAAGTCTTCATCCTGTACTTTAAAAGAATGCACATTTGGCATGTTTTTGTAGCTTTAGAAAAACATTGTCCTCCTCAGAAAAGTGATAAGCACCGCATGCAAGGAGCCCAGAACAACATTTGGCTCTTTGCTGTGTTTCATGACCCCAAGTTTTGGTATGGTCAGATGATAGTGCTTCCCAGTCATCTGTTTCACAGTAACGGTAGGGGGTGGCTCAATATTGGTAGCTGCAATAACTGTTGCTATTGCAAATGGAATTCAGGTAGGGTTTTGGCCTTTAGTGTGTTCTGGCTTGTTGAAACTGATGCTATCGGGTTATAGTTTGAAACAGTAGTATTGCTTATCTGCCTGCCATTCTATTAAAATTATATTTGGTCCAGTTCTGGATCACAGCCATTGAGAATAGTGCGTATCAGTGATGGACTGATGCCCCCTCCAGTGTACATGCCCTTCTCATGCCCAGTATCTGCTGGGATGAGTCACCCTGTAAACCCCTGTTCCATGGTTTCAGCCCAATACTGGTGCGTTCAACTTGTTTCCATTAAGGAGGATGTCAGATGTCAGCAGTGGATTATTGTCTGTCTGACAGGGAAAAGCCTACTTTTTAAATGTTCTGTCCAGGTACTTTCCTGAAATCACATATATCATAATTTTTGTGCTTACTTGGTACTGAGCCATGTCTTCTGTTGCAGAGTGAGATTGGACACATTTGGGTTAATCTGGGATGCAGGTTTGTTCATTTGCATGTGTCCATAGTGTCATGAAAGGCTGGTTCCAGTCGTGCGCTACTGTCCAGAAGAAAAATTCCTGTTTTAGATCTCAGTTGGACCTAAATCTAAAAGGCTGGCTCTTGCTCATAGCTCAGGCTTTAGTCACCTGTGTGATGGGAGGATGCAGATGTTCTGAATTATCCCCACTAATTAACTGTAAACCATCCAAACTCCTTGTTGGGAAAGATAAGCATATAATTTCATCCCAGCCATCCTAGCAGTAAATCTAATCTCAGAAATGGAAATGGAAATGTTGGAGTGGAAAAAACGCTGATGGCACCTCTGGCTTTTCTTCTCAATTTAGTCTCTTTGGTTATTGATTACATTAATCTTGCCTATCTTTTTAATAACTATATTTAATTTCCTTTTTTAAGACAAAAAAAGTATGCATTTACCTTGACATGTTTTGGCGTGGTAAAAGACACGGCACAGCAGTGACGACAACTTTCTGACGAAGGCGGCAGTGAACGCTGAAACATGACAAGGTAAACCCATACATTTTTTGTCTTAAAAAAAGAAAATTAAATATAGTTTCTATGGTATTTTGCTTTTAATATTATTCGTAATGGTTCATTGTCAGAGGATATAAAGCAATAACATTATTATAATCCAATTTGCTGATCTAACTGGTAACATCTGTGGATTCAGAAAAGTTGTGGATATGCATTTTTTAAAAAGCCCCATTTAACACAGCCAAATGCTGAGAAATGGTTTATCAGAAATAACCAAAAACATCTGTGTGGATTTTTTTTTTAATGGCAGCCGTAGATATTTTAGTTTCTTTATGGTGTGTGTGTGCGTGCATGTGTTCTTGTACTACATACTGAGTACATAAATATGTATCCCACTAGCAAATTTTAGGGAAGAGACAACTTCAAATGCTTGTTTGAGGGTTACAACTTGTTGTTTGGTTTATTTACGGTGGGAGAAAAAGAAAAAATCTGTAGAAAATATTACTGCAGTAGAGAAAATAACAATACATAAAAATGTATTCTTAAGAAGATTGGAATCTTAAAAGAAACACAGCTGAAGCACAGTCAAAGAAAGGCAGAATTTTAATAGACAACTAATGGAAAAATGAATAATGATACTAATGAAAAATTGGGAATATGGAGGTGTGTGTCTCTGTTTAAAACCATCTGTGTCATATTTTTTGACTGTGATAAATTAAAGAAAATAATTGCAAAGTGCACTGTATATTCATTGCAAACGGTATCATTTATCACCTTCTGACCAGTCACACTACTTAATCAATTAATTCCCATGCCTTAATCCATCTTCACTCTTTCTACAAAGCAAACATCGAATGTCAGATGGAAACGGTGATTCATCACAGGCTATAATTTTAACACTAAAATATCGTCTCTAGCGCTCATGCTGATCCTGCAGATTGCGGAATTATTAAATAATATTTCTTATTCGTAAATGTCGAAAAACAGCAAATAACAACCACGTGTGTTTACGACAAATGTGAAAACATATTGGCATTCTTTGCTGTAAAGTTACCCTAGACTATATCATGTAAGACTTTGGACCCTGATTAATATTATATTGACCCTAAAATTCATTTTTCCCACGGACCATAACATGTCATGTGACCAAATCAGCTGACGTAGCGGGAAGGGAAGTCGGCGCGCGTATGGGCGGGCGGGCTCAACTGGCCCGCCCTCTCTTGACGCGCGGCTCACGCTACGGTACGCCATTTGTGTCCAGCAGCAAAAAGCGCGGATAGTGGAAATTATCGTTTGACAAGAGGTAAGGCCAAATTTGACGTTTCTTTCATGGCTAAGTATTGGCTCGATTCTCTCTAGTGATATGACAGATTAGATTTCAGATTGATTCCAAGCACATGCTAGACCTATTGCAAAGAATATCATCGGTCGGTGTTAGCCTCCTTTTTGGGCCTCTGTGCTGCCGTCGTTTTCCTTGTCATAGAGCCTTCATAGACCCGCCCACGTCACGATACAATTGGTGGACGCTGCTGAATGCCGTGTTTTAATTGGATACGCTTTAGATTCTTAAAGTTAAGAAACATGTTAGCATGTTAGCATGCAAGACAGCAACACCATCAATAACTAAATTATCGATGCAGCAATCTATAACTCTAATAAGTGCGAGCAGTTGATGAAGGACACTTTCAGAATATATGAGGCTTTTTGCGTTGGTTTCTACACCACACCTATAATTTTAGATTTTTTTTTTTTTTTAGAATTTCTGTTGACCGTGCTAACTTAACACTACGCTGAATCTAGGGTCAGATGGATATTTATAGTTAAAGCTAATCAAAACAGATTGAGACCGAATCTGTTTTGTTAACTTGGTTACCCAAAGTTAACAAAACTTGAGGATGAAGAGAGCCAAAAGAATAACTTTGGCATGATTTCGAATAAGTATTTTAACAAAAGCGCATATTCGTTCTAGTGTAGTAAGTTAGGAAGCAAAATAAAATGTAACATGTACAAAGTATTACCAAACTTTTAACGCTGAAACCTGTGTCAGAATACGCATTAAAGTACAGTGTACCCAACCCACATTTGCCCAATCAAGTGGAGCGTCACTATCACAAATGGCGCAAAACATTTGCATATCTGCAACATATATGCAGACTGTGATGCATATTGTACGTTGCAATACAAAGGTGATTTTTATATTTAAAATAAACACTGACGGTGTGTAGGGAGAACAAAATTTAAGCACAGATTTAAAACATCACATATGTACAAAGAAATACGCCCTGCACTAAAATAGCTTTTTTTTTTAAATACACAGTGATGACGCATTAGGTTATAAGTACATCTCATATCTGTCAGAAAATGATTAATGAGGGCACTTGTGCAAGCAACAGTACTGCACTCTAACTCACATATTTAAAAAAGAAAAAAGTTCCAAGTTTGCATAGTGCGCCTATAGACTACGTTAACGTACTTTTGCAGAGATATCTACAAACAAACAAACAAACAAACGCTAATTTAATATTTATAATCCAACAGGAAAAACATAAATGTATTAAGACAGCTTTGATTGAAGTATTGTTGCCCAAAACGTTTCCCACTAGATGGCGACATTTACCTTTGATAAGTGAATAGTTTCGCTGAAGTCTTTGAGTCTTTTTTTTTTAAACATGTATTACTTTAAATAAACTTTAACATGACTCCAGTGCGGCTTATTACAGAGCTTTCATTTGTGCAATCATAAATATACTTTCTTTTATTTACCCCCCTAGGGATTTTGATCCTGTAACAGCGACCAATTCCACTAATAAAGAATTAAACACTCTTTGGTATGGATAAAACTCTGAGGTCAGGTAAAGTTGCTCTTGACAAGAAGCACAAAGATGGCACCAGCAAGAAACAACAGTCACATGATGTGGAAATGGATCAAACAGCAACTGACTCACCCAGTTGGACTGCCAAACCTGACCAAACAGACGCCGAACTCTCTGTGAGACTGGAACCAGACTCTGTAGCTGAAAACCTCTGTATGGTTTGTGGCTTCTCTGCCAAGTGCCCAAGGTCGCTGAAGATTCACTCTGCGAAAAGACACGGAAACAGATCAAAGAATGCCGGTAACGCTGCAAAGTCCACTGAAAACATCTCTGACGCGAGTTCTGTTGTTGTCAACCAAGAAGCAGGTGACGGGATGGCGAGCGAGATTAAAAAAAGAAAGAAGTCTGATGAAGTGAGTGTATCGTCTGATGACAGTGGCAACACAAAGAGTTCATCTGAAAAGGAAACTGAGGTGGAGAAACAGCAGACAAATCAAGAAGAAATGACCCAAAAGAGGAGAGTGAGCAAGCGAACACCAAAACCAAAGATAATCCATTCCTGCAACTACTGTGGCCAAGAGTTTTGGGGCAAGTCCCCTCTAGATTTGCATGTCCAGAGGTCCCACGCCAAAGACACTCCGTACACATGTGAGTATGTTACCCTTTAGTTCGTATATGATGAGAGAGTACTGATTTTTATATTGCTGTTTTGAGTTCTACATTCTGTTTGAAAGGAGAACTGAGAACGTTTGTCTTAAATTTTTCTTCCAGTTGACAAAGAGGAGGACTTGGACTCAGAAGAGGACCCAAAGGATTCTGGCATTTCCGAGAAGACCGCTCCAACTCGAGTTATAACCAAACACACACTGTCCAGGTTCCAGCTAAAGTGCACACAGTGTGAGTTTGCAGTTGGCACAGTAGCTCTGCTGGAGAATCACGCTCGGGTCAAACACTTGGACCAACAGTGGTTTCGTTGCAAATTATGTGATTTTTTCTCGGCAACATCGAATTGGATGGAAGCTCACCTGTCATCAGATCAGCATAAGCAACGGGAGAAAGGGGAAAGGAGCCCAGGGTTATCGGCCTTTGAGTTCTATGTTGAGAGCACAAGCCAAGAATTCTCTGAGCAAGGTGCTGTCTTTGACGACATAGTTCAGGTGGAGGAGGGTGACATTACAGCTTCACTGAAAAGAGATCTGAGCACAGATGAGTCAGCAGAAGCTGCAGCAGAAGAGGAGGAGCTAGAGCTTGCCCCTCCCAAAAAGAAAAGAGGAAGACCAAAGCTTGGGTCCACGACTACTTGTGGATATTGTGGTCTAGTGGTGTCTAACGCCACCAACCTCAGCGTCCACGTCCGCCGCAAACACAGTAAGGAGTACGGCTACAGCTGCACACTTTGCAACTACAGCTGTGTGACCAAAGGAGACATGGATCGCCACTGTATTACCAAGAAGCACGTGACACGTATGCAAGGGTGTGCCAACAAAAACCTCGTTAACAATCGCACAAGCGAGTCGAAGGAGGAGGCCGCAGGGACACAGGTCCAGGAACCTCAGATAGATCAGGAATCGGACGTCCCCTCGCCCACAGAATGCAGTGAGGATGAGCTAGCTCAGACAGACACGAGGCAGAGCCGAAGTAACGTCAACGCCTGCAGCCACTGTAATTTCGTAGCTCAGTCACTCTCATCACTCCAATTGCACGTCAAGAGGAAACACACCAAAGATTTTGAGTACGTCTGCATGGCCTGTAGCTACTATGCTGTCACCAGCAGGGAGATGTCTCGTCATGTCAACACAGAAAAGCACAAACAGAAAAGCCAGAAATACCTGGACCAGCTTGGAAGTGAGGGGCGGAGAACTCTGGCACTTCCCACAAAGATGAAGGAAATGGTCGGCGCGGAGGGGCCGAAGGCAGAATCGGAAACCCCAGGAGCCACAGACGAGCCCGAATCTTGTTGTAACGATACCCAAGTTACAGACACGATTACATCTGTAATCGCTCCAGTCCCAATCCAGACTGGTGACATCGTGGCAGTTTTGGTGGGCAGCACAAATGAGAAGCAGGCGGAGAATCTTGCATCTGTGAGTGGCGGCGATCCACATCCAGCAGTATCTGAACCCCAACAGAATCCGGCCGAGTCAGCCATGGAGCAGTCTGCAGAGCACGCGGAGGAAGAGGCTGACCAAACCGAGGATGAAGACTGCGATGTAGATGGGATGAGTTTAGAGGCTAAACGGGACGGCCTACACTCAGATGCCCAGCTGTCCAAAGCTCCAGCCTTTGACGGCTGTGTCGTGTCAATGAAGTCCTTCGCTGTGCAGGAGAAGATGCTACAGGAAGGTCTGGCTTTAGAGGGGGAGGCTGCTGTGGTATGTCTGACTGGTGGATCCCCAGTGCCCGCTAGTTCTCTATATGTCCGAAAGCTCAAGCAACCTAAAGCGAAGGTGAGGGAGGAAGCCAAAACGGGCAGCTCTCACATACGCTGTGACGACTGTGGCTTCATGGCCGATGGCATCAGCGGCCTCAGTGTCCACATTTCAATGAAGCACCCCTCAAAGGAGAAGCATTTCCACTGCCTCGTCTGCGGCAAGTCCTTCTATACCGACAGTAACCTGCACCAGCACCTGACCAGCGCCGCCCACCTCCGAAACGAGCAGAACAGCGTGGAAGAGCTGCCCGAAGGGGGCGCCAGTTTCAAGTGCGTGAAGTGCACGGACCGCTTCGAGACGGAGCAGGACCTGTTCGTCCACATCAAGGAGAAACACGAGGAGCTTCTGAGGGAGGTGAACAAGTACGTGCTGGAGGACACGGAGCAGATCAACCGCGAGCGGGAGGAGAACCAGGGCAGCGTCTGCAAATACTGCGGCAAAGTGTGCAAGAGCAGCAACTCCATGGCCTTTCTGGCACACATCCGCACACACACGGGTGCGTATTTTATAAGTGGTTCATCACTCTTTGGAGAAAATACCTCTCATACCTTGATCGTTTCTGATTATTTTTGATTGTTGTTTATTTGTTATAATTTGGTGCTGCTGCAATCCACCTTCAGCCCTTTGACCTCTCTCTCTAAAGTAATAATTCAACTAAGTCAGTAAGATGTGGGACAACGATGTGCTTTATTAACAACATTGCATTGTACCATGATTTAGAAAATCAAAAGCCCCTTTATATCCTATCAGCAGACTTTTGCAAATTCCCAACTTAATCTTTGTGATAGTGATCAGTAACAGGCCCAGGCTTTCTCACCCTTTTTTGTGCTTAAGCTAATGTTAGGGCTACTATCTACTTCAGCCAGGTAGTAGCTGTTTCAGTGTACGTGAAGGCAAAGACTGATTGAGCTTCAGACCAGACGCTAATGGACCACAGATTGGGATTCCCTGAACAGCGCTTGGTCCGAGACGTGTGCGACTCATAATTGATGTGTCCATTACCAGGACTCACTTGTAATTATAGTCAATAAGTCTCTGTAAATGTGTTAAGCTTAGGCTAAAAGCATTGGAAGTCCAAAGAGAGGTGGGCTAATAATTTAAAATAATCAATGCAGACGTATTCAAAGCCTTTAATTTCCCTTGTGTCTGCGTATCCATGTTTGCGTATATGTGTGCGAGCGCTCGTGTGGCTGGTGAACGCATGTACATGTCAGCCTTCATGGACTGCTGATTATGCTCAATCCATTAAGATTTATCTTGTCATTTATAATGCAAAGCAGGGTTGCGTTGGCCAGGGCTGCAGCCTCGGAAGCGTCCAGCAGGTTAGGAACGCAGGGCGCTCCATTATTTTTCCCTGACCGTGTCTATTAATTGCTTTTAAAATCAACTTAATGCGGGAACGAGATGCGAGTGTACCATCGATAACTGCCCTTCTCTGTCTCCTCTGGTTCAGCCCACTTCCTGCCTAAACTTTAATGGCTCTTAAAGTGAAGTCTAAGCTGTGGTTACTATGTGCACACATGAGTGTGTGTGTGTGTGAGTGAGTGAGAGGTTTTTCCTTCAGATGTAGCAACCATGTGGTCTGCTGATACATGTAATAAGAACAAAGGTATTTTAAAACCAAGATTTTACTACTGAAATGTTCCGAATAACAGACTGATCTTAAAAGCAGAGCAATAAATTCTTCCTATTTGTTAACTTGCGGAGGCGGATAAATCAATTTAGTTGTCCTTATTTTTAGTATGCCACTCACCTTGGGTGATGGAAGTCAAATTGGAGGTTAAAATCCTGATGATTAACGTTGAGCCAGCACTTTATTAATAACGATTAGTATATATGTATTCATAATTCTATCCTGCGACATAATTCTTGAGTTTTGAGGCCACTTACTTAATGTTACTTAAGAAAATGAAAGCTGTGACACGTAGGTCCCAACAGATAGCTTTAAGTCAAGGGCACATTCTGAGGTTTGCGATGATGAATCCTTTTTCAGGTTTTCCTGCTATTTTAAGTTACGTTCTTGTTTATAAGTCTACCTCTGTGCTTTCATGTACGCTCTTCTTATTTGTGGAAAGACCATATTTTTCATAATTTTGTCAACATATGCTACTTGTTATTATCGCTAACTTCTCTCATTACGGTGAATAATTTACCTTTTATGTGGCGGCCATTTATTCTGGGAGTTTGTTTGTGGGGACGCGGAGCTGCATGGCGGGGGTCTGTCAGTTTCTGGGCCGGTCCAGCACGTCCAGATCCTTTTAATTAAGACCTAGTTTTTAGTCACTTGATTAATCAGTGAAATCAGCGGAAGGTATCGGGGAAGCTGCACACAGATTTGTCAATTTGTCCCTTAAAGGAACATGCTTGTGTTTAGCCCAATGAGGGTACAGCTGGAATTTGCATTTTGTGGTAAATTGGTCACTTTTTCATTGGAGCGAGCTGTCTGACCTCAGACAGGACCTCAAAGAAATGGAGCCACATGCCGCGCACACATGCACATTTACATACACAATGTAACGTGTGTTTGTAAAGATAACTAACAGTCCTTGCATTCTAGTGATCTTGTGAAAATCATCAATCTCTGCCCAATTTTTGTTCCACTTCAAAGTTCGCAACCTGCCAAGTATGCACCAAGTTGCCCAGCGGTTTACTTGCTCCACCTATTTTTAATCAGGACTGCATCAGATGTGACGACCGATGGAAGCAGCAGCAATGGCGGAATCTTTGTACCACAAAGTACGGATGCCCCACTATATGCTGCAGAACTTGTCTAGACCCATCAAACAGACCCTGAGAAGGTGAGAGTGGCTCCACCTCACTGTGAGTTGTTTTAGCTGGAGCTAGCAGCTGCTGCAGCCCACCTTGCACCATCTGCAGCCATGAAGCCTGTGTGTGTGTCAGGACTCTCTCTGTCTGAATGTTTCCTCAATAGATCCTCCCAAAGCATACCTCCACCACTGGAGCCTTGAGAAGAAGAAACAGTTTTGAAAACAGCATTCACATGCCAGCAGATTGTGAAAATGGAGGATATGGATATTTAAAATCATTTAACATGTTTTTTTTTAACAGATCATGCCTTATTCTTTATCTTCTTAACTGATAATTAAAGCCAGGACTATCACAGGACCTTATAAAGGCTTAAGACATCACCGTGCGTGCGTGCGTGTGTGCGTGTGTGCATGCATGAGGTTCACTTCTCCTCTCAGGAAATGAATTAGTCAGTCCCCGTCACATCTGAAATGTGCGGGAGCCACATCGCCCCTGTGTGGATGGCAATATTAATTTAACATGACATCGCATTGATGGTCAATTTCAGTTTCAGGGCGGCTGTTTAAGTGGAGTGGTGGAGTATTAATGTGATAAGATGTGAGAACTGAGGGACGTTACAACCCTCTCCTCTCTGCCATGTCTCATACTCAGCCAGCCATCTGGATAAATCGACTCCACACATGCGCGCTTCTCACCTTAACTTTCGCTGGTGTGTGCACCTGTGTGTGTGTGTGTGCGTGTGCGTGTGTGTGTGTGCTTGAAGGAGACAGAAGGATGGCGTCTCCTTGTGTTGGTCCACGGGGTGATCATGTCTCCTGAATTAAATGCAGGTGTTTGCGTGCACATGCATAGGTACCGCGAGGTGGGTTATTCATCAACATGTAGGTGTGACTTCTGCAGCGAGTGTGTGTGTGTCAGTCTTCTCAGGTGTTGATTGTGTCGTGTGATTTGTTTGTGCATTGAACACACGTGTGAAAGAGTCTGCACATTTAGGTGTGAAGTGTCTAAGTACATATAGGGGTTTTATCTGTTTAGTTTCTTCTTTGGTGTGTGTGTGTGTGTGTGTGTGTGTGTGTGTGTGTGTGTGTATGTGTACTGTACTGTAGGGAAATGAACAGGCCCTCTTTGCTCAGACACCCCCTCCCCCCATGCCCCCTGTGTTTACAGGCCTTGTTAGCGCTAGCGTGCCTTTCAATCTTCGTTACCAGCTTAAAATTCGATGTGTCGTTCTTCCTGCTCACAGCAAGTGAACCGTGCATGAACGAATTAGTAATCTACACAAAGTGCTTAATCAAATCAGCAGCTGCCCCTGGAATACATATTGTAGAGCGTCTTGGGGTATTTGCCGTGAAAGGGGCCAGGGATTGCTCAAAAACGCACATGTGCCTGAGATATGAGATCAAGCCCGGCTCTTTTGTAGTGTCCTGGTCTGTGACTCGGGCTCATCCTGACAAACACAATATGCATTTTGCATGTCCATTTATTTATTCAAGGATATTATCTGTAGGGTGCCTTGTAGCCCACCTCTCGCAGGCTCCGTTCCTTCACTGTGTTTATTTGCGTGACGCTCACGTGTTTGTGAGCTCTGCAGATGCTGATGGAATCACTTATCACCTGCACTTAAAAGACTGATCGCAATAAGACGCTCTGACGCTCTCTCACAAGCCACCTCACCCTCCGGACTTATTAATGGCGATAATTAGGGAGAAACCTCCCCATGACGCCCGCCAGAGTGATTAGAGCTTTAATGATGGAATGGGAGGTAGTGAGCACACAGAGAATTGATTTACGTACTTGCCCTGACCTTTGGAATCCAATTTACGCATCCACAGGCAAAGAAGGGGCAGGTAAGAGATGAGGGAGACTGACAAGGATGGATAGAGAGTGAACAGAAGAGTGTGACTGTAGTTTTTATGGGGATGAAGTAAAGGCATTTGTTTTTTATAACACTGAAGTGAGCTGACATCCTCGCTCAGAACTAATAACACACGGCGGACACTGAGAAAGGATTTGTTACGTAAAATCGCATTCCTGCTTCGCATTTATTCACTCATGTTTTATTAAAATTGCCATGTAGTTCCTTCAAACATAATATTAAATTTCCGTGCTCCTTTCTCTTTTTTTTTTTTTTTCCCCAGGATCCAAACCCTTCATGTGCAAGATCTGCAACTTTGCCACGGCTCAGCTGGGAGACGCCAGGAACCACGTGAAGCGACACCTCGGGATGAGAGAATATAAATGTGACATCTGCGGGTAAGTTTGGTCTTCACTGTAAAAAAAAAAAAATAAATAAATAAAATAAAAAAAAAAAAAAAATTGCAAGAATCTGCTCCCCTTCAAAATAGCTACATATATATTTTTTTCTTTCTTCTTTTTTTGTGGTAATGGCAACATGCCTCTGTTTTCTGAAATACAATTGTTAGATTTTGTGGGTAACTACGAACCCGGCAGCAGCCAGTGGCGCATGCTTACAGTTGTTTTCCGACTACCCCCTACACGTCAGACCATATGTCGCGTTCGGCTTGCTTCGCTCCCGCGGCTCGCCGTCTCAGCGCCTCGCCATGTTCAAATGGACGCGTTAAGCTGTTTAACATGCGGCCCGGGAATCGAATAAATTGTGGGATTTCCAGCTTTGTTCCATCAAGCTTCCGCGGCTACGCGCTTGCTAAGATGAAGACATATGGGGAGTTATTAGTCTCTCCCTGTGTGTAATACTGCGCAAAGTGTTTCATTTAGTTCGTTCCTGGGCCAATCCTGTTCTTCTGATGCCGAACATGCTGCGTGTGTTTATTTGCTCCAGCTGATGTGTGCAAACAAGTGTTGGTTTAAACACAGCTTCTTCTTTAATGAGAGGAAAAACTCATGTTTCACCCCCCCCAGCGAAAAGCCTCCCCCCCCCCCCCCCCCCCACCCCAATGTGCCAGGCGTTTGACCAAGCATCTTGCTTTACATCTACACACGCATATGTATACATAAAGAGTCTCCTCTGATGATCCTTTTAAATGGTACCACTAAATACATCCCCTGCTTTCACAAATCATCCAGATAGAGGAGCTGTGTGCTGCCAGTGTCGGCCACTGGTGACAAATCGGCCCGGCGTGCAGTCCTGACTGATCACCGGGCCATCCATCCTCTTGACTAAAGACAAGCAAACACAAAGACATCCCCAGAAATCTCTTCATTAAGGCCATAGTCACAGATACATGCACATAATGTCCCCCTCCTCAGCAAGCAGATTTTTTAATCTGATGCTTCTTTATCTGGCAAGCAAGACACACGGTGGCCATAGTTTTCGTGTAATCTGAGATTATCCTCTAAAGACGGGACGACACTGCACAACGGCGCACACTGCTGCACCCTCGCTGTCATGGGCTGTACCGTTTCTCTCACCTCAGCTCTGACACTGAACAAATGGATGCGCTGCACCTTGGCTGTCCGCCTCACTTTAGCTTTAGCTCACCGCTCCCGCTCTGTTCTCAGGAAGCCGACGGGGGCTTGTTGATTGTTAAAGATCATATTGTTGTGGCATTTAATTAACAAATGCAAATGCGAGGCCGAGACAGATTGGAACCCTTGACCACGCTGCCAGTCAAAGAGGAGAGGGCCGGTTAGCCCCGCGCTCATCATCGCTAACGTTTTATAGGCTTTCTGTCCCAGCTCCACCACATCTCCTGCTTCTTCCAGGCATCTGTCGACATCGGTCTTTCTACCTCTGTATGTTTCTATACTGAAGTGGGATGATCTATCTTAATTTGCCTATAAAAACCAAGACAGCACATCAGGAAAAACACCAGTCGCTTTTTGACATCTAACATAATATTTCTCAGATTTAATTGGTTAAAAAAAAACACACCAGCATGTAAGATGGCTTGTATTTTCTCCTGGCATGTTTTGTCCACGGTGAGGCTCGGCCACTTAATGAGCCTCTACCTCCTCTCCTTCATCATCTCGCAGAAAGGCCGTGGATTCAGCACATCCACGCTTTCGTCCTCCCCAAAGATGCGGCGGACATGTATTGCTGTTGTAGGTGTTAAATTATGCATAAACAGTCTAAATGCTTTGAGGCATTGGTTTAATATCTCAAACGCAGACCTTAGAAGTATTAACACCATCGTGGACATTGTCCTCATGTGGACCACTGGTTTATGATTATGGGTCATAAGATGCCCGTTTCCCAGTGTCACTTTAGGAATTTGAACAAAACTTAAAGAAAGAAAACAAAAAACTGTTTCTTGCTCATGAAACAAAAAAGTTTGCGGCGTGCTGAAGTTTGGCAGAGGCTGCTTTGTGCTTCTTCTGCTCTTTCTCCATCTCGATTTTTCTTGATTTAGTGTTTGCGGGAGTATATTTAGTCATGATTTCGTGGTGAGTGTTGTGCACGTGTGATTTGACTGTTAACAGGATGGGGCTGGCTCATGTCAGGGTTTTTATGCCCTCCTCTCTTGTGAGATTGTCTGGTCTTTTCCCAGAATAGCCCATCAGTTCCGCCCCGCGTAGCTCATCCGCTGTAATGTGCCTTAATGCCCGGGCCTGTATGAGCAGTGTGAGGGTTGGCAGTGACAGTGGTGGAGCATCTTAACTTGCTGCTTATCCAGAGAAAGCCGTCACTTAACTCAGCCCTTCCATTGTCTGTCCACACCCCTCTTCTTTTCCCCTGACGTGATTCCCTATAATCCTCAAACAGATTCTGGTTAGAACTCCCTGAGAACTATTTTTATGTTTTTTTTTTTTTTTTCACTCCCATTTAAACATTAATGGTTGTTGCAGATGAAGAGAGGGATCCCTGTGAGGATGATTATAATGTCACTCCACTGATCTCCCGCCGCCCAGAAAATAATTGTACATCATTGCTTCATAACGTGTCAGGAGGACACGTTGGTGGCGTGCAATTAAAGCCGCAGAATATAATACAGCAAATTACTGCCTGTCAGCTCCGTGAACAACACACTCGGTATTTGAGTTACACTTAATCATCACGTACATTAGTGATTTCGCTAAGATCCTTCCAACCCACCCTCCACCACCTCCCCTCGGCTCGTGCGGAAAGGGCGTGAAACAGGCTGGGAGAGCATGTCTGTGAAGACAACAGCTCCGGGGGAAGCTACACGTTTACGTTAGACCTTTCCAACGCTCATAATATCTGAAATCATTTAGCCGTCCACGAGCACCATGTGTTGGCAAGCACTGAAGGCTGGAATTCTGAATTCATTAGCACACAACAGATGTAAACACTGAATATTTTCCCTTCCAAGATTCAGGCCCAGTCATCCGCGTTTGCATATTTCATTAGTGCTTTTATCAGCTTTCCTATGCCTGCGTATGCATTTGCTGGCATGTAAAACAATTATAAAATATAGTAAAATGTCAAAGGGAATTTTCCCAAATGACGTCTCTGTCCTTCTCTGAGTTTGTTGGTTGGTCTTTTGTGATATATAAAATTGCTCATCTTTACGTGAATACTTTGCGATCTCGTGTGCCACCTCGGACACATCGCAGTTTGTGTCTGGGAACACGCACCTTGTCAGTCAGCTCGGCCCCCCTCTGCCAAAATAAACACATATTGCTCTGAGGAGTTTAACTGAATTTAGTGCGCCATTATCGGAAATGAAATAAGTAACGCTAAAGGTCATTTGGAAAATAATGCAGAAAGGCTGGTCTGGAAAGGTTAAGTATGGGAGTGAGACGTCCTGACGATAACGAGGGCTGCCTATTGCTCGGAGAGCCAGGCATCCCGGTTTGACTCGGCACTCTGCGATCGCTCTTTATGACCGAGACAGCTTTACAGCCCGTTACCCCCCATAACACGATAAAGCGCAGCATAATGGATTGGATGTGTTTAGTAGCCTTGGGCTGATGTTTGTAAAATTAATGTTTTTCGCAATAGAAATACGCTTGTGTGCACTCGCACACAGGCACACACAGAAAAAAGGCAAGAGCGGCAAAAAAAGAGGGGAGAGAAATCAATTTTCGACAGCATCCATGTATCAGTATAAATCCACCAGCGTACACTTTTACACTTTTTATACTTGTTTCTGAGCCGGGCTGCCCAACTTTATTTGCTGATAACTGATGTGTCCTTGCAGATGTCTGTGCTCCGAAAAGTTGATGGCAAATGTACGGCTTCATTAGACAAGTTTGACCAGAAGTGTACAAAGGCCATAAATGATCCTAGGACTGAAGTACTCAGCAAAATTACTTGAAGCAGCCGTAGTTAGCTCGCTGGGTTTGTCAAGAACGTTTTGAGGAGTGGACTTTGTGCCGGACCCCACTCAGCACCTCGGAGAAGCCTCTGTCAGCAGATTGGAGTTTAATAACAGTCTCATATTCTTTAGTGAGCCTCTGGGATTTGGAATCAAGAGGACTTGACTTTTAATCAGATGCAACCGAAACAAACATTCAGACCAAATGCTAAATGGCAGCATCGGTAGTTAGGCTAGGGAGCAATCACAGCACATATTCTCACGACGGTTTGTTGTTCTCCCGAGGATGAGGCCATTGTCTTGGCAGAGCACCATATCGATAATGTTTTTCCTAAACCCTCACCCTCAGCATTTCTCAGCAGGCATCGCGTTTTTATTAAATTGCATCTTGCAGGACAAACATGAGGAGTTATATGATTTAGGTAGCATGTCCCCACTAAATTCACTATTTAGATTAACGTCAGCCAACACAATGCATGATAAAGGTGTGTACTTATAAACAGAAACCGGAACTACACACTCTTATAAAGTTGTTTTTATTAAAAAAAAAAAAAAAAAAACAAAACAAAAAAAACAAAAGGGAAAGTGGCTGAACAATCTGCTCCTTAAAGCTAATTGTGTCATGGGTATATTGTAAGAGCAAAAAACAGGGGGAGGTTAATCAGTGATTAACAACAGCAATTAAAAGATGAAGATAAAGTCAGACGAGAAAAAAAAAAAACGTGGCTGGGCTGTAATTAAAAGATCAGTCCTGTCAGTGTCATCCGTTGTACACTTTTTTAAAGCTGGGCGGAGGCGATGGGGTGAATGGCAAGCAATTCTCTGAGCCCAAAGTGTGTGGGTAATCTACCCGTGGAAAGAGCTGAGGGAAGGCAGGAAAAAAAGGGCTGTAACTCAAGTTAAAGTGTTGGGCCTGTGTCATTGCAGGTTCAGAGTCATGCATTTCTGTGTTGACACCCATCAGGGCAGGGGATATTTGGCAGTCAGGAGTAATTTAGCTTAATTAATGGCATGCATATTTGATGGAGGAATAAAATATCCAGGCTCAGCAAAGTGGAAAAGGGGAGAGATTTACTGGGAGTTAAAGGTGGAGGGGAGAGTAATTTGTACGTACAGTTAGTGGCTGCTCCAGAGAGAGAGAGAAAGAGAGAGAGAGAAAGAGTCGCTGGAGGGTGAGGGGAGCGGGGGAAAGTATGGGGAGGATGAGAGATGGATGGTTGACACGCAGCTTTACTGATGTGTGGAGGGGAATGGCTGTCCCTCCATTGAGAGGGCCATCAGTATGACAAGGCTTTATTTAATTGATATCTCCACTCGGAGTCCTTCCGCAGCACAAACACACACATTAGGCCGGTTTGTGAACCGGTAACGGAGCTGCTGGCTGCCAGAGGCCTTCTTAATATTCATGAGGGGGGCTTTTAAGGATGTTCTGCAACGCCGTCCCTCCGCTGCCACCCGCTTCACAACACGCAGACTTTACCTTGCCTACTCCGGTCCCTCCCAGACGAACCCGCGGCCTGACGAAAAGCTGTCACGCTGCTCTTAATCTCCCCTGGCACTTTTTAATTGACTTCCTGTAGGTATAGATTATTTTCATGGCGAGCCTGCCACAGAGATGTTTGATACCGTCCAGGAGACTGGCATCTGGGAGTGCGCGACTCACTGAAGACGACGCCGTCCTCGCACCCCCCCCGCCCCCCTTCCTCCCAGTGATGGCCAGAGTTATTGGGGAAACGGGAGAGGTAAAATGCAATCAGTCAATGCCATCATCCTAATTGAGCTGATGTACCTGCTGTGAGTGCTGGGGAACTGTTGGCTCGGTGGGAAAGGAGGGCCTTTTTTTATCTGACTAAGGCTGCTAGTGACATTAGACTGATATAGCGGGCAGCTATTGGCAAAACCTGGATGTCCGCCAGTGTGTGCTGTCCCATTGATATGGTGATGTTGTGTAGTTTGTGATTTTGAAGACAGCCTTTATTGTAGTACTAATCATCACAAGATCACAGGAAGAACCAAACAATTGTATATTATGATGGTAATCTGTTGTAGTCTCAGACAAATTGAGGCGTGTTAAGCAGCTAAATTCGGGAATATTTAAAGGGCATGTACTGTCAGAGCAGCAGGTATAGAAAATACTTCACGTTCCCATACATTACCGTGCTCATACACACCTAATTTCCTGTAGCTTTACTATTTCAAGCTGTGGGATCTGAAATCTCAGATACGCTGATCATAGAATCCTTCCTGGAAGTTAATGTTCTATCCCATGTTATGCGAGTCATAGGCTGCGTTTCCTGCGTTTTACAGTACAAACTGCTCTTGGGTCGGTTTAATTTTCTTCTCATTCTCTCTACTCCATCATTTTGTGGCCTCCTTCAGGTTTAATATCACAAGATCAAGATGATTCCCAGATTTATGAAGTGATATTGACCGTTGTCTACGTGGAACAGATAATAAGCTGTGATGAATGGGCGGCATTAGTGATGAAATTACATCAACCTTAACAGGCCATTGTATTAACACACCTAGCCCATCTCCACTCGCCCCCCACTGCCCGTTTAATTGATTAATTGCTGACGTGGATGGATGAGGGGTTGTGGGTTCTGAAACGGTGGCTGATTGCTAGTCAACCATAAACAGGAGCCGGCACAGTGGGCCCTCAAGGGCAATATTCATGCTCCCCAACCTTCTGGTGATTCCTTATACAGCTCTGACAAGAGGAAAAATATTCAGCCATAAAAACGCTGGTATCACTGGGCTGACATATAAAGCCCTCTGTCACTCTCTCTCTCTCTCTCTCACACACACACACACACACACACACACACACACACACACACACACTTCCCTCTAGCCCTCAGTTCCTCAGCACACCCATCGGACTCTGAAATCAGCCATCCTCCTCTGCATGTATCGCTGCGGTCCCCCAGGTAGCCCCGGCTTTAAATATGAGCGAATAATGGTGGAGTGAGTGATGCTGACTGTGTCCTTGACTGGGATCCTGTGTGCACTATATCCACATCTCACTGTCTCTGAGCCCCGCGGGACGAATAAAACACCCCTGCAGAAAAAGTTCCAAAGCTTGTTGATGGCATCCTCTGGATGGATGCAAGGAAGGCAATAAGGTCTTTGTGTGTTTGTACGAGCACGGAGGGGGGCAGAGGATGTTTACACTGCTGTGTGTTTAATGAGAGGGGCTGTGTCCACTTTCATGTGTTTGCATTTCAGATGTGCTGCAACAGAGTTATTAAATTGTTATATGGCGTCTCACATTTATGTCTCGCTGTTGTTTTGTGCTGCTCTTTAGCTTTAGTTATGAAAGAGGCTGGGATTATACTCTGTGGCTGCAGCTGAAGTCATTATCGGTGCAGTCCTCACACGGCCGCGCTAATGCACCCGACAGGGGCAGATGGGGTAATTTTTTAAAGACGGTGAATTGTAATGGGGGTCTGGCAGCCCCGTGAGCGTCGGACCTGCAGGATAGAGGAGCGGATGGGTGCCCATGAAAATAAAAGACCCACTGCCTGCCCCATCTTTGTCGCCCTCCCCAAAGCTGCGCCACATTAACCCCCTCTCCGCTGAGCCTCTCCAGACCGAGGCGCGGGTTCGAACCCCAGCAGCCAGCCATGAAAACGCTGACACATCGATTACCCCGCAGGGAGGAAAGAAAAAAATAAAGAAACATGTTAAAGTTGATGAGGAAGAGCGTGCCATGTGAAGAGGAAACATTTATTCATTTATTCTGTTTATTCAGCAAAACAAACAGGGGTCGGTATTATGCTGCTGCTCTGATAACTCTGTTGTCATTTACAGTTAAATTTCAAATTAGGGAGTTCGGTTTGCTCACTTTTATGGTCATTTCAAAGCCTGCCTGCTTCTTACCAAGCCACCCCTCCAGCAAAATGCGATTACTTGGACTTTTACACAGGCTTCAAATAGGAGGAAACGAAATAATTTCTTGGAGCCCAGAGCTCAAACACTTACGGGTGGTCCTGACCTGCGGTACCTTTATCGGACGTTAGATGGCGGCATTCAACCTGCTAGAGAGCCAGAGACTAAGGCTCAGTTCTGGCATTCATGCAGTACGTGTGGCTCTCTTGCATGAATGAAATGCAATTAATATTGTATTCATTCTGGTTAAAGGATTTTGTTCAATTCTTTGACTTTTTAACATTTATCTCAATTGTTCTAGTCAACCTTAAACATTTCTTATTTGTTGTATGATGCTAACATGCACTGGCTATAATTATACCGTAGGTTTGTGGTCAGACTGGTACAGATAATGAAGTGAAACTTTGTTAATGGTTTATTTTAGATTAGCAAAAACAAAAGAAATGTTCAATTAATTACATGTTTGGCAGACTGAATTGGTTTATTTAAATGTACAGTTCTGTTCACAAGTAGAGAAATTGTGGACGGAATGTCGAGATGGTCGAGTACCAAAGTGGATGTAAGTGTAGCTGTAAATGAGTGGAGTTGGGGCAGATGTAGCGGTCAGACAGTTGTCCCTACCGGTGCTGCTTTAACTAGGACAAGCCTCTCTATACAGGTGTACCTCAGGGGCTGATCAGCAGGTCTCAGGAGAGGCCCCGCGCACTGCCGTCTAACCAGGACTGTCACGAGGGGGCTGATTCTGGCCTGGTTGGATGGGTGTGAGGCTGCTGTCGCGTTAGGAGGTGGGTAGCAGAGAGGCGTGGGGGGGCGGGGGGGCGGCAGCTGACATGCCGAGAGGGCAATTACAGCAAGGACAAAGACTACACACTGATAAGTCCCCACAGCAGCCTAATGAAGAGAGCAGGTTAGCCTGTTAAGTGGACTGGGGAAACGAGCACGCTCTCATTGCATGTTTGTTTGCGTGCAAGCGTGTTTGTGTGTTTAACCTACCCGAGGAGGATACATTTTCTGAGGTCATGTTGCTACCACGCTCGCTAACCCCACTGACTGGTGCCTTCCGAAGCTGCAGCTTTTTTCCCCTCCGCAGAGCAAAAGCAAACAGCGACATGAAACTGGAAACCAGTACATCTTGGGGGAATACTATTCCTGTATTTGTTCACAGCGAGAAAGAAAATCCCAATGCAAGCTATTAATAAAATGAGACCTTTAAAATATCATGCCTGAGGTGGGTAATTGTTGCACATTAGTAGATTTACAATTTGTTTTTACTGCGCTATTTAATGATTTTTTTTTTTTTTTTTTAATAATATCCCGATTAAAAATTCAGTACATTCTAACCTGCATTTTCTGTCCTCCATGAAATGAATTGATGAGCCTGTAGGTCAGCCGTAGAAAATACATTTGGTAGATGTCGTTAAAAAAAATAGCAGAAAATGAAAGACTAAACTTTTCCAGAGAAGGATTTGCGGCTTTGCTCTTTTTACATTTCCAGGCTACAATAAATGTGTGTTTTCAGGCACCAGATCCTGGACACAACAACCACTGTCCTTTCTTCCTTCCCTCAGTTTCTTTCAAACTTTGTCTTCTTTTTTATTTTAAGTGGAAAAGAGATGTTTTTGACCTGATACTGCTGTGTTGGCACATGTCGGGGATCTGATAAGAGAAGCTGTGGAGCAGCGCTTATTCAAATCAGCGTGTGTTCGCACACAGTACAGGCAGCCAGATACAATGTGATAACCTTTCTGTGGAGCTAAAGAGGAGAGTTTACACACTCCTCTGCCTTTGATGAGAGGGGTTTCTGCAGAATTAGCTACATTCTGATTTTCTTTACGAATCAAAACAAATGAATAAAGTAAAAGAATTTTTACTTTCAGGTTTTCATTTTATTATTTATTTATTTATTTTTTATATTGCATTACGTTGGTTTTTAGCCTAATCGCTGGTTCAGCTTCTAAGTGTTGGTGGTCACCGGTTGCTTTTGTATAAATGTAATTTTTCTGTTTTATCCCTTGTATGTGACAAAAAAAAATAAAAGACTGCTGTCGGTGATAGAACGGTGATAGAAAATGTAAATATGCTCTCAGATGTGGGTGCAAGCTGCTTCATTTGCTTTTGTCAGGTATCTGTAGATGTCACAACTATAAATGTTGCCTCAATTTTACTCAACAACTCTTATCTGCAGGGATCTGTTGTGCAGAGGTAGAAAATAAGGCTTATGGTTGTAGAGGCTGGCGTGCCTCAGTCTCGGGGGATGGGGAGGGTCGCAGCATATGTTCCGCGCAGAACTCAGTGATGGCGAAACAGTGCGGTGAAATGCATCCTGCAAGGGCAAGTGTGTTAATGCGTTTGACTCTGACTGAGCTCAGCCTGCCTCTCGACTTCCCTGCATTTACAACGGCGGCGTCATAGAACACGTCGCCCACATTGATCGTGTTTTGATGAAACATATTATCAACAAAAATTGCAAATTGCCAGGGTAATTGCTGAGGCTGCTGGCGTGATATGGAAACATATAAATAATCATCATTAATTTATCAGCTCAGATTTTAACCACAGCTTTAATGCATTGTGTTTTTTTACTGTTTATTTAAACGACGAGGTAAAAAGTCTGCACGTGTGTGTGTGTGTGTGTGTGTGTGTGTGTGTGTGTGTGTGTGCATTGTACAGAGAAGGATTTTGATGCCGCTCTTCTTTCAGAATGTTTAATATTTATATATATTAATAGAGACTATAATTTTTCTGCCAGTGTTATTTAATTGTTAGTCATTTAAGGTTTTTTCCTCATGATTTGACTCACTACACACACACACACACACACACACACACACACACACACACACACCAACAATGATGCTGTAGTTGGTAGTGTAATAGACTGTTGTGAATCCTCTTACGGTCTAATGTGCTGCTGTCCTTCCTTTATAAATCTCCCTGTTTCCCAGTAACGGACTACACCAAGTGAACAAGATAATGAAACGCCACCTTTCCCCCTCTGCAACCAAACGTCACTAATCTAATGTATGAGTCACACATGGTCGTGGTGAACAATTATTATAAAAAGTTTCTGCGCCGTGCCGAGGTGACAAAGGGAATATGGGCACGGATTACTGCAGACGCTCCTGACGGCTGCTCCGTGATGCTGATAGGCCAAATGGTGGTGGGAACCCGCCACTTTTAATCAGGCAGACGGCGGCTGCTTTCATAAGAGCACGCGGCGATTCTGACACTTCTAATAAGGAGAGGTGACAGAGAAAGTTTTTGTGTTAGCGGCAAAACGGGGGGAAGGACGTCTTGTTTATTTTTTTTTCTTTTCTCTAGCTTGTGTGTGTTTTGTTTTTGGTTGGATATAAGGGATGAATTTCACTATCTGAGACTGGATCTGTGGTGAAAGAATGTCAGCATTAATAAAAGGCTTTGGGGACAAGGTCACACAGGTCTCTGTACAGCAGAGCACCCCGAGTCTGTTTGTGGTTTTTGAGAGAGGCGAAACACGCTAAGACGTCTCGCTGTGCATAAGGTAGCCGACTGGGGCTTTTACCCATCAATGTCTCATCTCCCAATCTAATTTATGATTCTTCAGCCCTTTTTTATTCAAAGACAATCCCGGCTCTGGAAAAAAAAAAGGCGTGATGCTTAGAGGATATAATTAAAGATATCGTTCAAAGAACAACTTTTTGCATATTTGAATTATTACTGTCGTTAAAAACCACACAAAATATGGAAATATGATTGCCGGAAGCACATAAATCAATGATCAGCAAGGCCTCAGAGCCCAATAAATACGGGGAGTTAAATACTTTAAAATGCAAATCACATCTTAACATTTGCATATGGGTGAATTTAAAGGAAGTGTGCCTCCTTAAGACCCTCTGAGGTAGAAATGGTTGGAGCTGCAGGAGAGGGGGAAGGGGGGAGCAGTGTTTTTTTTTTTTTTTTTTTTTTCTCTCCACATTGTCATTGGTCAAGATGTTGGATCGCTCTAAATGATAGCAGCTGAAGTGGCTGACAGACACGGCTGCATCTCTTTTGCGGATCCAGAAAGTGCCTTAAGTGATCTGAATAATTAGGAGTTAATTATTCTTCATCCATCTAAATCAGAAAGGGACAGATATGGGGATGGAATTTATAATTTTAGCCCGACGTCCCGTCTTGTTCTAATGTGGTAAACTAAAGTGACTGTGAATAATACCTACTGACCTTCGAATAATTATGCCTCGCCTGGCAATTTGCTTGCTGTTGCTAATTGAGGGTATTGATTCAGTAAGATTCATATTAAAAATACATATGTTTTATGGCTGCTCGTTTTTTTCTGGTTGTCTTTTAATGTATTATTAATCCTGATTTTATTTTTTTTAACAATAATTAGCAGACAGGATGTGCTTCACCTCGGGGTTGGAGCGCTTTCTTTGTCGTCCTCCTAGCCTCCGTTTGTTGAAGTTTTGCTGAATCTAAACGAGTTATATTGTCGATTATCAGCTTTTGTTCCCAAAGTTTCCCCCCCAAACTGCCAGTACAGCTAAAAACTGCAATGCATTATTATTTCATTAGACAGTGATGAGTGTAAATGCCTCTTAGCATAACCTCTACCCTGGTTTTTAGAGAAAAAACAATTGTCCCTGTAGAATTAGGAATTTTCTCTTGGTCCAGTGGGCAACATGCATGCGTGTTGTACCGTGGATGGTGGCCTGGAATGTTGTGCATGTGTGAATGCAGGTACTGCCTACCTCCGAGGACAGATGTGGCTCTCTCTGCCTGTAATATTTTAAGCCCTTTTTCACCCAGCAGAGCTTCACTGGCAGCCTCGTAATAACCCCAGATAGGGATCGATGGCCCCGGATTTAGGCACTTACCCCTGCTAAAACTGGTAAACCCGTTTGTCTGTCCTGACCAGCGCGGCGTCCCTTGTTTAAGCAGACACTTAAGAGAAGAATCCCCCGAATTAAGATAATGCGACTGCCAGTGTGTGATCAGGCAGGCTCGGATGAAACGATGAGCAGCTTTAGCTTTTATTAGCTCTCTGTTTAAGGGGCCATATATGTTTTGACGGAGTCCAACTCCCTTTATTTTATTTCTGTCATACCGATTAGTGTGCCAGGGAACGCTCCGCTCTCCTGCCCCCTCCCCACTGTGGCGAGTGTACGTGTGTGTGTGTGTGTGTGTGTGTGTGTGTGTGAGAAGGAGAGTGTGTGTTAAACATGCCAGGGCTAAACGAGATGGACCAAAGTGTGATGGCCCTGCTGCTCCTCGTACTCAAGCTTACATGAATGCCTCAACATAAATTCTTGGTGAAGGACTCAATGGATGCTGTGAAATCATATTTGCTGTACAGCTAATGGCATGGGACTGGTTCTGCTACAGTGTTCCTCAGAGCAAGAAAACACATCATTTGGCTTTAATGCACACTGACCATTTACACATTACCATGCACAGGCGCCAATCTGCAGCACTTCTTATTTAAATTCTTTTTGTTGTTGGGAATCCTGATCTAGATGTGTCCGAAACGGCTGTATTTTAAAGGATTTTTCTTGAAATTTGTCAATTAGTATTTTCGGTGTTCTACTACTGATCGATTTATTATGTTGTAGTTTGAGTAAGAAGCACTCTGAGCCACACACGGAGCTGCACAGGAGCCAGCATTTAGCAGGAAACATAAAGGAAGGAAGCGGCTAAAGGAAAGAGGCATTTTCAGTCAGAAAAGTGACCTATTAACAGAGCTTAAACTTTCCTGTCATGTTTAACATTAAGTCCTGCTCTCATGCATCATATAGGCATCTTGTCTCTCCCTTCTTGCATCTGCGTGTTAAACCACAAAGGGCCGTCCGTCCGGGCGAGCCACTCTGCCATGGGTGCCGTGGGCGGCTGCTGCTGGTGGTAATTAGGCGTCACAACACTTAGGTCGGGTGTCTCGCACGGCGCTGAATTCCTCCTGACGTGACAGAGGGATGGAAGAGTTATTCAGTTCTGCAGTTGCTTCTGCTCTGCTGGTCATGTCCTCTTCAGGGCCCATCAGACTAAACAGCTCACCCGTTGCTCCCCCCCCACCCACACACACACACACACACACACAAATCACACATGCACACACCCTGTGACCCCCTCCCTACCAACCCATCCAAGCACCCCGAGGCAGAAGAGAGAGGCAGTGCGTTAGAAAGAGAGCTATCAAAGCCCTTAAGGGGTAAAGTGTGTGTGTGTGTGTGTGTGTGTGTGTGTGTGGTCTTAGTCAATACCCAGCATCCACTAACCATACAGACAATATAGATCAATGTGAGTTGAAGGCACATATATTTTACTAATTACTACAATAATTAAAAAGGTCTGTAGTGATTAAAATAAAATCAGTAGGCTCTCAATTTTTGGCTAAATGGATTTGGACACAGTGGACTTATCCCTTTTCAGCTTTGTTGCTCCCTTGTCATAAAATCATTTGAGAAAACAACATTAGAGAGGTGAAGTTTTCCACCTGTTCTTTGCTTTCTGGATGGTGATGGATATGTTTAATGTGTGAAACATACCTGATTGCTGCCTGCTTGGTGACGTTGAAACCTACAGTAGGCTTCACTTGCACCCAAAAAAGCCGTGATTGAACAGTGATGCATACAGGGCTGAGATGGAAGCGGAGATACAGCAGAAGAGGTGCTGGTGCAGGCTTCAGGGGGGTGGGTGGCAAGACTGGAAGAAATGTGCTGTGGCAGTAAATTCGGAGTTTGTATGGCGTGCTGAGCATAACGCAGGACTACAGGAGGGAGAGACGTGCTGCTTTCATGTCCCTAAGCAATGTTCACGTTCACTGAAGACTTCTGTTTTTACACAGGTAGGCAGTTTGAGGACTATCTCAGTAAGGAAGAAGGGGGGATAAAAAAGTAGACATGGGAGAAATCAAAGGATGTTCCCCCCTTTAATAATGTAGCAAATATTCTAAATTCTAAAAATAAAACCTCCTCTACATCCTTCCTGCTAATCTGAGCAGTAATTTATTCCAACCCAAGGCCATATTAGTATGCTAGCCAAGGGCAAAACGGTTACGACAGGACCGAGTTCCCTCGCAAAAACTTAGGCACATAAAATGAGAGTGAAAAGATCAGACAGCAACTTGCAGACCTCCCGAGTTCAGGCTCGACTGCAGCCGGATGGCTGTAAAGGATTTGAATTCAAATTCAGAGCCGGCCAAACGTAATTTTTGTAATTTAGAAAACGTATATTATTAAAAAAAACTGAAATTATTAATTACAGGTAAAAGAAATAGTAAAACGGTGGTTGGTTGTCAGGTAGCCTGTGAGGCTTCACTCCTGTGCGTTTGTATCTGCAGTTATATCGAGGCCATTTTATGACACGAGGTTGAGCAATGAGACTTTGTACCAACCATCAAACAGACACTTCATTATGGGCGCAGCGATAACAAATACATTGTGTAGGATAATGATGGCAGTGGTTCTTGTTCATTATACGTCTGGGTGTCACACGGCGTTTGGAATTTATGCGTGCGCGCGTGTCTTTGTTTATGTCATTTTACATCATGTTTCAACAAATTAACGCCTGAACCACCGGGAAGAAAAAATATCGTCATTTGCCACCGGTGACAAACAATAAATTTTGGATAATGATTGCGTCTATTGGCTCCTGCTTTTATAAATGTGAGGTAATGAATTTTCTTTGTGAGCAAAGAAGGTAAACAGGGATATTATGTCACGCTGCTTGAATGGGCCGACTGGATGCCTGACCGACTGTCATCTGATGAGAAATTCAGGGGAAAACGCTTCGTTTTTTTATTTATTTGTGAATAAATGCAGGGAGGCTCTGTATGCATTTGTCATGTGTTCCTGGGATACTTTGGTGGTGGAACTCGTGGGACGCGGGTGGTGTGTGATGAGTGAGTTGGACTGGTTGAGGCCTCAGGCGCGTTGGCTGCTTTTGACCCGCGGGCCTGTCAGAGGGTTTGGGGCATTGGACTGAGTCGACGTCTGCCACGCACACGTCATGCCTCCCCTCCCTGATGAGCCCTGCAGTTACACAATCAACACTATTATTGCTTGGAAATGTATATATTTAATTTGTGAAACGGAGACAGTTTTGCTTGATTTATGGTGCAAGGCGAGATTTAATTAAGTGAAAAATGCATTTTAGCCTGTGACTTAATTATTAGCTAATTAATGACTGAGTGTTCATGCTTTCCTCTGCTGAGGCATAATTCTGAGTCTGACACTTGAATTTGTTCCCGGGTTCATTTGTGTGAGGTCGTGCTGTTTCTCAATGTGTGGCCTCTGAGATGGAGAACGTGCACCGTGAACGTGAAAGGCCTTTGGTAAAGAACCACACAAGGCGGGCGGCCAGGCAGGCAGGCGGCTAGGCAGGCCGTGAGCGGCAAATATTGGGAAAATGGCTGTCAGTATGTGATTACCAGCCTGATCTTCAAAATGCTCTGAAGTCGGTCTAAAGAGCTGGTGGTTTGAAAAAAAAAAAAAAAAAAAAAAGGTTTGTTTTTATATTATTTTAAATTTTTTAATTTTTTTAATTTAATTTATTTATTATTTTTTAATTCATTAGCCATTTCCCTGCCTTCGTTGCTGTTTACAATCATTTACTTATGTCACAAAGTTAAGTGCAACCAGTGTGAAGTTAGTCTGGAGCCCTGCCTTGTTGTTGTTAAATTATGTGTCTTTAACCTTGGAGACATGACTGCGGCTTTTTAATGTGGCGAACCTGAGAAGTCACAGATGTAAAGCTGCACATGCATTAATACTCACTCACCCAGTGACACGTGCATTCACAAATTACAGCCTTCACTTTACGCTCTTCCCGGGAAAAAAAAAAGACAGCAGCTGGCTTGTTTCACACATAGGATGTATTCATATCTTCTCAGGTAGCCTTGGAAAGCACAATTTGCCAAAGGTGTAAGCCACCTTTTGGGTCACGGTCAGAAATGGTGAATAAATGGTTGACTGTTACAGCAGTCTGAGTTTTAACCCTGACTGGTGGAGGGTCGAAATAGCAGTGTTTACGTCAGTTTTTTGGTAAAAAGTTCGGCCAAGTTAATAAAAAAAAAAAAAAAAATCTAGTATTTCCCTCTGCAGATAGCTGCTACGAGGAAATGCTTGGGAATAAATGAGATTTAAAGACATAAGACAGAGAGGGGGGTATGGCTGCTGCTGGACAGGAAACCCCTCAACTTCCAGCTCCCAGTCATTCACTCTGCCTGGCTGCTATCCGGCCCCCCCCCGAGTGTCCACGTCTGGTAACAGTAAGCGTTTTAAACTATTAGAGCTGCTGCGAAAAAGGCCCGTTTGAGTGCTGAGCTGTCAGTCTGCAATGAGGCAATTGGGGGTGGTGGGGGCTGTCACGGCTGTCACTCAATGGGAGGATGAGAACTGTTTGGCCCTAATGGATTCCTCCAGGCGGACGGCTTACACGGCGGCTGGAAGTAAAATCGATGCCTTGTCATGAGCGAGTGAGGCATCATCAAACGGCCAGGTGGACGGGGAGGAAAGGAAGGGGAGGCCTGCCTGGGTAGTTACATCTATATCTCAGCCTGTGTACACTGTGTGTGTGTGGTTTGGAAAAGGAAAGAAGAGACAGACAGATGCTTGGCTCAGCTTTACACGCCCATTGGGGCCTCTGCTATGATTGTGAGCATGAAAGGGGGCTCTGACCTCCATCATCTCTGTTGCTTTTATTTTCCGGTTCTCTTGGAATCAGACACAGATACTCACAGACAACATCCACACACACATAGCACACAGATAAACGTGATGCTGTGCAGACAGGGGTGCACGGCCTTGACAAAAGTCAAACATCATCTCATTGACAAAATTGGTTTTTATAGACGAGTTTTTTGTTCAGCCATTCTAGTTTTTGACCAGAACCTGCAGAGAACCCGTCAGGGAGTTTGCAGAAGAAGACAAAATGGTTTAACAGTTGAAGACAGGATTTCAAGAACGTTTTCCTGAAATATTTATTGTGGCAAGAACAGTTGGGGAAATGTTGACAGTGGGAGAGGAATGTAAGCAGACTGCAGGACAGAATCTGCTGCTTAAAGGCCTGAAACGACTCGCTCTCTAAATACTCTGGGTCTAGATTATCAGAACATCTGAGCCTACATAAGTAACAAAATTACATCAAACATACAGAAAATATAACTCAGGAAGTTGTTCTTACAACAGAACCGAAGCTCAAAGGGAGTGTTTGACTCTAAATCTCACTTTTAAAATACGGTGTTTCAGCTAATACTACCCTCAGGCCTCTGCGGTCCACCCCACACCAGGCCCCTGGGGACGGCTCCGGCTCTTCTGATTGACATGTAGTGCTGGTACAGATTGCTCCAAGCTGATGATCCTGAGCAGAGATGCTAGTGTTCGGCACAGGCCAGCCAGCCTCGCCGTCTGGGCCAGGCCGGTCTCAGACTTCCCGTAAATTTGTCTTTGAGTTTCAAGGGTAAATCTGGTCTCAGGCAGTATTTCACTTTTATCTTCAACTACTACAAAATACCAAAACAAAGATAGCTCTCAAGCGTTTACTACATAAGCCTGTAAACAGTCTGACAGCTATTATAGTGCAGAATTGTCAGCAAGACATTAGAGAGGCAGCCTGATGCTCTGCCTCACAGCAAACACGACTGAGACAAAAGTCCTCTTATGTAACCAAAACCCAAATCTTCCAACTGGATCATTTACTCGGATTAACAGCATCTGGTCAAACACAACCACATTGTTCTGGGAGCAACTTCTTAAAGACTTACTGAGGAAGATGGACCCATTTCTCTACACGACTACAGAAAACAAAATTTGATGGGCTCATTTCCAGTGTTTGATTTCTTGCTGTTTTGTGCTGAACTTTTCTTGAAATTTGCTATTTTTGTTTGCTTCGTACCGCCGGTCTGGAGTTTGGAAATGGAGCGGAGACACTCTGAATACTCCCCTTGTTAGCCTTTGGAAACAGGGATTTCTTCTCTTTATTGCTGAACACATGAAAGAGATGGTGTTGATTAAGGAGGCCTTTTAAGCTGTGAAAACCCTAAATGTGCTGTGTCCTTACTAAGATGAAAAGATTCTAAGTTAGCCTGAGTTGTTTCGTACCTTAACTCCTTCAGTGGGAGAACCTTTGGGAGGATGCCTGAGAGAGAAAAAGACAAACTAGAAGCCCTTATTCTCTATGCTAATTTCTCCACATTTTACTTGTAATTATGCCCCAGCATCCTCCTTTCTTTCTCTTTCCCCTCTCCGCACCCTCCGCGCTTGTCTCTTATTGCTGATGAAACATTTTCCTTCGTGCTCAGTTTTCATCATTTTCAAACGGTAGCCGCAGCTTTTGGACCTTACTGTTCTGTTCGTCAAAGGCTATTTGATTATTTCCATCCTCACAGGAGTAGTTCCTCCCAGATGAAACAAAATACTTCTATGCGTTTCTTACCACGCGTTTATGGAACGCCTTAGCTTACTATCGATGTGCTACAAATTTGATTCAAAGCCCGCAGGCTTTTTTGGGAGAATGTGTCCATTTTCTCCTTTAACTGTGTCTCAACGCTCCAACTGCCTGTATTTATTTTATCTCAGCAGCGTGGGTCACCCCTGCATGGCGGCCGTCAGCGAAGCACAGTCAAATAGCTGTGTCTCAAGCTTACCTTTGGCATGATTTATGGGTTGGTGTGACGCCTGACTCTCAGAAGGACCGCCATTGTCCTGTTATGGTTCTCAGCTCCTGTCGTAAGGGCGCTTTGTCTGCTTTGAGGCAAACCAGACCCCGTCTTTAAAAAGAATCAAATTATTTCATCATGTTGGAAATGAAAAGGCTGTAATTACTCCTAATTAGACCCTGAATTTTTTTTCTCCTTTTTTCTATACCTCCTCTCTTTCCTCACTCCGGAGCTTTGGAGGTGATTTTTTTTTTTTTTTTTTTTTTTTTTTTTTTTTTTTTTTTCCAGGGGGTTGGCGATTGCTCTGAATCAGAGCTGTTAGAGTGGAAAGTAGGAAACAATTTTCTGTTCAGTTTGAAATTGATTAATTTGGGCTTTTGACAGCTTTCCTGGCTTTGATATTCAGTGAGAGGGGAGGCCTGAAGTGGTATGATGACACTGTAATGTTTGCTTTAAAGCTCTACCTCAATGGGGCCGGCCCCACAATGTCATGACATTTCACAAAGCAGAGGAAAAATGAGAAGTAAAACACACCATTTGTGGACTTGTGGACTGTTAAAGCATGTGTCTGTATTTTGTGAGGGCGTGAGTGTGTACGTGTGGGAAGCCTTGGTGGACCATCCGCCTCATTGTGTGGGTTAGAGAGTATGTCTGTTCAGCCGTGTAGGGTTTCCCTTCCAATAACACCTCTCCACCCTGGAGAGCACCAACCTAATGGCTGGCTATCACGGAAAATCGTTTTCTACCTGTCAACTATTTACATGTATCTTTACCACACAAGTCTTGCCGTTTTAGCGACAATTTGCAAAGCAAATCCACATGCCAATTTATCTATCAGGAAGGGAGGCTTTTGGTGTGTGTCTGGAGAAAGTCGGGGGACCGGGCGAGCACTGAGGGAAGCAAATATTTTCTCTGGCTTCGGACGGCACTGTAAAAACACACTCCTGATGCTGATGTGTATTAGAAGTGAGCCAGGCAAATATTAGCACTGCTTTACAGTGGCAGAGTGGTGGTGCAGCGATGAAATGATGAGAGGCTTTACTGTGCATCTGTGCCCTGTAAGTCTGTTATACTACTTCCTTAACGTAAACATACCATAATAAGGACCTTTACGGCAACACTTCTGCAACTACAGATTGTTTTCATGAGCAAAAATTAGATCATCCTATTTTCCTATATCGTGTGGCCTTTACCTGTCATTTTGTGTGTGACAGACAGCCTGGAATTTTCAAATTTAAGGCTCATGGCTAATTAAAATTTAACAAAATCATTAATTTCTTTTTTTTTTTTTTGTCTTACATCGATCATAAAACGTTGCTGACATTAGCTGATAACGTGGTTTCATAAATATAGCATTAAATAATTCTCTCTCAATCTCTCTCTCTTTCTCACAAACACACACACACACAAGCTACCCATCAGCCCACCTACTACTCTCAAACAAATCCTAGCATTTACTCAGCCGGACGTTGGCTTGTTCAGGTTGGCATGAGTGCTCAAGGGCACAACAACAACAGCATCGGCTGCAGCGGCAGCAGTGCTTAACTCCACCCACATTTTTCCGCACAAGTCAAACACTTGTGAGACGGGGCATAAAGGAAAAGGGCTGTAAAAAGGGGGTGGTCCAACGGAACCGTGATGTGTTTTGTTTGTCAGTGCTGGAGTGCAAGGGAATGTGACAGAGTGCTGGAGGAGGTTTCCAAATCCATTTCCTGCTCTTGTCCTTCCACATCAGCCGCTGATGACGGATCTGCTGGTTCTTATTTTGTTGCGCCATGGAGGGGCAGTGGATGTTGACGGGGGTGAGGGGTGGGCTTTAGATGGTGCACACATGCCTAAAATGATGCGTCTCCTTTGATCTGCTCCAGTGCGAGCCACATGAACAGCTTCGCCACCAGGCACTCGCGCACAAACACACACACTGACAGCCCTGCAGTTCGGCCCTGTGCACTTTTTATAGCCCTGTTCCTGTGTGTGTGTGTGTGTGTGTGGGCGGGTGTGTGTGTGTGTGTTTGACTTATTCTGACATCTTGCCTCTTCTTTCCACATGCGTTTTTTTTTTTTAGATGCATGTGTAGACTTAGTGTGATAGGGACCAGTGTTGGAGGTACAGTGCTTATTAGTTTTCTTATCTCAGCTAATTATCCATTAAATAACCACATGCACACATTTACACATGGACCCACACTCTCATTACTGGATCATTAGCAACTGGTCCATTATAAATTAGCATTTCCACAGTGCTTAATACAAATAAATATGAATATATCCATTTTAATTTCCTCAATTAATTGGTTGTGCTTTCATGGTGCTGAGAGTGTCGTGTAAATTCACCTGGATCCAGGGTTTGAAGGTAACCAGCTTCTAATGGGATGTCCATCCCTTTCCTGGTTAATTTAAAACTTTGTCACAGCAACTGATACTGGTGCTTTGCAGGCAACACTGGGGCTTGAACAGAATTTTGCTAGTCCTGATTATCACTGAATATTTTTTAATCTTTGAAATGTAACAAACTAAACTGTTTATTCGTAGTTTGTTTGGTAAAATTTGGCATATCATTGTTATCCCTTTAGCGTGTTTTGCTGTCTCCACTTCTCCCTCTTGCCTTGCGTGCACGGAGGACGCTCAGAGCGCTGCGTGTCACATCAGGTGCGTCAGGATGCCCATTGGCCAGCAGACGCCGACTAGAGCCGTCCCGGCCAATGGGCTGTCGGCAGGCTGACCTTTTTGCTCGCGCCCTGACCCTGATGGAAGGTGAAGTGTGTGGCTGGTAGCAGTCAGCACTGGCACAGCAGGACGAGGAGGAGGAAGGAGAGAAGGAGGAGGCGAAAGGCAAACGACCAGGCCAGAGGGGGAGAGATTTTCTTGGCCAGTGACTCCTGTTACTGTCCTCCTCTTTTCTCTCAGCTCTCTGTCGGCTGGAGCCATGACAGCCTTTCTTTGCCAGTTTGCAGTCTGCTTCACATGCAATGACTCCGTCTCGTTTCTATATTCAGAAGTGGAAGGGTGAACCGTATGAGCTACTGCTCATGCTGATTTGTCTCCTTATTTCTATTTGTATTTTCCAAACGTTCTCAAAAAAAAAAAAAAAAAAAAAAAGCCATTTGTCTCGTTCCTCAGTGGCGTACGCTGTCATTTCAGAGGTGTTTAGGAACAATCTCTCTTGCTGAACGAGAAAACAAAAATCAGAGGACGCTTGAAAATGCTTGAAAATGCTCTGAAATGCAGTAATGAATATTTTAGACATAAAGGACCACTCTCCCAGCCTGCATTTGCCTGGCTCAGTCCTCCAAACAGCCCTTTTAAAGTCAAGTGATGGGGGTTAAGTTAATTATGCACATTAGGAGCTCCCTCTCTCGCTTGCTCAAACACCGGCTGTGTTTTGAGTGTGTTTGTGCGTGCGTGCTCACGGTGGACCGTGGCGGTGGCTTGGGATGCGGAAAGTCTTCCTTTAATTAAACACAGATGCATGGAAGGGAGAGGCTGTCTGTCACACACACTTTAAACCGCAGCTGCATGCACGCAGATATGTGTGCGCACGCACACACAAATAACACACACACACGCACAATTGAAGGAGATGAAAGAGTATAAGACTTGGTGTGTGTCTGTATAAAAGGAGACGGCCTTCTTTCCTTCTACTCTCTGTGCTCTGCAAAATGATAAATAAGTTAATATAGACTAAGCCTGTCCTTAGTAGGTTCACTCTTATTGGTGCGTGTGTGTGTGTATGTGTGTATGTGAATGACAATCGATAAAAGGACCTATTGATCAAATGTATATAAAAAAAAAAAGAAAAAAAAATAAGTGACTTAATTCCAGAAAAAAATTTGCCAAATATTTTATGCATATTATTTTCATTTATAGAAAAGGGTCATATATTTAGATACTAAAAGATTAAGGATGTAATGCTTCAAATTGGTATTGAAAATATTCATTAGCATTTATTGGAAACACGTGAATGTTATTGCTCCCTCCTCTCTCTTCTCTCTGTCACGGCCGTACTATTTTTCAGCATCAATGACGAACTCTGCTTTTATGAATTTAAATTTCCTCGACACGCCAGTGTTACTCTTGATCTGAAAAACGGCTCCTGTCAATTTTCATGATTTGCACTGCGCTCATCTTCCCTTCCATCTAATTAATTAGCATGCACCTACCACTTTTTCCACATTTGATAGAGGCTTTTGCCATCCTCCAAAAGCCCTAAATCTAAAACATTTTTTTCTTTGTCTCTGGGTCGCTTTTGTGCTGCAGAAACAGCCTCATTTTTCATTAGCGGATTGCCCCATTATTTCATTTCTTGTGATAAAATGACAAGAGATTACTCACGAGAAATACTAAATACAGAGCTGGACCGATGGGATCTCAGCTCATATGTAATGTTGCTGCGCCAGGGCTGAAGGCTTCATATTTTCTATTTCTCTCTCTATTTTATATATATTGGGCAGGGTTGTAGATACAACGTGTTTGTGTGTGCGTGCGTGTGCTCCAATCTGATCAGACACCACTGGTCAGTAGACCTTGTTTCATTTTTCATTATTTTTTTAACCAAACTTATTTTTACAGGAGAAAATCTTGAAAAAAATGACAGAAATGTCCGAGAATTAGAGGAGAAATAACTTATTCCTCCCTCAAGGAATACGCCAACGAGGGGCTGTAATGGCAAACTGGAAATATATAGGACATAATATAACAATAACCATGCCATATCTTTATCTAAGATGATTCATATTTTATTTCAAAAGGGTTCGTACGTTGGTCACATTTTTCAGTGGTGGATAATAGAAAATGTAAAGATACGGGTGGTGAAATATGAGTTGGTTTGGGGAGGTAAGAATGAGAAAAGATTAGCTTGAGATTAGAATAAGAAAGATGGAAAAGGGAGGAAGAGGAGGGCAAAGAGTCGTGTGTGCATGTGTGCCTGAGTGGTTTTCAAAGCCCGAGAGTATGTGTGAAAGAGGGAGAAGAGGGATGATTGCAACACACGCCAGCCTTATTTTGTTTCCCACCTACCGACACGCCGGCAGAGATTGGACATCCTTGACCGACCTGCTCGCTTCTCCTCACACCTGCCCACACAGATCTTTCATTCTTTCTGACCGATCAGATGCCGCACAGCCCCTACATCCATGCTCACGCTTCCTGTTTCCTCACAGAAAAACAGAGCCAGTGCGGTGCGCTAACCCAGTTCCATGCTTTGCAAATGCAAACACTTGATTTTGCATTTTCGTTTGCCTGCCTGTATCAGATAACCCACCTTAAGTCAGACTGTTTATTCATCCACTCAAGTTATTTTTTTGGGTTTTACTGTTGCCGTGGGGTCTCATTGCCCTCCAGGTCTTTTAATTTCACAAGCTACCCACAAAGGAGGGTTGTTTTGGCTGCTTGCCTCTATCGGGAGAGTCGTTAAGGTGGACCCACCGTGACCCAGACGTTACCATACCCATCCGGATCAGTGGAATCAGTCAAACCAGACCTTTTCCTTTTGGTCCTTCTTTTTACTGCATGAGTTCTGACAGATGTCAGTTGTGGCTCATCAGAATTCTGTGTTTTGGAACATACGTACTACACTCAGTTTATAGATTTGTGTCAACAAGAGAATTCATGTCACTCATGAGTTCTTTCTGCCTTCAAAAGTCAGATTAAAAGTGGAAAACTTGCCTCAGCTGTGCTCCTGCTCATGTTATAATTCACTAGACACTAATTTGGATCAGCCATCTTTAAAAATAAACTAAAACACCGAGTTCTCTGTTCATAGAAAAGATCTGTGTTGTTTTGATCATCGTTTCATGACGCGTCCTCTCACAGTGGCCGTTTTGATGGCATCTGCTTTGCTTTAGAGCAGAGCCGAGCGATTCGCCCTGACGGACGTGGTCAGCCCATCATGCAGCAGGGCTAATTTACTTTGAGTCCCGCCGCATCCAGACCCGCTGCAGGATCGCACTGACGTCGCTATAGCGTGCTGTTGTTTTGTTTGGGCAGAAAAAGAAAGCAGGAGAATAAGGTATGACGAATAACGGCGCCGACAGAGCCATCGTTGGTGGAGACATCTGGCGACTGCTGTTGCTTTGTCTGCGACCATGAATCACCACCACTGAAATTAGCAGTTTTCTCACGTCCCCGTTTGGTTTTACTGGATATATGTTTAAACATTAACATATATGTCAAGAGTACTGAATTTTTGTTTAATTAAACACGGTCAAATAAAATAGAAGTATAGACAAATATAATTGACAGGTGACAAATTCTTGATCATTTCTGTTGATTCTGGAGTAATGAACGTTTTTGTCTGTTTTCCTTCCGGAGAACCCAAGGCCAGCACCCTCTCTAGGTCTGTCTCTTGCATCTCTGCTGCTGTAAAAATCTCTTTTAGCTCCATAAATGAAGACTACTGTAAAGCTACTGGCCCACTTTGTCTCACGGGCAGAAATGTAGCTTCCTGTCAGCTCTGTACAGATGTTGAATTGTTTTGTCTAGTTAACATCTGTCAGTCCACACTCAGGAAGCCCTCCTATAATTAGACCCCCGCGTCTGTCATCTGCTTCGTAACGAGTAATAATGCATTCTTCTTATTTCTGTGCGCTGCCATTTGATTTCTTTACCACATAACGTCTTCATATTGTAACCGAGGCTGTCGAATGTGTCCTTTTTGGTTTGTTTGTCTTACACGCACGGCCAATTAAAGCAGCAACAGCAGACCTGCAGATGCGCTGGCTGGCTGGCTGCGTGATCCTCTCTGCCGCTCGCTCGGTGTCTGACTGGCTCGTCTCTCTGAAACCTGCGAAATCTGATTTACATTAGAAGCATGTTGTAGCCCACGGTGTGCATATCGCCCCATTGTCTGTGGCAGTTGGTTGTCCCTGCGCTGGAGGGAGGGGGCGCCGAGCCAACATCCGACTTTGCATTTCGGCGGCTGAGCTCGGGGTCACCAGCACATCTGGCTCGCTGGGAGGTTGACGCGCCTCGCGTCACTTCTGAGTTTCGGGGTCCACACGGACATACACCCACTTACACGCTTACAGCCCACTTGTTGCTGTGCAGCAAGAGTCAGTGTTTGCAAAGCAGCAGCCGACACACTGGCGCACTCCTACACAAACAAACAAACACACCTGCTGCTCCTGACAATCAGCAGGAGTGGGGAAAGCGAGCAAAACAAACAGTTTCATTTACATGACAGTAGCCTGCTTTACATTAGCACGCTGTGGCAATGATGGAGCGAAGCGCTACTGGAAGCAGCAGGTAATGAAAAGTGATCATCCTGTTTGCTGTTTGGAGTCAGTACAGGAAGGGGAAGCTTGTACACTTGGAACTCATCCCATGCAGTGTGTTACACGTCTCGCAGGCGGGGCTTCTGTGTGTGTGCTGTCCCTCTCTGACTGTTATTGCAGAGCAGACAATAAGTGCATTTTCCAGCATTTTCTGGGCTCTTGTTTCCCCAAAACAAGAACTAACTAAAGAACAAACCATCTATTTGCTTTTTTTATGCAAAAGAGAGCAGGTGGACTTGAACCAGTGTGTTAAATGCCCTGAGTAGTATTCATGTTGTGGGATTTCTGTATTTGGCTGAGACAAGATAAGATGTGTGTGTGTATATGTGAGATTGCCAGTTTAGGATTGTGAAAACATTGATTGTGTGTGTGGGTTGGCTCCAGTGGTCTGCTCCTCATGTAAGGCGATAGCATTTTCCCACAACAGATCAATAGGGGAATAGACTGTATCTAGAACTACTGTTTCCGCTTTTTCTCACTGCGTTTTTTTTCTTCTTTTTTAGCCTGTTTGTTTGCATGTTAGCACAATGCAGTTCTCGATAAAGCGGCTGACTTGCTTCTGTGAGTAGAGCAGGGATGATGAGGTAGGGGCCAAGGAAGAACTCATTCAATTATGGCCCTTATCCAGTTTAAAGGGCAGATGTAGGAGCTTTAATTTAAGAGACTCTAGAGGCCTAAATCTAACGCGCATCACCTCCAAACATGGCGTGTAACAGCCACTTCCATTATCGCCTGTACTCCACTGGTGCATACCTACACCACTTCCCTTCAAACCAGTGTCCTGTTTCTGTCAGATCCCTAGTCCGTCCTTTCCCCGTCACCCCCCCACTTAGGCAGGTTCTTGTCAACCAATCATGATGCAAGAACTTGAGAGGATCAAGCACTATCTAATGCCAACATTCCAACCGTGGCTTTCTTTGGTTCTGGAGTGTGTGTGTTGTCCACCAGTGAACAGAAATGGCAGCATCACCTGCTTTTTAGCCAACACAAAGGAGATCTGTACATCCTGTTGGGTTTTAAGCCGCTCATGCATCATCTAGATTCTTGGACACACCTCTTTTACTGGCATAAAACGTTGTCACACGTGGATACACTCTCCACTCCCCCCACTCCTCACCCAGTTCATGTTTACTTGCTGCAAATTATCCTAAAGGGACACAGCCGCAGATGATTTATGGTGCCAGATATGATTAGCCCTCATGTATTTTTACACAGTGGATATTTTTGTGTGTGCGCACGTGTTTGGGGGGGGTTGCATGTTAAAGCATTCATTAGCGGGTACATATACAGCACACTTCTTGCTTGACAAAACTATAGCTTTGTGTTTAATCCCTGTGTGTGGTGGCAGCAGCATCTTGGCATGAGGATCCAACCTTCTCTGAGCGAAAGTGAAAATATTATGTGAGTGGTCTGACATTTTCTGGTAAATGAAAGTGGACTGACTGGCTGACAGCCAGACTCAGTGTTTCTGCTCCAGTGTGTTTAGCTATTTAGACCATTCTGTAGTTTTGTGGATCATTAGCAGTTCATTGACATTGTTGTAATGGGAAATAAGCGGAGGAAGTAGTTTGTTTATAGGACGAGCTAAGTAAATCTTGTCCGTCTGTAAAGGTTGACGATAATCTGAGTCGGAGGAAGTGCACGTGCATGATATTATTGTTAAATGAAGGTACTTGTGTATCCGCCGCTGTTGGCATGTCCACAGACACCCTTTACTGCTTACAGAGTTTGAACACATACGGTTCAAGGTTAGCCGGCTCACAAATAAGTGTCAATAAAATCAATCTTTTTTATCTGCTCGTATTTTCCCATCTGTCTCTCCAACCCTGGACCCTGTCTTCGTCCTCTCACTCCACTCTCCTTTGACTCTGTCCTTTTTGTTTCATCTTGAGCCAGATAAGTCCGCCTGTACTGCCAAGAGCAGCGAGTATCACTGTTTCCTTCCCCCCGCCGCCTCCTCCCTCCTCCTCGTATGTTCTTCTCACAGTGCACCGAAGCCACGTCGCAATTTCTCAGGGAGTTTTGATGCCTGGATGTCTCCTGTCCGGGCCCATCTCATCTCAGCCGCAGCGCGCCTCTATGCGAGCTGAACTTCGCTGCCTCGCTGCAGGTCAGCCTTCACGGCCGATTAGTGTCGAAGCGCCACTTTGGTCACAAGTTGTCGGGAGTGCTTATCGTGAAGATCAACAGCGATCAGTCTCGCTGCCGCACTCCCTCTCTCTACATCTACTCCCTCGTTCTCTCTCCTTTCTGTTTTCTGCCCTATCCCCTTTTGGCATTACCTCCCCCCATGTTTTCCCCTCAAATCCGCACAGTTCCATCTACATCTTATCATTGTCATTCTTTTCCTTCTCCCCACCTTCACCCCCATCCATGCTGTGTCTCTTGCAAGACATAACAGCCTAAAAATATTTTCCTTCCTCACTCCTCATTTGCATTAAACCACATGAGGTCATCCTTGATGGGGAATTATGGGATTATGACAATATTCTGGTGTTTATAAAGAATCTGACTCAGTCACATCTGACACAACCTGACCGATGTCATCATGTTTGGCCTACTAGAGGGTGAACAATTATTCTCCTTCAGTTTTGGTGGCTGCGACACATGTACACGGACATTTCAGCTATTTTAAGATAAAATGGAGTGACGAAGGAATGATGGAGGACGACATAACTCAAAAGACCTCACATTGGAATATGACGACCCTTTTGTCTTATAGCTTGTCCTCACAGCCCTGCGATGTGTTTGTCCAGGTCAGGAGGTACAGATTCAGAGCGCACTTACTGCGTTTCCCATCATCCCCTTTGTCGCTCGGTGTCACCGCGCCATCAGGCCTTGTCTGAAAGTGGCGGCGAGTCATGTTGGGCCTGTCAGTATGGCTGCCAGTGTCAGTGTCTGGAGCTGCCGGTTCCTCTGACAGTGCTAGAGGGGCCGCTGGTCCTAGCAGAGTGCAGCCGTCACCCTGTGACACGCTCAGTGTCACCGATCCCCCTCCGCGTGGTGACACGGCACCCAACCCCCCTTGTCTTCGCTCGCCACTGTAACGTGCCGCCCCCCCCAGCCATTGGCCTTTTCGCCACCGCTCTGCAGTCACTCATTGAGTGACTGAGTGCCTCATTGAGGGGTTTTTAGTAGAAGCTGACCTACATGTGTTTTTAAAAGCCGATCTGAGTATTTGGGAGCGAGAACGACGGCCGTCACCGCCTGTGCTTTGCTCTAAATTACAGACATGGAGACAAACTCAAACGCAAATAAATATGTGTGTGATTTAATCTGGCCATGGCGAGCCTGCAGCAGTGACAAATGGATGCTCACCGTGAAACCCCCTCATCCAAGAGACAGTATTAGCTTTTGCTTTAATTACCAGCAGCAGTAATGTTTCCTATCCATAACTGTCGGCCCGCTAGAATGCAGCCTGGCAGAAGGGTGAGGGCCTTGTCTCTTCTCTCAGTGGGCTTCCTGTCCTCCCCCAACCCCCAATTCGTCTGTCCCCCCTCCCTTCTTCCCTCCTTTCCTGCTCCCGCTGCATCTTTCATTTCAATATTTCAATATTTATGCCTCGTCTAAAAAAGTTCAAAGTCACGGTGAGCAGCTCCAACTTTCTCCATCCTAGCTTCTAACTATGCAGGACCCTGCCTAGTGGCCAGCAGAGGAGCCACATCTGATGGCCCCTCACGGCAGTATTGGCAGAAAGAGATTAGATTAGATTAGTCTCATTTAAAATTTTCCTCAGATTAATTTGATTTTGTCAAGAAATGATTAGTTTGAGAACTCACACCCAGACTAATTGGACATATTTAATATTCAGGATGAAGCCGAGTTCATCTGAAAGACCACTGGCTAACATTAGGTTGCAGGACATGTAGCACCCCAGGGACCATGCTAAATCCCACGGGTTCGCGTGTAAATCCACGTCAGCCCGCGAATAAAGTTCTCCGTCTCTCTCTCTCTCTCTGACCGTCTCTTTAGGACATTTTGAGCAGGTTATAATTAATGATATTTCCGGACAAGTCCGTCCTTTGCTGTAAAGATCTTTGACAGCTGCCGTCTGGTAACAGATTAGCCTAATTACAGCCTCTCTGAGTTTAGATCACAACGTCACGTACCCAGCCTGTCGCTCTAATGGCCATTACAGCCGCTATACTCGCCACTCCCCTACTGTTAATGTACAGTTGTAAAGAAAGAAAAAAAAGCCAAAAGGAAAAGGTCGTTCTCATTTGCATGCAAGCCTTCATCAGAATATGCGAATATGCTAAGGACTGGAGCTGGCGCTTTGCATGTGTAGGTGATGAATGGCCAGCGTGCTGCAGAATGGGCGAGATGGAACACCGTCACCCTCATCTGCATACCCGTACCTTATTTACTTATTTATTTATTTATTCCTGCATTTACTTTGGAATGCTCCCTTTCCGTCATGCGTCTCGCATCTATAGTTGACCTTAGCGGCCTTCAACCTCCACCCACAAACACGCGCAGGCTTCAGTGAGATAAGGAGCATCTAATAATGTATCAATGAGAGCTTTGAGCTTTTACAGGACCATGAAAAGTGTGTTTGCGTGGCTCCCACTGCTAGTTTGTTTACCACTGCGTACATTTGGGTCTGGAGTTAAAGCAACAGAAAAGGTAGAGACTGGCTATTTATTAAGCTGCATTTCAACCTGTGGAGCAGCAGTAGGAGGGAGGCCAGCTCTCGTTTGAGTGAAACCTAGCAGGGAGGTTTTTTTTCCCCCTTTCGCAATGGGAGGGTGCACTCGGCAGGGTGGAGGGCGAGGATCCTCAGAGAAACTGTTCTCTTCACTCTTATACGTGGCTGGGGCGGCAGATGGTGCACGTCAAGACAACGGCAGTGATAGCCGAACAAAGACATCCTTTGTGCGCGTGCGTGCGTGCGCAACTGCACTCTCGGAGAGGTGCAAAAGCGTGCTAGCATTGAGTAGGAGGCAACAGCGTCGACATCATAAAACCTCTAAACGGTAAATTGTATAAATTCTTACTCGGCGTTGTGTTTAGTTTTCACACAGTTGACACTTCAGCGCTCAGAAACTTCTGTGACATTTGCAGCTCAACTTTCCACACTTCCGAGTGCCAGCTTCACCCCTTTCTATTAGCAGTTATCATTGTTTGGGGCTAATCAACCATCTTTGGTACAATCTCTGAATATTAGATTAGTATCACAGTGGTTTCTTCTGCTCCTGCGGAGTGTGACCTTAGCCGCCCTTCACAGAGGCGCGAGGATAATGAGAGTGGTAGCTGGCCGACAGACAGGCCTGACATCCCAGCTACGCCCTTCACTCAGCCAGCTCAGGAAAAACGTCAATATGGAGGCCTTATGTTTTATGGATTATCTACTTTTCCAAACCTATAGTGGGAGAAATCCAACTGCCGCTTGTCATGTTCCCTCAGCTCGTCTTAATGTGTGAGACGGACTGTTCACCTAAACAACGTGGGAATTAGAGGCTCTTGTTGTTCTTTTTCGCTCTTCTTCATCTTCTCCTTCCACTTTCTGCATACTCTGACCACTCAGGGCTGAGCTCTGTGGCCTGGAGATACATTTCTGATATACTGGAAATAAAAAGCTTTGGACATATATTAAGTTTTCTGAATTATATTCTAGAATATCTTTGACACATTGACTTTTATTTTTAGCGTATAGTGTCTACTATCCAAATTAAACACTTCCTTATTTTTGTGTCTCTGTTGACTCATCCTCTTCTTCTTGACTCTTTTTAAAATACATTTAATTTGTTCTCAGAGGACAGTTAGAGTGTAATCAAACTGAATTAATCATCTTTGTTTTTTGTGGGAGGTGGGAGTCTCGGGGATACTGTTAGTTTTAATCCCCAGGAGTTCTGAAGGGAAAAGCTCACTGTTGTAAACTAACAGCCCGAGTGGAGCTCTGTTTAATCTGCCCAGTGGGGGCCAGAGAGAGCGGTCTACTGGGTGGGGCTCTGGCACAGTTCGACGCCCCTAATGGGACAGAGGAGCGATGGTTGCAGTCTTTCCCCTCAATTACCTGCGGACTCCTGAACCAAGGACGCGGCCCAGCTGGTTTCTTTGTAAAATAAAGAGTCGATGCCACTGGTCAGCTGAAAGAAATTAGCTACCTAAGATTAACTGCCTGATTAGAAATTAAGTACCTCCAGAGTTTTTTTTCCATCTGTAATACCTGAAGCATACTTTTTTGTTCCAAGCTAGTGATGGGCTTTATTTAACAGCGCTAATATCAACGTGTTCGTGCTGAAAGCAGATATATTTTGTTCCTAATTAGCCTTTCAAATCCCGCTCCACACAGTGTGTTTTGTAGCTGCATTTGGCCATTTCGAAAGTGAAGTGTTTCTGACCTGCTAAAGAGGCAATTCTGCCCAAAGTAAATGTTTAAACTGTAAATGTTTAACGTTAATGATATGTATTAATCCCTAAAAATGAAAACTATCAGTGGCGTGTGAATAAAACATTTTAGCTGCACTCTTGACCCCGAGTGAAGCAGCTTTAAACATTACTACATGGGTAATGGTCATGTTTCACTCTCTTGTAATATTAAGTTAAATATCAGCTTTATGTTATGGGATATATAATTTGTTCAAGGCTAGATTTAGTAGCAAACAACCTCTATTATATTAAAAGTATAAAGAAAACAGGCTTTTTTTTTTTTTTTAAGGTTTTACCTTGACACCGTTCACCTCTTCGCTTAGCACTCTTCTCCCCCACATACACACACCTGAGGAGACCGTATAAACATAAGGAAACCTGCATTACAAATTACCACACATCACAGAAATTGTGCAGCAAGCTTTTTAAAATACCAGCGCTGCCAGCGAGGCGCTGTGTAATTTATCCCTTCACGGCTGTTAGCGGTGCCGCGCAACGCTTGATTTATTTGGTTTAAGAGAAGTTTTGTTTAGAGAGATAATGAGCAGGACTTCTCTTTAATGATTTAACACGGCGCAGTGGAAAGGAGAAGGGGGGAAGAAAGCACATATATTTTTCATATCTTTAACTGCACTGCAGAGAGGAAACGGAGGAATGAGAAACAGATACATTAGCAAGAGGAGCTAACAGCCTCTAACAACCCACACTTTTGATGCATTTTGTTTTGTTGTGCAGAATCAGAATTTTGCCTTCCTCATAACGCAACAGCACGTCAGAATTTTATGTATTTCATTTAAAGGCTAGCTCAGGATGTGTCCTGTCATTGTAGCATATTGCAGCCTGTCTCCCTTATTTTTTCAATGCATAAAAATGGTTAACTCCTGCACTGATTCCTTATCCTTACTTTTTATACATGTGTCTTTTCATCTTTCCACACGACACAGTATTATTCTTTCCCGTTCAGGGTTTTCTACTCTTCTCTCCCCTCACTTAGAATTTAAATCCCAAATTAAAACAGTTAATTAGAAAATATAATGATGCTGAGTAGCATAATTTGCAAACAGGGCAATGACGCTCAGAGCTGGGGGCTCTGTAACACCGAAACTGCCATCAGCGCATAACGATGATGATATCAATAATAGATTACTTCATCAATCTCTGTTCTCTTGAAGATGGAAACGCGCTGTTGGGAAGGGACTGAATTTTTAGTTTTCATTATTCTAATTTTTTTTCCTTCCTTCTCCTTCCCGTCCTGGTATCATGAAAATGCCTGTTTCGTCTCACATTAGGGTGTGCTCTGCATAAGTGCAGGTGGAACTTGCTCTCCCTCTAAATGATCCTTTAATGGAACAGTGTGCACTGGAGCTGGGAACTCTATGGGGCGCTGCCACCATCGATGAGAACTTTGCCTCAATCAATCCGTCAAGCCCCATCACCTGCCTCAGCAGATGATCCAAAAACCCCTTTGGAGAAGCAAAGTGGGCTTTTTTTGTACCTCCTGAAAGACTAAAGGAGGTAGACACACATGCACGCACACAGGAGAGGGAGCCTCCTAAGTGAGAGGTGTCTGTTCTGTTGAGGGGCCTGAAGTTGACGGTTGACAGCGACACTGGCGGCCTCTCTTTTGTTTTTATCAAGATCATCTCAGAATAGATGAAGTGCCTACTTTGCTCTGGCACAGTCATGAAAACAAAATCAATTCGCATTTATTTATTTATTTTGACTCCGATATCTGTTACATTGCGGGGTGTTTCCGTAAGCTGATGTCGAGGCCGAGCAGCGACGATGCAGCAGGAGTTCTGCCAAAGCAGCCTGGACGGCCCGGCTTCACCACGCTTCCCTCTTGGCTCAGATTTGCTCCTTATCCCGCCACCCCTCGTGATTTTTCCTATCCATTCATTTCCAGTCTTTTCCCTTCACGAACTTTGGTGAAAATTGCCACTGAATCAACACGTGACCCTGTGTTTGAGCCAGTCTGGCCCGTTTGTACAACATCCCGTTCATTGTGCCGATAGACTCGGCGCCGTCCCTCCTTCCTCTGTCCCTTTCCCTCATGGCTGCCTGTCTGTCTCCCTGTCAGCAGACGCAGCCGCTACATCTGTCAATAAATGTCTTATCTTTCCACTTCTTGTTGCTGTCTGTTTATCTGTCTGTCTGACATGTCAGCAGCTGTCTCGGCGCTCCGGGGTTGCTGTCAGCCATGTGTTGGTTTCTCTTCTTCTGTCAGTTCACCTGCCTGTCAGAGACTCTCAGATTAGACATGTCAACTTACCTTCTGGTTTTCCTGTTCTCAAGAAGAGCTTTATAAAAAGTCAACAAGCAGGAAATGTGCTGTTTTCACTGCTGAGTAAATTAATTATGGCACTGTGATATGTTCTTTTCGTGTGTTTATATATAGAACATGTGCAAATGCATTAAAAGCATTTCTCCTCTCAATATTGTCAAATAAGCTGACGTCTTTGCGTAAATAAATAAATAAACTAGCTGCCAGACACAACAGTAACCCTAGTTCAACCCTGTTGTTTTTGAGAGATTATAATGTTGCAAAATTCCTGAAGGAAATAAACTAAAAGGATGGATGCAGAAGAGGAAAAACGGTGGAAACTGATTCGTGGGAGAAGTAAAAAAAAAGATTGATCACGGGAGGCAATATCGACAGGAGAAACACAAGATGGCAGCGGAGGGAGGCGGGGGAGGCCGAGATGGCAGCGGAGACGGAAGGAGGAGGGTGAGGAGGGGAGCTACCTGCTGCTGATGGCAGTCAGAGTCAGTGAGGGATGGAGGGCGATCCAGCTGTGACATTAAAGCAGCAGGTGGAGGCCATCATTAGTAGTGGCATGGCAGACTGGATGAGTGCACACACGCTCATTTCTTCTTGGCCCAGCGGACCACCGGAGAGCGCATGTATGTGCTCCTTCTCAGAAGAGCCGAGGCGTGGTGTCAAACTTTTTAGCTCTTCCCCGCGCCTCCCCCCCCCCTTGCGTCTCACAGAGTCCCTTTTGTTCCACAGGCCTCTGCAGCGCAATAAGCTCTGAGCCGTTATTTCCCATTTCTGTCCTCATGGTTCTCTATTCACCTTTAATCAGAACTTTTATCGACACTTAGCAGAATCGTTCTCCTCTGATGGGTCCGTCTTTTAGGGCTCCTCGAGGTTAAAAGTACTTCCAAGCAAAAGTTTGTCATATGTGACCCTGCTGTATCCCAGCATGCCGCGTGTACAGCTCTGGGGAACGGGCGTGTCGGTTTTGGTTGGTGTCGAGCCTCACCGCGTCTAAGCTGAGTGTTGCTCCGGGCCTTTTCTTAGATCTCTCATCCCTTCTGAACCTGTAGATGGGCCTATCCAGGAACACCATTAGGCAAATGAAGTTGTTTGTATCAAATATTGACATGCTATCTCTTCATCATCAGGCGGAGGGAGGGAGGAAAGGGAGGAAGATTGTAACTGTGGGTAATTGAGCCGTGTCTCCCCTGCTTATCGGTAAAGCTCCGGCACGTCACGGGCCTAACGAGCTGTGGCGCGCCGATTAGTCTGAAGGGAAAGTCGAACGTGAAACACCAGAGCCTCCCTCTTTCTCTTTCTTTTTTTCATATCTGCAATGGATATTATGAGCCTCCCTGGAGGGCTGAGGCACAGCCTTATTAGTTCAATTCATGGGGGGAAGAGAATTGATATGGATGAATGGCATATTAAAGTATCCCTTTGTTACAATAACCATCAAGGCTGATGGTTCGGGCTGATGATGCAGCCCAAGGCAGCAGGACGACAAGCTGAGGCCTTGACCTGGATAGCAAAGGATGCACACACACTAAGGGCAGGGGGCTGATTACACAGCGCCTTAAACAAATGGATTTGCCCCTTTAACATTTAGATATTGGGTGTTGTGCATTGGTATGTGTGCATACGTATGAGAGATTAGATTCATGTATAAGTGTGTGTGTCTGTGTGTGTGTGTCGCCACATGCATTTTATCTCACCATGATCAGGAAGTTTTGGCCGCAGTAGATACTCATGTGGTGAACAGCTAATTGTGGATGTGCTATCATCACCATTTGCGTGCATAATGGTTATTCACATTTCTCATTTATACATGCTTATTTGTGTCTGCGCGCGCGGCTTCCGTGCACATTTCTGAATAGCAAAGCAAATGTGTGTGTGTGTGTGTGTGTGTGTGTGTGCCAACATGCTTGTGCATGTGCGCGTGTCCTGTGGCAGGTGTTTCCGTGGGGTATTGCCCATCTTGCACTCCTGCCACTCTGAAAATAACCCAGTGAAAACGGACGAGATGAGAATCTCACAACATGCCATTTTGATTTGTACCCCTTGCTATCAAAGAATGCTAATTAAAATCATATTTTGCATATGTCTTGTCTTTCATGCGCATATGCAAATTGCCTCTGTTGCCTTTCAGCACTCTGTAATTAGGTTTATGAAGGACAGCTGTAATACATAATTAACAGGAATGTTTGCAAGCTCTTTTTCTCCACACGTCCAAACACTGCGCCTTAAACAGGCGTGTGTGAAGTGCTCCAAAGCCACCGTACATTTGACTAAAATAAATGATTTCTCTATGGCTTAATTTTGCCATTTATTTATAGAGGATGCCATCAGTCAGCTGCTTACAGTGGGCAGGGTTTCGATCTCGATGGAGTGGCGTCGCGCGCACGAGTTAGACTTTGCACGTTGCTAGTTTAAGGCAACATTGTGATGGATTGAGTTTGGGATGATTGAGAAAATGTGAATTGATAATAACGAGACAAAGCTTTGGAGCGCGTTTGAATATTTATAGGTTGGTCTTAGTCAGTCTTGGCCTCGGGGGCCTCGGTGACAGACGGGACTCTGGGGGCTGTGATGGACGACAGAGGACATTTGCTTTTGCATGCGTGCGCGCATCTAGATGGCTGACAAAGTGATATAAATGGTGAAATAATAATGCTTTCAATTAATGAAAGGCTAACTCTTAAAGCCAGTGTGGAATGTGCCAACAGAGAGCTGAGGAGTGAACAAAATAATTAAGTCCTCAAAAAAAGATTGGAGGAGCGGCTCGGAGGAAGAACCCGAGACGTTGCCGACCACATGAGCGTTGGTTCGCGTCCCTCGGCCTCCTTTCATGTAGCTCCATCCCCGGCTCTCAGATGTGGTCGTTGTCTCTCAGTTACACAATAATGAGAAGTGATGGGTGCTAAATGAAAATGCCAGGGGATGAAAACACTGGTGAAGCAGCCTGGATGTCAGAGTAGTTAGTTCTGTCATCCGTTCATTATGTTTTCACATGCTGTTTAGGAGACGTGGTAAACCTAGAGCCCGGGACACAGTCAGGCCGCTGTGGTCACTTCGGAGTCATGGCGGCCTGATGCACTTTGATCAGGCCTGCAAAGGCCTGTGCGTCTGGCATTTGTGCTGATATTTTTAATCTGATATTCATCTTTAAAATCCTAAGACTTTCATTTTACCGCTGAAGGTTTTTTTCTGCCCTTTAGTTGCAAAGTTTCCTTATGAATTGGTCTGTTTTCATAAAAACCCTTTGAACTGTGAGCATAAATTCTGAAATGGTAGGATGTTAGGAGTAAAAAAAAAAAACATCAAAAGGCATGAATAAACCAAACTCACTCTCCCTCACCTTCATCCTGTAGCATTTAAGGTCACTGCTACTTAAAATAAAGCTAATGCTAATAAAACTTGCAGCTCTCGTAGCGGTCTGGCATTACTCTCTGATTAATCCGAATCCTTTTGTCTGTTTCCTAGATGGGCGTTTGTGATGAAGAAGCACCTCAGCACCCACCTGCTGGGAAAACACGGGATTGGACAGCGTAAGGAGAGGTAAGTCATATCTGGGCTAAATTCAAGCGTTTTTTTTTTTTTTTTGGAAGAGCACAGTTAGACCGAGTCTCCTGTCTTGGACAAATAGAGCAATTAATTTCCAGATTTGGTAGCATGACTTGGCCAACCCCCGCGGAGGCCTGCAAGCCTTTAAGCAAAAAAAAAAAAGTCCTCACTAATTACTGTAAATTTAAGTGAGTTAAATATAACTCACAATCCCGCACTCATTCCCTAATGAGTTAAATGGCTTTCACTCATTCCATCTGTCTGTCTCCTGCTCACATCCCTTTTGTCTGTCAGACTTTATCTGGCTCCCTCCCTCATCTTACTTTCTGTTCTCCCTCTCGAATTAAGGATGAATGATGTTTCTTCTGCCATTTTTTTTGTCAGCGTATTGGGAGTGTGTGCTTTTTGTGTATGTGTAATGTCTCCCGCTTGGCCTTGTCTATCAGAAGCAGAGCCCTGCTGTCAGTGTGTGTGTGTGTGTGTGTGTACACGTGTGTGTGTGTAAAACCGAAAGATGAGGAGATGAAGTTGTGAGGCGTCCTCCTCCTTTCCTTTACCCTGTCAAGCCACAACGAGATGTTAAACACCTCTCAATCTGTCAAGCGAGCTTTTAAAATAGAAACAGACCTGCTTTTTCATTATTACACGACTAAATTGATAGTTTTGACAACGCGCCGTATTACAGATGACAAGTGGCTTCAGAGATGGAAGCAGGCAGCTCGAGCTGACGACTCTCCATCAGTCAGACGTCGTGGGCTAAATTCCCACTGTCAGCTGTTCATCTGGATTAGATGGAAATAAATGCTCGTATCCTTGACTGCGTCAGGTTTCTGTTTGGTTGGTGTTGGAGACAGCGACCTGACAGCGACCTACCCGACCCATACGTGACCTGTCAGCTTGGCCAGCGCAGCTCCACGATTGGTGATACATTTTTGATGTCTTTTCCTGAGGCTCGAAGCCAGCGGTACCTCTAACCTAAACATAGGCCATATACTCTAAAGTTATCAGGAATAACAGAACATCCGTGTGTTGGACGTAAAAACGGTCTGTCCAGAAAGCCAGAAGCAAACAAGGGTTTCAGATGAATTAATGTAACAACAGATTAAAGAAAAGGGAGAATGGAGCTAAAGGTGATCAAGCTGTCAATACTGCAGCAGGGTTAAACTTAAAGTTGTAGTTTTTAAGCCCCTTTGGAATGAAATTCTTAACTATTCTCTATTTTTTATAGTATTATTACACCTCTGTTCCTTTTTTTCTTGCATGATGGTATTTTTTATTTTTATTTAAATGACGACCAAGCCATCCTCCATCTCTCACAGAAGCCAATCACAGACTGAGATCAAACCCAGCTGGTTCTGCTTTTATTGTCTGTCCTGTGTGGCTCCCTGTTACTTTAGGACCTTTACTCCTCTCCAAAGTTTGAAGGCATTCACATAAGTCTGAGATGTAAAGGGCTCAGCATAGCTGATGACAAAATTAACTCCTTTTTTCCATTTTTTTTTTTTTTTTTTACTGAATTGAAGACTTGGCAAAACATTCCTGTGTTTTACTGCTTCGCAAAGACCTTTTAAGGCAAGTAGATTTGTAATAGAACACCTCCAAGATCACACCGTAGGCAGAGGTGCGCCCACCCAATCACACAGGCCTCAGATGGAGCAAACCTGTGCGTCACCTGATCTCGTGTAGTTTAGTGTGTGTTCAAGCCAAAGCGCCGATGTTGCGCACATTGCGAATCATGTTTTTGTACAGTCGCTAGTCTGCTGTCAATTTCTCTGCAAAAAGTTTGATATGCCATTTGAATAAACTAAACTAACACATACCTACTGTATTCTTTGCACACCCGTGCACGCAGGCGCACGCACAGATAATCAGAGGAAGGACGACCACAAGGTTTGTTCTATTTAAACCTGTAAAACACAGCGTCATCATTTTTCTGACAGTCCTGCAGACAGAATTTATCTCATCATTAATTAGCCATCATATTTCCAACACACTGCAGCTTAATTAGCACAAGGTCATTGGGGAAGGCTTATTAAGTGGAACAAATTTGGGCGAAGTGTAAGAAAAGAGGCAGAGGACAGGGGAGATGGAGGAGGAAAAGAGAAGAGAGGGAGAGATGACAAAGAGATAGACAGAGGAGTGATGAAAGGAACGAAAAGGTGGTGTGTGTGTGTCTGATGCAAAAGCACTGGCTCAAAGATTGATAACTGCATTGTTTCAAAGCCCAAACCTGGAGACGAGGATGGAAGAAAGGATGAAGAGATGGGAAAGCGATGGGGAAGTGTGTGCGCAAGTGTGTGCGTGTGTGTGTGTTGGGGGGGGGAGGCAACTGGGGTCCTGGGGGGTTGGGGGGGAGCCAATTGCAAACATATGCTGGCTGGCAGGCAGTGGAGAGATGGATTGCAGTGGGACACTGTCAGAGAGGCAGTTTCATCACCGTCTCTGCGGCCCTGTTCACCTGGTATTTTTAGAACACTGGGGAGATCTGTTAGTCAGAGGAGGAGGAGGTGAAACTGTGGGGGCTGGGGGGGTGGTGGAAGAGACCCGAGTAGCCACCGGTAACGCCAGGCTCCACTTTTGCCAAATCTATCTGTGGGCTTTAAACAGGTAATTGTCTGGGAGGAGCGTAGAGTAAACTAGTTCATGGTTTCAGAAGGCTGCTGGTGCGGTTGACTCGGTACCAGTTTTCTAGTTTGTTGGGGGGGGGGGTCCCAGTCGCCTTTTCTAAGTGGAAGGAATCAATGAGCAGCATTGGCTTAGCCCTCAGCAGCAAATCCCTTAAAGAATAACACAGTCTTTATAGCGAGTCTGTGCACACTGCACCAGTCGCAGGAAATTAAGCGCCTCCGTTAAGATTCCGATGTACACATTTTCATATCACATGGAGTTTACACCCAGCTTACCACGCACGTATTTATGGTTGGAGGAAAAATGCAGACAGTTAAAGGAGGTTCAGAAGAACACAATCAGTTTACGTCAGTGTGTTTTATACGTAGAAGAGAAGACAGGTTTCATCCGTGTTTCCGTGTCACTGAGCTGTGAGACTGTTGTAGGCAATGACGGTCAGACTTGAAATAAGACTAATTTAGCCATGTATGTAGTTTTAAACCCAGTGGGTTCCATAAAGGATGGAAGTGTGAGGGAGCGATGGGTGAGACAACAGAGTCCAACAGTGTGACAGGTTGTGTGTGGGTGAGAGAGCGAGAGATGCAGAGAGCTGAACTATTATAAACTGACACAACTGGGTCTTCTCCTCAGTCACACCACCACTCCTCACTGCAGGCACTCTTTCTGTCCTTTTGTTTGCACAAAAGTAGTGTTTGCACACAGGAGTGCACACTTTTATATAGACGGGTATATATACTCTGAGGGGTGGAGTAATTGTAGTAGTGTTTTATTCTTTCTTGAATCTCCTTTCTTTATTGCGTAATCATAAAAACATGTAATTTCCTATATTTAATGGATGGATGAGTGTGTATCAACCTGTGGAAAACAGTTGCATAGTCTCCAGAATCTCCAGAAGACTAAGCTTTTTGTGCCATTGCGCCCTTTCCCTATATTGAGCGAAACATGTTACAATCATTATTCATATTCTCCTTATTTCCTGTATATTACTCCACTAATTGCCAAGCATAACTAAAGGCAAACCTCTTAGCTGTGATGGTTATTGTGCATAGACATAACAAAGGAAGAACGCTATCATCTGGTTAGATTTTTATTTCACTTCTTTACTCTGGAGTGGGAGGGGCTTGAGAGCATGATTGACAGCCGTGACCTTGCCATAATTTTTTGTAATGAGTTCTTTGAAAACAGGGCTCCAAAAGACAACTGACCCGTCTGGCGTTCCTGTTTTCATAGGTAATTGTTAAAACACGTGCCATTTTCCCGCTTGTAATAATAAACTCCTCCTGCTAATACACTCGTCACTCTTGTGAGAGGAGTGCCGACAAGCCAGAAGAAAGATATATTTGTTTAAGTCAAGCAAGTGGTGGTGGGGGGGGCAGAAAAAAAGCACCATACAAGCAGCTATAGAGAGTGTCATTTGGAGATGTGTAATTGCTATAGCCTGCACACAATTGTGCGGTGCAGTTGCCAGTTGCTCTGTAGGATTACTTGAAGTCTCAGCCAAGCCAAATACATACATCAGAATAAAACAAAACACAGATCCAGAAATAGCTAGCACGATGCACAAAGTGGAGGCGTGATGACTCACAAAATGAAGACAAGAGTCTCTTATTGTAAGGCTGCACAGAGGAGGTGTGTTGTCTTAAATTAAGGTTCTAGGTTTGTCATAAATACATTAAATTTATGTAGATGGTTAGTTTTTTGTGTGTTGTGGTCACGCAGATCAAATCAGACCAGATATCGCACATTTCATTTAGTTAATAAGTTCCCATTCTGCATGTTGGCGTGCATGACCTGATGGTCGCTCACGCCTATGTGCTGAGGGCCGAGCGTGGCTGAGCAGTCATCTGGCTCTGTAGCGCAGGACGCTGGGCTCGCCGCCGTTTCCCAGCATGCTGTACGGTGCAGCCATATTGCCCCGGAACAGAGGGCCGGGACTATCAGCGCTAGGCGGGTGGAGCAGGGGCGGAAGAGCCCTGCCTGGAGCCAGTGTGATGGCAATATGGAGCACATGGAGCAGGCAGGGGTCAAGTCACAGGAAAACTACTAGTGTGTGTGTGTGTGTGTGCGTGTGTGTGTGTGTGTGTGTGTGTGTGTGTGTCTGTGCGTGAGAAAGAGAGAGAGCAGGAGAGAGAGCAAAGCAAGCACTTCTGATAGGGAGATGCTAGAGATAAAGACAACCCCTAATTCATTAGAATAAATCCTTTCCCTTAATTATTGATAATGAATCTGCTCTTTAATCTTTCTCTTTCTTCCTCCCCTTATCTGCTTATGTCAGCACTTTGTCTCTGGTTGGGTGTTGGGTGGTATGAGGCCTAGTTTTCAGCCACCCAAGGGCAGCAGTCAATAACATCCCATGCTGCTGCTGCTGCTGCCGCTGCCGCCACGGCGAGAAGCGATGTGTTTAGCAGTGCAGAAAAAGCAGTTAGAAAATATTCCCTGCGTGAAGTGCACTCTGGTGTTCCCCTCACATCAAAGAGGAAAAATCAAAGCTTTGCTTTATTACATTGTAAAGGCTGAATTAATGTCAAGCAAAACCACGGCAACAGCGAAAAATAAGCATTTGCTTGTTAAAAGCGGGATACAGCAGTGATCAATGCCACAAGCAGCAATAACAACAGACCAATTTGTGTTGGCGCTCTTCACTTCCCACAGGTCCATGCGTTGTCCTGGTGGGGTTCTGCGAAGGTCTCAGCGTGCTCACGTTTGTATTTCCTGAATGCTTACTCCAGCAGGGGCCAGAGGACAGCGGCTCTCTGTTTACCCTGCTCAATATTTCATGGCGAAGGAACAGTCGCTGAATGAGGGATCACGTTAATATTGCTGTTAAAATTAAGCGATAATTAAAATTTGTTAGTTTAAAAGCTATTGCAGTCTATAAAAGTTTGATTACTGGAAAATTAGCTGCATTAAGTTTTTATGGGTTGGCCCGTGCTACCACTTGGGAGCAATTTTTATGCACTTGTCATGGGCATATGGTGCAGGATTGTGTGTGTTTGTGGTGGTGGCGGTGGCGGTGGGGGTGGGGGACAGGGTAGGAGGGTAAGCTTGTTGTTTTGCAGAAAAGTTGACGCGTTTTAAAGCTTACCACCTTGTGGTCTTACTCATATTCAGTTAAAGTGCTTCGGCAACTTTGACAAAAATCTGCACTGATGTCTTGGAGTCGAGAGATCAGAGGTCATATGTAAGCTTAGCTAATCTTTGGTCACTCCGTCGTCTGGCCTCCTGATGCTGGGTGTAGCAGGGACCTCCTCTCACTAATCATAACGTTGGTTAGCATTGCTTAGCCCACCTTTGAAGGCTAGTTGCCATGTGAGAGCAGCATGACCTTGACCTGTGGAATAAATCTGCGTCTTCTCATTATATCGTCCACCTCTCCTCGCCAGCGCAGCTCCATCGCTCTACTCCTCTGCTGAAGTTATTCTTTCCTTGGCAATGATGTCACCCACCCAGAGAGACCCAACTGACATTACTCAGCTGGAAAGGAACGAGACACGCTAACAGTTCACCTCCGTATTCGTTTCGCATCCCGTGGCGCTGAACCAGGCAGCTACACGGCGACACAATTGCGCGGCAAACTGTTGACAGTGGTTGGACATTATGCACAGTGGGACTGGGGAAAAAAAAAAACTGGGCTGTTGCCAGCCTGTTTTTCTTTTCTATTGAAACATCAGACTGTCATGGCAGAAATGGATGTTGCCAGGCATCACTAATGAGCCAATTAATCAATGAATTAGCTCAGCAGCGATTAAATTAATGCGGGCTGGATGGGCAAGCAGCAGTCGTGGATATATCCTGGGGAAGGTGATTAACGCACAGAACAGGCAGCAATCAACAAGACTACTATTAAGTTGGACAATACTTCCTGAACTTTTCCTCTTTTGAGCTAAATATGGATCCGTTTAATTCATTTTATTTTATGTGGAGTCAGGAAACATTATTATCTTTTCCCGTGCGGCTGCTCTGAATCGCTAAGATGCTGAGAAGCTTGAGAGGTTGAGGACTTTATTTTCTTTAGCAATAATTTCTGCCAGTCATTAAGGACCGTCTCCTGAAACAAATAGCACACTGGGGCAATAACTTTGCACTTTAACACCACATTTTTGCTCCATATATAAGGAATGATAGCATCGCCTTGGCCCACTCACCTAGCAAGTTAAATATTAAAATAAACATTACCCAGACAAAACACCTCTGAGATTGAGTGCATGGCTGAATAGGTTACTTATTCTTAATTCCTAGCACTTGTGCCTGGACTTGGCCAGTGTTGTATGAAAATTTAATGGAGACTTTTGGAGATTTCCAGAATTTGATCATTTGTTAGACTGGTGAGAGGAAGTTTTATCTGTTAACATTTAGGGCCATGGTGTCTTGAAAGATGTCTGAGCAAGCTGTCAGGGTTCCTTGGAGGGCCACCAATGACTCTCCTCGGTTAAGAGTCGATTTAGAGACTGGGTGTACGTGTGGTGTGTGCAGTTCATGATGACGTCTCTCAGTTTTAGTGTGATGTTGTGCGTCCATACATTTCTTCCGCGCATCATCTCCGTATGTCAGTGTCCCTACAAGCTCACAGCGGTGGGTGGCGTGGGGTGGGAGGCCGGTGAATGATGGGGAGGCTCCCTTGATTATGTGACATCCTCCGGAAGACCTCTGGAGTTGTTTCCTCCATTACTTAGAGAGAGAGAGAAAAAAGAGGTCTTTTCACTATTGAGACTGTCACTCTCAATTTGGACTAATGGTAAGCATGCACAAGGCCTCCTGGATATTTCCCCCCACTTGCACTCAGTCTCCCCCCACCACCATCACCATCACCATCACCACACCGCCTCCCCTGCCCTCCCCCTGCAGCAGCGCATCGCCGTGGTGACAGTTTGATTAGATCATCAATCGTGGCCGTTAACAGCAGTTTTCCTGAGCACCTGGACCGGCAGGTCACAGCTGGCTCTGAGCTAGCGCTGTCCTCCTGACCCAGAGCTGTGTACGTCTGTGTCCGTGTGTGCGTACACAGAATTACATGTGCAGTCCCATTGCTTTTGTGGCCTGTCTCTGCTGGTTTTGCAGGATTAATTAAACGGGTGCTGTGGTTTCTGTGCTACAACAAAGTCCCATTTCTGTTTTGATTGCACATTGCAACCATTTTGGTATTGTTTGCCAGCTAGCTAACTAATCCAAAGAGTATTTTCTGTTTTCTGTCGAGATGCATGCCTCTTCAAAAGGCTCTTCAAGACCCACCTTGTTGTTGTCTTTCTACACAGGGCATCCCCACACTGATGCATGTTTTGTTCCTCATACAGTATGTGACAGGCCATTTTCTAGATTATGAAAGCAATGACAAGTGGGAGAACGACTGTTTATGCATGTAACACGACTGCTAAATGGCATGCAACAGAGCCAGGAACACTGTATCTACATCTGCACCTTTTTCTATCAGGCCCTCTGCAGCGTACGCTGTTCTGCGCTCTGCAGATAGTCATGTGTAGCACTTATGGCTCTTCATCTGTTACGCCACACACTTTTTATGGCGGCTTTGACACAGTGCAAAAACACACACACACACACACACGTATAAATTCAGCCGCTTCCACGCTTTGTCTTCAGCAGCTGTATCCTTCTGGTAAAGCAGTTAAATTTATGTGCTAACAATAATGGGACAAAGTGTGTGTCTCATTGCGATTCCTCAGGTATTCCATGATTAAATAAATGTCCCTGGTCTTTTCATAAAGCTTGTTTATGGCAGTGTGGCACCATATGCTGCATCCACCCGAACCACCCACCTTTCCTTCCCTTTGCCTCTTTAGTTCACCCTCTTTCTCTTTGTCTCTCTCCCTCCCTCCCTCTCTCCACGTTCCCCTTCACCGCTCCGACCAGATGCAAGCCGGTCTTTATCGTGTGGCAGAGCACCTAAAGTTGGGGATTATCATGTCGAGGCCATTACAGAGTGATGATGATTTCTATCTACACCATTCAGGTTCTACTTAGTAAATTGTGTGTTCCGTAATGGCACCACAATAGGAATGATTCTGTGTTATCAGTGGCTGCGTGGCCGCTTCCTTTTTCCTGCTAAGTAGATGTTTAGGTGTGACTTATTTGCCATCTTCTGTGGAGCGTTTAAGTGTCTTCCTGCTCTGGTTCTACCCTGTTTAAGGGAGTGTGAGTTAAAGATATTTACTTGAAGCATCTGGGCTGCAAAGTGCAGCTATCAGACAGCTGAAAAAGCAGAACCGTGCGCATACAAAAACACGTCTTTGTCTCGGATAATGTAAGGAATGACACTCTATTCCTCTACGGCTGGGCACTTTGACTGTTCAAATACAGGGGAAAAAAGAAGTTGAATCTGGTAATAAATTCGCTGAAGCAATGTCCTCCTATCTGTGTGTGTGTGTGTGTGTGTGTGTGTGTGTGTGAGGACATAGAAGAGCAAAAAAAAAAAAAAAAAACAAAACATGGACGTTCCTGCAAAGCAAGTTAGAAAAGCAATTAACTTCTCCAGCCGGGACACGGTGGTTCACACACCATTGTTCATTATATTATCTTGTTTGCTTGTTTCCTGGATTTGTATCTTGGTCGAGGGCCAGAGACGTCCAGACTTTATGCGCTCCAGACTTTTGTTGTTATTATAATAGCTGTTTTGCACTGACCGCCCCCCAATGCTAATATGCTCAACAATGGCCCAAATTACCTGAGTGATGAGGACGGAGGAGGCGGTCCCGTCCCCTCCGTCCAGCCAGTGCTACAGAATAGCTGGTACCCACGTCCCCCCACCACCACCACCACCACCACCACCAATGACCAAGATTAATGAAACCTCCGCTGTTTTTAATTAGCATGGCTGCAGTCATCAATTATGTCTGCCCCACCCCAAATACAAATATTGTTATATTTGGTGGGGGGGGGGTGTTCTTGATTTATTTCTTTGTGGTGGTCCAAGGAGTGAGATGAATGGCCTCTCATCATGGTCATTTGCAGGGATCGGGAGGAGGGTTCAGCAGAGAGGAGGACATGGACAGGGCCAGCTCAGGAGAGCCAGGTCTACAGGGAAACACCAGTCTGGGTCCCAGCGTCCCTGAGCAGGGGTCTGAGTCCAGCTGTCAGGGAACTTAATTAGACTTTTGTGGAACCAAAGCCACACCGATATGTTTTCCTCCGAGCCTAATGGCGAAACGTATACGACATTCAGCACCAGCTATCGCCCTTGAACGCCGCCATCTCCCACTAAAATAAACACACAGTGTCACGAAACTCGACTCACAAAATTTTAATCCAAGGGATCAAATTTGATGATATTTTTTCCTCCACAGTCTGATTGTCATGGTTTCTTAAATGTTTTAGGGTGTAATAGGAGAAAGAGTCCCGCTATGAGCGTCTTGATATAAATATGCGTGAACTGTCAGACTCATAAGACAAAACATTTCTAACTACCACAAAAAGGTGAGAGTGATGCTCAGAGTCTGAAATTTGTTTCGGGCAGTTTTTACAAAGAAAAATTTGCGTTAAATTGATTTTGTTGCCCACTTTTTGCAGAAAGTGCCATTATTCTGTATAATCCCATATGTATAATAAAGTGTTCTTCCCTTGAAACCGCATAGAGACAACCGTGTTAATATGGTTTTGAATTGGGCACATTTGTCCATCTAAGATATGCAAATGTGCTGGAATTTTTGGCACAGTGAAGAAGACCCATGACAGCTGTAATGGTTGGTCATCCGACGCCAGTGACGTGCGGTGAGGTTCGTGGCTGGTGAGGCACTGACGTCATCACAATCAGATTTACAATCATATCAACCCTACAGACTATCCTATCCAATATTTGATTGGCAGCAGTTAACGGGTTATGTTTAAGGTCTCATATCAGCATGCTTTACACATACAAACTGTAGCACAAAAAAAAACATTTAATAAAAAAAAAGACGTTATTGTGTTCTTACATTTACTTATAAATAAAGTCCATCTGCTGCTCCTTCTGAACATACAGTAACTTGATAACCCGATAACTCGAATGTTTTATTGTCTTCTTTTAGTTTTAAAAGTTTTTAGATCTGTAATCCTCCTTTTCAAAACTAGGGCCAGGCGAATGGTGTTAAAAGAGGCACTAGGTGTGCCTCACCTAGTGCCTCTTTTAACCGTTTTATAATCGCTCAGCATAAGAAACACGTTCCACACATAGTTGTTGACAAAAAACTCTATATTATATATTATATACATGAGCTAAACTATGAAATTTTGCTTTATATTGCGAGAGACAGCGATACGGTCTCACTACAGCATGTAAGGCACAGTCAGCCGAGTGATTGCGCAATCCAGGTGAGGCACAGCCGGCTGGTGCCTCACTGCAGGTCTCACCGGAGTAGTTGAACGCTGGTAAATGTGAAAATTCTGCGATTTTAATAACAATTGATCTAAAACTGGTGAAGATGAAGTGGTAAGTAGGTACAAATCACTATATAAATATAACCATGTTTTAGTTTTTAAATTTTACATTTTTTTCTTTTCATGACGACAGGTGAGGCGGTGCCTCGCCTGCCTCCCCTGACGGCACATCACTGTCCGATGTGTACTTTTTATTTCTGGATTAATAGCGCTGCTTCTTTGCTGTCAAGTCTTTTCAGACGTCCCCCAGCTCCTTCCTCCTTCTTATTTGTTGTTCCTGTGCCGACAAATTTGTATGATGCTTCTGTTAAGTTCTGTTGCCGAGTCGCCCTTTTGTAGCACTCATGACGCGCTCTTAACATTTTGCCAAATTCCAGAACGGCACCTCTTGATAGTTCCAGGAACACAGAGAATTAGCACGCAAGAACATAAGGCTAGCATTTTATTCTTGTCAGATTTGATGCGAGCAAGCCTTGTGACAGCTCGTGCACTGAGAAAGGCTGCTTAATCCACAAAGCTAGCTGTTGAAAATAAGACAGCATTAGTAAAATACTGAGCTACGACTTAATGCATTTGTCCTTGTGAGAAGGAGTGGAACCAGTGCCAGATTATTTTCTCTCTGCTGCTTTGCACCTCAGTTCAGTGTCAGACCGGACTGCATCTCCTTCTGATACCGCACAGCAAGTTAGACACAAACTACAGACTCTGGACCTGTATTTAAGTGGTCCCATCTCCACACTGGGCTTTGCTCAAATTAAGTGTTTACATTTTTCATATCAGTGGTCATGTTTGAGTTCAGTTATAAAGAAAAATAAATTCTGTCCTTCAACTGAAAAATAAAAAAGAAAAAATATCAGATGTGTTCATAAGGTGCAGCTCCAGTCTCCACCTCCTTCCTTGTAGATGCTAATATCTCACAAGGATTTGTCCTAATAATAACGCAAGTACTGGAAGATGTGCATATCATTTCTGTGCTATACTGCAACAGTGAGCGAACAGCTCTCACACACACACACACACACACACACACACACACCACAGATTTTATATCGTTACTGCCGCGGCTATTGCCTGCCCACTGACTCCTGAGAGATGGGTCGGAAACATCTTGAATATTTTATGAAGCTCGGGAACCCCACCTCTGTCTTCCCCACCCAGCGATCTACCGGACACACACACACACACACACACACACACACACACGGAAAGAGAGAGAAAGAAGAAACAGAAAATAATGTTTTAAATGCAATCATTGTCAGGCCCAAACAATGCCATTTATCAAGGGAGCATTTGGGACTGTATAATAAGTTTCACATTATTAATACAATTTTTCATCCTCTGTCAAGCCTATCTGATTTATGGCACGCATGTGATCTAAGGTGATCATTGAATTACAATTTCAGTAATAAGAGGAAGAGAATGGACCTGGTCTTTTACTTCTGCACAGTGGAGCGTGCAGTCTCACACACCCACACGCACGCGCACAGGATTCTGGATAAACACCCTCTAGTTGGAGTAAATAGCAATTACACACACTTGCACAAAAGTCTCCACTGGTCTGTCTGTTCTGGAACTTTCGTCGGCCACACAGCCCAGCAAATGTGCTAAATATCCGTTCGCTACACTTGTAAGCCAGTTTCCTAATTTCACTGAGAAAAGAAGGAGATGGGAGAGAAACAAATGAACCCAGGGCCCCTGTTAATTAGATAAGGGACAAAGCTCATTATTCTAAAATGATATTGGGGCCCAGAGAGTAAATATGAGTGGCCTGTTAGAGGCTCAGTAATGGGACGGAGATGCACGTCGTTAAAGGGCCGGATGATTTACAGCCAGACGCTGTCTGATGTATAGACTGTACCTTTTATTAAGTGGCTGTTGTTACAGTCCCTGACTCAGTCATTTCCCTTTGCGTGTAATCAAAATCCATATCCAGACATCCTACCGCTCCGAACACGGATTACTCCAGATGGGAAACAAATTACAAGGATGGCGGCATTCCCTTCTCGCAGCAGCCGCCTCGGCTCCCATCCAGCAGTCGCATTCAGTGATTTTTGAGATTTAAAAAAAAAAAAAAAAAAAAAAACGACAACAAATGAACAAATGGCAGTATAAAATAATTTTGAGGTAATTAAATAACAAAGTCACACTCCGATCACGGATCTAGCTCGCACTTTTAGCAATCTGGCTTCACTTGATGGGATTAGCCTGTTGTTGAGGGCCCCGTGATCGGCACCATACATCATCCTGTTTGAGTTCTGTTTAGAGTGAATTTAGGGGAGCGGCTAATTGGATTGCGGGAGTCTAGCCCCAGTTAAAGACGGTAAACAGCAGCGCAGACTTGTCCCCCTGCATTCTCAGCCCTACGGGCTCCCAAAGAAAACACCACCCCTCCTCAGGATCGCTGCAATTTATGACACATTTTTTCTGTATTCGAAAAAAGATAATTAGGTTTATCACCCATTTTTTCTCCCTCCCCTCAGCTTCTTCTCTTCCCTTCTCCTTTTGTGTACCTGAGAGCACACGACTGCAACATGAAAACATAAATATTTCTGCAGCACAGCAGCGCTGGCAGGTGAGCCTAATGAAATTCTAGGAGTGTAATTTGATTTACGAGGTGCTAATGCGGCCTGATATTAGAGAGAAAAAGCACTGATATGGCTGCCTTGTGCTGTATTTAAGGCCTATCAGGACCCTGATAAAGAGCATCCTGTCCTCTGCACTGCCGCTGAGTTATTGTCGCTGATATTCATATTGATAGTAATTTTTCCCGACGCAATTTAGAGCTGGCGATACATAAATACGGAGATAATCGTTAATTTTCTCGGCTGCTCAAATTTCCGCGCTTTTAATTTAAGAATTGCAGGAGACTGTTTGGGCTGTGGAAATACGGGCTTGCTCAAAGCAAAAGTGGAGAGGACGGAGGAGAGGCCGAGCGGGGTCACGGTTTCAACAGTGTTTTCATTCAACATGTTTTCACTTATCTTGAAAAACCTTTTAAATGAACCGAACCTGCAATCCGATGTGTGTGTGAGTGTGTCTGGAGATCTGCATCTACACTCTTCAGAAGCAGAATCATTCGTGTCCGTGCCCGTCCAAGTGTGTTTGGGTCTGTTGAGCTATGGCCTACAATAAAACCAGGCAATAACGGGGCCGCCATGCAGGGACCTGGCCTCTGTGTCCGGTTGCTCCCCCACCTCCCAGCCGCCTCCTCCTCCTCCCAGTGGCCTCCCTCCACCTCCTAAGTTATGAGCTGAATAACAAGGCAACAATATTAAGATAACATTTCATGATTGTTTGTCAGGCAGGAGGCTTCTTCACCCTGCTTTCATCACGTTCACCGTGTTCATTAAATTGACAATTTGTATTTGCCCGGCAGCGGGATAAACAGGAGCTTATCTGATGGGCCTGGTGTTTTATTATTTATTTCATTATCTTTTTTTCTTCTTCTTCTCCTCCCCCTCTTTCTCCCGGGATTGAAGGTAAACATAAGTCAGCAGCATCTCTGTTGTGTACTCTTGTTTACGTTACAGTTGTATGCGGTAGCGGTGGCGGTGGCCCTCTCAGAGGAGGCACATGTACAGTCCTCCGCACACACACGAGGCCTCTTCCTGGAGGTTTTAGTTGTTCTTCTGTGTGATGTGCTGGAGCGGTGATATAACTCAACGGATGTTTCGCTTTAAAATGCCCTGCTGTTGGGATCTGCTCCTCTGAGATCTGGCTCCTCTCGCTGCAGCAGAGTCTATCTGCGTTAAACCGGCAGCCTTCAGGAAAGCGATCGGCGCGCCTGCGGACTGCATCGACTGCAGTGCTCTTTAAATAGTTTCTCCTAAACTGGCTGAGTGATGATGTTGCCCGCATCGATATCTTCACCCGGGTACCAGCCTGTCGTCAGGCTGACATTGTGCCGGCAAACGAAAAATAACGAAACCGGCGTCCTTACTTAGGAAGCGCTTGTCTCAGAAATTGAATCTTTTCACAATTTTTTACCCAGAACCCCTGCCGCCCCTCTTCTAATCAGGTTTCAATTGACTGCCACTGAAGGAAGAGCCTCTCCTCAGACACATGTATGGGTCCGAAGCCAGTCAGCAGCCATTTAGGGCTTACTCAGTCTTCCTCCCAATATCTTGGAGAGCTCAGGGCCAAATGATTTAATCTTCATTCAGCTAATTTAGTCTGGATTTAAGCTGCCGGGTTGTCGAAGTGCAGAGTGATGGAGTCTGAAAACAGGATGAGAACGAAAGAGAGAGGAGGGGGCAATCGGAAGGATTGAGGGAGGGAAACAAAGAGCAAAGAGAGATGGAGCGATAGAGGGAGAAAGAAAACGACGAGGGAGGGTTGGGGGCTGAAGATGATGATCCATCCTGACCCTAGTGAATGCTGTCATGTTCCTCCCTCTAGGTAATCTCTCTCACTCACTCGCTATTTTGCATGTGAAAATGCTCTCCTGACAGTTGCATATCAGATAAATTTTTCTCTCTTTTTTTCCCCCACCCCTTTTCCCTTCACCAAATAAACAACAGTCTTCACTTTGAAGTTGTCTGTTTGTGTCAGTTTGGCTTGAGGCGAGAGTTGGCCCCTCTCTCTCTCTCTCCCTCTCTCAGTCTCTCCCAATCTCTCCCTCCCTCTCTCACTCGGTCTTTGTGTTGCCGAGCGATGGTGGATTTTTTCCTTTCACTGACCATCCAAAAATCCTGGTTTCCCCAAAAGCCTGAATGCTTTGCTAAATTAAACCAAAAGAATCCCCTTATATGCATTAAATGAGTGTGAATTTTCAAGACAAAAACCAAAAAAAGCTTGTCTGGGAATAAATATTTTACCTAGTAAACTGTAAAAGATGACATATATTTAAATTGATTTTCGTATTCACGCAAAACTGACATTTTACTTGCCAGTAACACAATTAAACGTCTCTGCATCATCCAGCCAACAAGCACATCATCACCATTTGGGGGCGATAGTGAGTGCATGTGGAAAGGCCTCGGGTCTTTCACACATACCCCAACCCTAGTTGGAGGTGCAGTAAGTCTCTCCTGAGGGATGTATATCACAATTAAGGCCAGTGTGGCCTGTGATGTTCTGACAGTAGCCCTATATGCCTGAACTGATGACAGGATCACACCACAGTATAGATATGGTAATGAGTAACAGTATAGACACAGCGCCATGGCGCTTTCTGAGCAGACAGGCAAGAGGCCCACCTGAGTCTTTGAATAATTCTGCACGGAGTCTCAATCATCCCGCCCCGAAGTAAGAGAAGTAATGATGTAATGACGTGGAGAACTTGCTCAAAATTAGAGCTGTATCCCCACTGTGGTGTCTGCTAAGAAGGGCAGCCACTGAGAAACTCATGTGACTTTAAGATCTAAAAGTCATATTCATCTCAGCGGGGTGAGGGAGGGAGTCGTGTGTAGTATCTGTGAATATATATACGTTCACACTTTCAGTGTCATCGCTCAGTTATGTCGTCTCGATTTAAGTGTAATCGTGTCTCTAGAATTTGGTTTCCTGGATCACCTCTGTGATCCTTTCGGGCCTTGTTGTTAACTATGCCACTTTCTTCTTTCGTGCTCTGGTTAGCTTAGCTTAGCTTAGCACGTCACTGATAGACCCGTCGTAGCTGCAGTGTTGAACCGCCATATTTGCTAACATCAGCAAAAATCATTATTTTCATTCGTTATGTTATCCACATTTCATAACACCCGTAAGTCATTCAAGCAGACGCATCGGCCCTAATAAACCTCCACTTTTAGGTCAATTATGATGATATTATTCTTACATTTCTAAAATTACAGCGCTAACCTGTCAGGATTGACAGTCAAGGGGAAAACAATGCATAGAAATAAAAAAGACATTTGTCCTCTTGATCAATAAGTACATTTTTAAAAAAATATTTCACATTTGGAATTATAATTAAGATAAATCAAAGCATTACGTTATTTAAGGGTTGTTTCTTGTGCAGCATTAGGATTTCTCCACCCTGTGTTATGATTTCCTGCTCTCGCCATCTAAAATGCTAAGAATCTAAAATGCTAAGAATTTTCCAGTTGCAGGACTTTTTTTGTCAAATTTATAAATGTTTGGCAGCCTTCATGAATTAATCGTATTCTAGTTTGGCAGACTCGTCTTTCTCTCTGGCGTATATCTTTCCTTTCCTCTCTTTCCCCGCGTCTCTTCCCTCGCCATCAGCTTGGTGGGGTTTGCATGGTGCCTGGCTGTTTAGAGGCAGTATGCATATGTATGTGTGAGGCGGTGGATCGTGACGGTGTCTGACACACGGGGACAAGATCAAAGTGCTCCATCTGATCCCAGAAAACCAGACGCAAACTCTCCTCTCATCCTTACAAAACCCCTACTGATAGTCAACTCTGCCAGCCACAACTCCTCCGTCTTCTTCCCTTTTCTCTCTCGCTCTCTCCCCGTTCTTCCTCCATCAGTGCACGCCGCGTGCCCACATCAAGGCCTGCCTGACTTTGCGATTACACCTCATGGTAAACAACGGGCTGTTTAGTTCATAAAGCAGGAGTCTTGTGCATAATGCTTACAATAAAAGATAGCATCTCTTCACTCATCTTATTTAGCTCTCCACAGGAGACGGACCTGTTCTATAAATACCACTGGGTGGAAGGAAAATGCAGATACATGAGTACATCTGTTGGTCAAATAAGTCTCAGATCTCTGCCAGGTCGTTTTCTGAGCACAGGACGTAAAGACAGGCTGTTTGAATTTGCATTTTAAGCTCACAGCCAGGTGATAAAGGCACCATTTTCGAGCTGCTTTACCCGTTCTGATAAGTGAACATAAAATGTCCTCTCAGTGTGGTCTGACATCCGTATCACATTTGGATTCATCTTCTTGGAACATATAGATTGATATGGTAGGCAGGACATGCTTTCCTTTCCCTCTCCCCCTCTTTAATTCCCTCCTTTTTCTCTTTTTGACCCCCTCCCTTGCCTCCACTCTTCCAGTAAGGAAGATGTATGAGTGTGAATTATTGATTCAGACACATGCTACATGCTGCTTGGAGTCATTATTTGTTCAGGTGAGTGTCATGCTGCACGCTATGAAACAGATACCGCGGGGATTAAGCGACACAATCAGGATTTAAAGACAGCCACCCTCACTAAAATAACACGGCCCTTGCTGCAAGACAAATGCCTCCCAAAACCTGACTTCATTTGTTTATGACTCACACATTAATCATTCTGCTCCTAAATTATAGCACAAGGGTAAAGATTAATTCAAGCACAGACTTTTTTCCATTGTTTTCACTTTAAGCCTTGTAATGCTGCAGATGAATAAAAGTGTAGACATCCTACACATTGATTAAAAAAACCACAGCTCTGACTGAGTTGTAGGCGTCAGCTCGCAGAACAGACAGATGTCTTAAATACTGAGAGGCCTTTTGCACTCTTGCTAACTGCTAACATGACGTGATGAATCATCTGTTCAGCTGGATTGATGCTGACTGTTGCCTGTTAATTACTCTGTGAGCAGAAATTGGAACGTGTTTGCAGAGAGGGTTGAAAAGGATCGTGGCTCAGATGGAGAAGAGAGCAGGAGCTAGGCTGTTGCTAACTGTTCATTTACCCTGGCTAAGTGGTCAGGGAAGCCGGACAGGTGAACTCTATTCTCTTTACGGGCCCTGGGGTGTGTGTGTGTGTGTGTGTGTGTGTGTGTGTGTGTGTGTGTGTGTGTTGGAAAGCAGTGTAACAGAATTTCTGTAGTCCTCTGGGCCCTGGTGCAAAGCAGAGAATAAATGGTGGAGGTGGCAGGCCGGGACAGAAAAATCAATGCCTGCTTATACAGACATGACACACCAGCAGCAAACTGCAGTCTGTGTGTGTGTGTGTGTGTGTTTGGGGCAGATGTACAGCAGGCAGTCATGTGTCCCGGTGTAAGAACCCACCAGCCTCTATTTTCTTTCTGGCGGCGTTGATTTGTCTGGTGTTTTACGTCAGCTTTGGGATCTGTAAATAACTCTGGGTTTTCTTGCCCCCCTCCTAACTCCCCCACTGCCTCTCTTGTTCTCCTCCTCCAGGAAGTATGAATGTGACTTGTGCGAGCGCACCTTCAGTGAAAAATGGGCTCTGAACAACCACAAGAAATTGCACAGTGGGGAGAAACCGTACAAGTGTGCCTGGCCATCCTGCCACTACTCCTTCCTCAACCTGTCGGCCATGAAGGACCACTACAGGACCCATACTGGTGAGACAAGACTCTGCGGTGTCCCATTACCCCTCTGCAAACACTCGACAGCAGCTCTAAACAAAAGTTCACGAGATTTGCTATGAAGAAAACAAAGGCAAGGATTGTTTTTATGAGTGAGAGACAGAAGGTCATTTGTCAGGGAACACTATAATTGGATCAGACAAAATGTACTTTTCCATTCCATTATAGCTGTAAACAGTTTAACAAATGAAGTTTGTGTTAGCTGTGAAAATCTCACATTAATTATGAATCCTCACAGCTTTGTTTTGGAGAAAAATACACACATATTTCGGGCCAATAATCACCAGGACTTGTCCATCTGCACAGATTTTCAACATCCAGAGAAAGTCGAGAACTAAATCTTGGCAATCTCGCAGGCACACATTGCATTAAAGCCTTACCTCTTGATCTCGATAGAACTGTCGCAAGTGTAGGCACTTTGTTTTTTGTTTTTTTGTTTTTTCTTTATTGGAATTACAGACAAACAAAGCCAAAGAAACAGCAGGAAATAAAAAAAGCTGCTTGGATTTCATGTTTTTCTAATTCGAAGTAGCTGCTGCGTGTTTCCCTAAAATCCATCTGGTCTCATACTATGTGTGGTTTGCAGAGCTGGTCAACGAGTGAGTGTTCATCAAATCCATCTGATGCTCAGATGTGATTTTTCCCACATTATAGGACCCCAGTGTGTGCACTTTTCTAATCAAAGGCATGAAAGAGAGAAGAAGACATCAGTTTTGGGTTACGTGCATGGCCTTCCACCTTTAATCTCAGTCGCCCCTCTCGAGTCTGAATTTAAACTTTAGTGTCTGAATGAATCTTATATGAAGCCGTGTTTAAAGAAATCTGCTCTTGAAATCAGCAACAGCTTGTTCCGATTCTATTCTTCCATTTTTGCACGTCGAGTTCAGCAGCACGTAGGACTGCACTGACTCATTCTTTACTTTTTAAAAAAAAAACTTTGGACAGACAGATGGCAGGGTGGGCGGTGGGAGGATACCGCCTTGAATAATAGCCCCTCCATAAGAGCTCGACTCAGCCACGCTGGAAGCATCTTTATGCTGCCGTTGCTCCTCAGCCTCGGTAATGTCCCACACACGGCTTCTTGATGCCCTTTTAAGTCAATGACAGAAGCGGCAGCCAGCGGCCTGACACTCTGACTGAACGCTTGCAGGAGAGCCCTTCATCCGTCATGGCTGCCCGCTGTGCACGAAGGTGTGCGCGCGTGTGCGGGGAGCGCGAGGCTTGCTGGATGTTATTTTAAATGTGTTTTAACAGTGATGTAACGTCAAGGCGCCTGTGACATAATTAGACGTTTTATTTTCATTTGTTTCCAGCACCTCATCATTCCCCGTCAGGTGACTGCCGTCAGAGTGCTGTCAACCTAGAGAGGCGCGGGGCGAAGTCTGGCGTGACTGTGTGTGTGTGTGTGTTTGTGGGTGTCGCTTTTTTGCAGGTTTGGCAAATAGCAGAAACAGATTTGGAAGAGTGTGAGCAGAGCGACTGAGATGGATTCAACCACTGAAATGAGACACAGGGTGACCGAGTGTGAGCGCATGACTAGAGAAGGCTTTACATTAAACGTGAAGGAACCTCATTTTAGGAGCGCCGAGATCTGACTTGATTAGCAACACCCAAAACAACTAATGTAATTTACTCCGTGTCACCCCCTCGACGCTCCAAACCCCTTGTAATTGGTGTCGGGTTCAACGTTTGGCTCCGACTATACAATCATTGCAATCACATTCCAGCAGCTAACCTGACACGCTGAAATATTATCTGCATGCGTGTGATCCATTTAAAGGTTATAAATCGACCCCTTCACAGCACCAAGATGCTAGGCTAATAAAATAAGTAGGCGATTTTAAAGTTGAAACAATCTGTTTTGGGAACAAAGCAGTTAGTAATGGGGACATGAGCTGCAGTGTGTTTCTGTGTATGTATAAGTGTGTGTGGTGGGGGGCGGGGGTACTATGGGCTCACAGGACAATGACTAACAGAGGAGTGTGTTCTAGAGCTGAGAGTAATGATAAACACATCTAGCTCGTTTGTTGCAGCTTTCTGTAGATCGCTCACTGAATAAAACCTCAAAGTGCCTTCCTTCCACAGAGAACATCATCCAAGAGGCAAGTTTTGAATAAGATGTTCTTCGTCAAGCGTTTAAAAAAAGTGTCCAAAAGAAAAAAGGAACTGAAACGTGCTAATCTATTATAATATCGAGGCTGCTGTGATCTCATGCGGGAATACAATGAGGGACAAAGGATGTGCTGTGGCAAAGCCCACACAAAGAACTTCACCAGGTCCCTACCTGAAACTGCTGAATTTTCATCACAATGCAGAGCCCCCCCCCCCCCCCCCCCCCACCACCAGTACTGCCACAAAGCACACACACGCACACAAAAAAGCAGCATCACCTCCACTCTGTCTCCTGGAGTCATTGTTTGTCTCTGATTTGTGTGGTTTTTATGATAATCGGCCACTCCTCGGACGAGGCGTGTGTGCAAGGAGTTGGGGGGGTGATCGGTGGTCGTCAGCTGCCAGGGTCATTTGTAACAGCTGATGAATGAGCAACTCAAATAAATAAATAAGTGCACTGCATTTGACCCAGCCGGCTTTTCCCAGGCTCTCGGCTGTTTAGTTTGCCAAGGCGGGGTGGGCAACACAGCGACAGGGCCGCAATTGATTTCCTCATCGCTCCAGTTTGTCGCTTAATCTGGCGATATGCTGATAAATCTTCTCACTTTATCAATTAATTTCCCTGAAAAATGAGAGCCAAAATGGCGAGCACATCAATACAGCAGCGGATTCCATGTCAAAAATTAAGCGGTAAAATTAATTGCCCTCCCATTCGCTCCTGCTAAAACATAACTAATGAGGGAGGCAATTATAGCTGCATGCAGTCGCCTCCGGGTTATTTAAAACACGCACACGTATGCATGCACATACATATATTCACATGTGCATAAAGAGGTTGTATATTTTGACTTCAAAGTTCTATTGTCTCACAGTAAGTGTGGTAGAATGAGGTGCATCATGGGAACAATAGAGAAACAATGAGCCAATATTCATGAAAAATAGATGTTTTCTTATGTGGTAAATTGAGCTTTTCAGCTAAAGTTTGCAACCCATAACCATATTTATATTTGTGTGAAATGGTGTGTCCCACCCCCACCTCTGTAGGGACCTTTTCAGAAGGAAGCCCAGGTTCAGGCTCCTTGTCTTCCCACTGATGGCTGTTGTTTCAGGGTTAATGGTGCATAAAGATGAAAGTTAAAGGAAGGCTTGAGTGTAATTTGGCTTCCAATAAAAGGCCGAGGTTGAAGGTGAAACTGTGGAGTCGGCGGAAGGTTGTGTTGACAGCGCGTCACTCTTGCATTACCCCGGACGGGCCCTTGGAGGGATTACCGCCACAGAGCCGCAGATGAAAAGCACACATGTAATTTATCGCCAATGTTTCCTCCTCAAGAATAATTGTGGCGACCGCGACTGGGCCCGGGGATCGATGGCTATGGATTTTTCTGTGGTGGGGTCTTGTATCGTCGGGCATAATAAGAGGTGGAAGGAGAGAGGAGAGGAGAGGACAGGGAGAGTGGAAGAGAGACTGCTTTTTTCTGATGGAAAGAAAATGTTTGACCAGAGTTTAGAAGCACGGGAAAGAAGAAGGGTTCCTGCTAACATCTGAAGGTAGTCAGGAAACACGCACCAAAGTTTCAACCAGAGCAAGAAAAGTCATAAAATACTTTTAATCAAACATTGTTACACTGACATTTATTATTTACTCTCGATGGACAGAAAATGCCTACAAACTCAAAGATTTGTGGTTTAGTGGCGTGTTTTGTGGTATATTAAAACCCCAGCGATATAATCTTCTGCTATTTGACTCTCCCACTCGTAAACACGAGCACACGGGAGCAGATGAAACATCATACTGGCATGCTTACAGTGTGGCAATATACCAGCATATATTGGATTGTAACCTCTATGTCCTCATACAGGATCTATTAAATCAGCAGAATAAATCTCCAGTAGACGGCAGAACATAAACGTTTGCGCAACGATGCAGAATACCACCGTCACATTGTGATCTTGTATCTCGTAGCAGGATTTCAGGTCACAGAATAGAGTTTTATTCAAAAAAAGAACCTTGTTCCTTTAAAGGCCACTCGCACTGAAAAGTGACCCCGTGTGAAGTGGAAGGCTGTTTCTCTCCCCTCTAAGTGGCACTGCATTAAAACTCTTCTCACACTTGAGTGGCTTTATACCGGTGTAACAGAAGAAACTCGAGGCAGCTTTGTCTCTGCGGACCCGGTGAAAGCTGCTCTCCGTGCACGAGAGGCGTGGGGCACTGCCGAGTCCCAGCTGGGAGGAATCGGCCAAATGTGTGTTGTCAGTGTGTGGCCAGAGTCCAGCATCAGCATTTAGATGAATGCTTTAGTGCTGCAAATGTGCGTCTGCGTGTGTGAGTGTTTGCTGCCAACAGCGCGTGCACGTATGCGCTGTTTGTGTGGGGCAGCTGTCTGCATCTGTGCACGCTCGCTCGTTTGCGGGCGCATCTGCGTCCATCCTGCGTGTGTATGCACACGTGCACGCATCTCCCAAAGCGAGCCTTATCACAAACGTCGATGCACATGTGTGTGTGTGTTTGTGTGTGAGCAGCAGAGAGAGAGAGAGAGACAGAGACCATCATGCTGTTAAGGACAGAGCCAGATGCAGGGGAGAGAGGAGGAGGAGGAGGAGTGTGAAAAAAGCTCTCCATGTTCCCCATCTGGAAGGCATCGCCCCCAAATGAAGTTGTACAAAACCATCCCATTGATAATAAAGCTAATTTTTATGGCTCTGACAAGTATGTAATTATGTTCAGCGGTGCTTTTCAGATTTTATCACAGTCAATAAACCACACTGACAATTTCCCGTCCCCCATTTGACATATTTACACGGATCCATCTGATTGGAGGAATTAGTTAGCTGTGAGAGCTCTGATGGATATACACTAGTGATCTGTGACTTCTGCTCGCCTCATCTGTTAGCCAACTAGACCCGTCGCTCATCTGTTCAGGCTGTCTTCTCTTCTTCTTGGTGTTCTGCCTCTTCCCATCCATCCCAGTGCAGTGTTTTCCCCTCCCCACTTCTTTAAATTAATATAAATGCTATAGAGTCCGATATGCTTCCATGTGATTGCTTTCATTATTTCACTTTTTTTCTTCTAATTCTATTTTCTATCTGTTTTTCAGGTGAGAAGTCTTACCTGTGTGACATGTGTGGTTTTGCTGGAGGTACCAGGCATGCCCTCACCAAGCACAGACGCCAACACACAGGTGAGACGTGGCCCCTGATGTAAACCAGTCAAACACACACACACACACACACACACACACACACACACACACACACAGAGTCTGACGGGTTGTGTTTGTGTTGGTAATTTCAGACAGTGATTGACACATGGTCACATGGTGCAGCCACTCTTTTCTTCTCGTTCATCGTTGTTTAACAACTGATCTCTCTTTTCTCTCTCTCTCTCACTCTCACACACACACACACACACACACCAATGTGACATGCTGCTGTCAGTGATAGGCATGTGTACCATTATGCCTGACTGAATCTGAGATTTTTAATTTCGGTTATCATTTCACCATGTCATTCTGTCACTTAGGGAAATTGCATTTTTTTCAGATAGGCTGTCAATAACAAGTATTTTTTTTATTTCTTTCTGTCCTTTTTTTCCCTGAAATTGCAGCATTGAAACAATTCTGTTCTTAACAGTTGTCTGGCAGGCAACCAAGGATCAAGTATCCTGTTATAAATATTCATCGAGGCTTTTCATTCTACATTTTATTTGCTCTTCTGGGTTCTTTGCTGCCGTTTTTTTCCCGAAAACCCTGTAGTTCTCGCCTTTCCCATCTGTGTTGATGTGACGCTATACGAATATAAGTTAGAAAATTGAACATGACACCACATATATATACCATAGATATATATGAAAAAAAATCTCTGAGTGTTTTGTCAACGTTACAAAGTTATTGCATTTGAACACAGTGCTCCAGTGACAGTGTTTTATTTTAACTTATATTCCAGGTCCTAATTATTCAAATTAAAATGCTACAATCATCCAGCGTAGAATATTCAGTCTCATCTGGTCTCCTCACCTTTTGTGTCTTTTCTCTCCCACACAGGCGAGAGACCGTTCAAGTGTAAGTTCTGCAACTTTGCCTCCACCACACAGTCCCACCTGTCCCGGCACAAGCGCGTCCACACCGGGGAGAAACCTTACCGCTGCCCCTGGTGCGACTACAGGTACTGGCTCATTGATCCACCCGTGGCTGGTGCCGTTGACGGCTGCCACCGTGGCACTGACGATCAGAGAGTTAATGGCTGGCGGGGTGGTGTCTGTGTGTGTGTGTGTGTGTGAGATTGTGAGATAGCAGGTGGCCGTGTTGGGTAGTTTGGAGGGGGGCGGGGGTGGCGTTAATGCTTGGATGCATGGAGTGCCTGTGTATGTGGGTGGGAGAGATGGAGGGCAGACGGGTCTAATCTCCACAGCATGGCTCCATCTCATCACTCTGCCTTCATCAACAGGGCTGGCTAGATCTCTCACCACACACACACACACACATACACACACACTCTCAATGTCACTGTCACTGGCAGGTCCCTGTCATTAAAACACCATCATACCACATCAGTAATTACACAGGAAATTGTCAGTGAAATCGAAAAAGTTTTGCCTGCCTGGCACTGCACATCTCTACCCCCACCCGCACCTCCATCTTTCTCTCTCCTCTCCTCTCTCATCCTCTTCCTCCTCATCAGGTGGTGGCAGAAGGGTGTGAAAGAGAATGGTCTCAAACCCATCACTGATTTCAAATGTATTCATTTGTTTTTTCCCCTCTGTGACAAAGTCATTTTGGCAGCTTGTTACACCTGCTCTTCTCCACACGTTTCAGCTCTTTTGTAGGTAGTTACACTTACAAAGCATGAAAATCTGTACTCAAGCTATTATTTAGTAGATATTAAAGCATTATTGAACTTTGTATAGTTTTCATGAAATATCTCTTAACTGCAGTGATTGACTGTGGTTTACATAAATAGACAAAGAAAAGGTCAATGGGCACATTTTCACATAATTAAATTTTTGTCTTGTCCTGCAAAATATTGTCCATTAAATGGTGTTTTTTTTTTTTTTTTTTTTTTTTTTTTTGCTTTGTTATTGCTAAAAAGTACATAAAGGCTAAACAAAAGCAAAAGTTAATGAACTTTGCACAGTAGAATGTTGATCGAAGTGGAGCTTTTAATTTGCTTTTATACGCACAGTGTCCAAACATTCTTTTATTGTGCAGTCAGGAAATGTTGGGTTTTTACCAGCAGGGGCCCAAAATGACTCTCAGCAGAGCTAATAGCCAAAAGAAAAGAGCTAAAGCTCACAATTTCAGTTTTTCACAATATAAGTACAGTTGAAACCAGAAGTTTACATACACTATATAAAAAGGCACATAACCTTTTTTTCTCAATGTCTAAGATTAAATCAGATTAAACTTTACCAGTTTTTGGTCATTTAGGATTACTAAAATTATTTTTATTTGCTAAATGCCAGAATAATAAAAGGGAGAATTTTTTAGACATTTTTTTTTTTATGTCTACTTAATCAAAAAGGTTATGTGCCTTTTTATATAGTGTATGTAAACTTCTGGTTTCAACTGTATATTGAGGTGACTTCTTTTATAAATTCTAATTTTATAAATTCTTACCCATATACATACACACACACAAGGAGCAGGTCTGCTCACAAGGCTGAAAATCCTTCTGAAATGTTGCTGGGTCATTAAATATTCAAAAATTAGATAATTACACAAACTCCCACAATGGTTGGAGTTGCTATCAGAGTGATAGTCTGCTCCGAATGAGTCAAACGCTCCTGCTCCCATTGTTCCTGTGCTGCTTCTCGCTGATCTTTACAGATAGTAGCTAATGAAACAGCAAATTAGAAGTCCAATTAACATTTTGGTCGCCCCAGAGATCCCGACAGGTCCAGGGGGCAGGGAAAGGGGACAAGAAAGATGAAGGAGGAGAAGGGAGGTTGGGGAAATGCCACCCCATCTTAATAATATGAAGATGAGGATTTGACTAGCGGGGCTTCATAAGGGGCCTCGCTACCGGCCAGCTTTTACACCCTGAATACATGTTAAACCCCCCATGATAAAAGCTGATGATGATTTAGCATGTTTGATCTTTTGATGTAAGATGGTCTCATTAAATATCTACTGTAGAAAGGCACTTGGAGAGCGCAGACCTCCGGCAAGCAGCTCATTTCCCCACATATTGTGACTAACACCTGTAGTAGAGTATATATAGGCAGTAGTGATACAAGGTTACATAACATAGTAGGTTGCTTCATGATCAAAGCCCACTGACCTTTGATCTTGGCTGTTGATCTTTAGAAAATCAAAGGTTAAAGTCCCTATGGAATCCAGAATATCGCCAAAACTTAGTTATCTGGTCCTTGCCCCGTTATCAACATTTTATGAAAATTTCATTAAAATCAGGTCTTTACTTTTCGAGTTATTTTGGTAAATACTATAATGCAGTTGTAAAGATATATTTAGGTCTGAGGTGATTTAAGTGCTTCCATGATTGGCAGCTGTTGCTCATGGAAAATATTTATATCTGGTTTACTGGCAGACATCTGGTTTATCACTTAAACTATGCTAATCAAATGTTATAGTTGGCATTTACGCTTTTCTCTTTACACAACGTGATCACTATCAAGGCAGCTTCTTAAATGCATGTTTGTAAATGAGCAGAAATGGAATGATCTATGGAATGCCACTCATCTCCCATTCAGACAGAGATAGATAACAGAGAGAGGATAATTATAGACGAAGTTAAATATTATGATATTGCTCTGGGAATCCAGGGTTGTCAGTTAATGATGTCTAGTTCACTTTTCTCCAGCTATTCATGGCAAACTTTAGTGTATAAAGAATAATTTGTTCACAATGAGGTGCATTTTCTTCCCTCATTAAAGTCAAGAAGCTGTTCTAAATGAGCTAATTGATACATAGCCTTTAACTTCGCTCATATTAACTCCTCTTCAGGGCTGTTATTGTTTACAGAATGCCGCAATATTCAATCTAGCTGTTTTAGTGCGCAGGCTTTGAGGATGGCACACTTGACCCCCGGTGTTGCCAAAGTTTGCCATCTTGAAAACTGAAGCCAGAGACGAGCGGGTGAGGTGGACATTTAATGATGGAATCCAGGTCTCCTTGACAGAATAAGCCCCAAATAGCGTCCACCCTCCCCCGACTATCCCAACTCTTGACGCACACAAAGGAACACATTTAAATCTCCTCTAATGAAGCACCTCTCAATTACACCTCTCCCATTACCATACACTTGTTTGGGAGGAGGAATATGGAAATGGATAAAATAAAGGGGGGAGAGGGGGAGAGAGCACGAGGCAGTGAAAGGGTGAGGCATCCATTGAGCATTAGTGTGGCTGATTCCCGTGGTGAGTGCACGGTTGGGGGAGGAAGTTGAAACATTGTCGGACTAATTAATACAGTGTATAGTAGGAGGGCTGGTGTGGGCTTTCACTAACTGTGACACCTGCTGACTCCTAAACGCACGTTGTGTTGTTTTAATATGACAATTACGCCATTACCATATCTGAGAGATAGCACGGCCCCCTAGGAATCCACCCGCGCTCTCTTTAGAGCCTTTTAGCTCCGCTTCAAATTTTATCTATTTATGCTGTGACTTTCGAATAAGAAATCAGTTCACTTTTAGCATTCTGCATTTTTTAGCAGCCTGATTGAGTTTAATTCGTTTGCACGTGACAGTTAAAAGTCTCCCTTTTTTTATTCTACAGATGAACAGTCAACAGATGTGCTCCGTGAACCTGTTATATTTTTGCCTGCGATGGCTGATAAAGAAATCATAACAATGTGGGCCAATTAGCGAGATAACTGATTGATAATTTTTAGAACGTGTAAATATACGGGGTTGTGCATATATCCGTATGCTGCGAAGAAGAAATCTGCTTAATTTAGAACCTGCGGTACAGCGAACACCTGCAAGACTGTAAATCTGTGGGTCTGGTGACAGAAAGCCGCGGCAGCTTGGTTGTTTGTAATTAGCGGTGAGGTTGTGGATTCTGAGCTCAGGGCCTTTTCTGTCCAGACTTTACTTCTTCTTCCAGTTTGATTTCCAGACACTGTCCCCAACCACCGCGGCCCCCAGCTGCTGCGCTGCTCCACAGGGAGTTCAGTGCAGAGATCAGATTTCGCTGCTCAGTTGTGTATCAAGTTCATTGTCATTTAATTTCTCAGATTAGTTTGTTTTGCACAAAACGGTGTTTTGTCTATTTTGGGGAAGCGCCCTCATCGTTCACCTACTACTGTAGTCATATAGAATAACTACAACCCGGAGAGTGCCAGATCCTTTTTTATAAGACCCGAGTGGAGCCGGACTGTGGCCCCATGATGGAGAGAGGTGTCCCTGCAAAAGTGAAAACAAATTCTCTCCTTGGCTGGTGTGAGCTATGGTACCATGAGGCTTTATTGTCCTGGCCAAGGTGATAAGGGAGAGTAATTGCGTATTATACTGTCCGAGAATGTCAGGTCCAAACTGAGCATGAGTGCCTCATCCATCAACACATGATAGTGTGTTAATGTGTGTGTTTGAAACTGTGTTCTCCACTGCCCATTTCCCTCCATGATGCACTCTGTTTATGCTCCAGTGGTAACACAGCGGTGTTTGCTGACGTGTCTTTATACTGTATTTGCAAGCCTACGATCGCATCAATTTAAAAATAGTTTCTTTTCCAGCTGTTGTGGCTACTGTACATATGTAGTGTGTGTGCATGTTTATGTGTCTGCAGGCAGATATAGATAGAGCCTGGAAGCAGGTCGGGCACCATCATTAATCAGTCGTGTGTGTGTGACATCATTACATGATACATCCGGAGTAGCTTCATCCCTGGACTGCCCTATCTGACCATGCACACTCACACACATGCACATGCATGCACACAGGACGTGGACCTTTCATATGGCTGCAGAAGCTGCATAATTCATAACAGATGTTCTCAGACTTATCTCTGATATTTTACATTTCACATCATCCTCCTTCTGGAAACCTTACACCATAAAGCCGACCATAGCAAAGAAAATATATAATTATGCGTACATGCATGACAGACTATCAAAAATGTAATTTGTAAATATTTGTGCAACACGTTGTTTTGGTAAAAGCCACTTGGTGGTTCTTGGCCTGTTTCACAGAAGCATATTTATGGAACAAATGTTTTGAGACTCTGTCCAAACATGGCTGCTCCCTGAGCTCCAGAGAGCAGCCTGTGCGCGTGTGTGTGTGTGTGTGTGTGTGTGTGTGTGTGTGTGTGAGATGCTCGTCATTGCAACGAGATGTTAATACCACTTTCTATCTTTGCTGCTGCCACAGATCCAACTGTGCTGAGAACATCCGGAAGCACATCCTCCACACAGGCAAACATGAGGGCGTGAAGATGTACAACTGTCCAAAATGCGCCTTTGGCACCAACTCTCCCATGGAGTTCCGCAACCACCTGAAGGAAAACCACCCCGATATTGAGAATCCAGATCTGGCTTACCTACACGCAGGTAAATTGTTTCTTCAAGATATGTCAGTAGGATAAGAAATTATACTTTGAGGAAAGCCACAAACACTGTTTTCAAGCACCTGAGCAGCTCAGTCAAGGTAAAGGGACGCAGCGGCAACTTTTACTCATGACGACCTTCAGTCAAGAGTATCGTTACTCATCATATTAAGAAAGTATTTTATCTTCCGTATTGCTGAGTAGAGCTAATAATGGCCTGATGGCCTTAAAACAATTCTAGACTTGTCATTTTAACCTTGTTAGGGACCGAAATTAATATAAACTTACTGAAATAAAATGTGAAAGGATGAGTTATTATATAAATTATCTCATTTTTATGTTTAAATTACAGTCTCTTTTTTAATGTTATTTTAAAATTCTTTTCAGCCTCTTGGAGGTAATACAGTAAAATCTCTCTACTGTTTCACCTGAGGGCACTTTAGTGGTAGTTGGGAGGATAAAATGTCCACTATTCCTCTGCAGGTTTGTGCATTTTAGTCCAAATGACACACCGTTGCTGCTGTAATCATCTGCTTTGAGATATGTAGCATCCAAACATTTACACATGGGGTGACTTAAAGCACCCCCCGGTCTACGTTCCCATTCTTGCACACACATCAGATCATCCAGAGTCCTTTTGGATCTTTTTGTCACTGGTTTGAGACCTGCTATTCAGCACTGATGGGGGGCGTCCAGCCACAAAGAGGCAGAGTTTAGATTGTTGGTCCATCCATCCCCGCCAATCACTCAGGCCACAGAGACAGATGAAATCTTGTCCCTCCTCTTTGTATAGCTGTGTTCTTCCTTTGTCCTTCAAGGCCACCAAATCCAATCGGCGGAGTGCTCGTCCTTCAGAGGAGCAGAGAAGATAGCCTTTATCCTGTTATGCCTTTGACCTTAAATAAAAGCAGCAGAGTTCTAGCGAAAGGCTCCACGTGAAAAAGAGCAGTGGGGACATTTCTGCCAAATGTTCTGGTGGCATAGTGCTTTATTTCCTATTGAAACTATATCTTTGTGCTGACTCTAAGAAGTGTATTTGCCAAACAGATTTGTTATTGAGTCAATTCATACGTTTCAAATTTACGGACCAATCTCTGACCTCTCCTCACCCTTTCCTACCTGCTCCAACCCTCCAAGACATCTCTTCTCTGTACTCTCTCGCCTTAAGCCAATGCAGACAGTTTTGCTTCTTCTTGCCCTTTTTTCTCACCTATTTTGTCCTCATGCACCGACTAACCTTTGGCAAGTATTAGTGTTAGTGATTCGTTCTCTTGCTTTATTTCCAGTAATGTGTTGAGGCTGAAAATGCAAGTTCAACCAAGTACAGAAAGAAGTGTGTGTGGTTGTGTTCAGTTGGTGCAGTCTTGATTGTGTGAATAGTGGCTTTCTTTTAGTTATAAGTCCTCCTCTGCTAGTCACAATAAATAAGTCAGTTTTTAAAGTCTGTTATATATTTGGATATATATGGATTTTTGGTGCACTACATTCTGCTCTCGTAGTTTTGCTTTGCGGTTACATTATATAAACATGCAGGAACTCACAAAAGTCTGCAGTCCTTTTGACTTAATTAAGATGAAAGCAATCAAATTATTGGTGGTTTGAAAAAGGCAGTGAAAGTACACTTGTGATCTCTCTTTCCTTTCAAAAGAGAAAGAGGAGAGGTGGGGGCGGTAGTGGAAAGAGCAGTGTTTCATCTAAGTAGACAGAACGAGACCAAAAGAAGAGACAGGGGGAAAAAAGATTAGGAAGGTAGATGTTGAATTAACCTGCTTGTGATTGGTCTCTGTCAGAGTGGCACCGGGGCCAGCAGCGAGAGGAAAATCATCCGTGATGGCCCTTCCCGCTGTTCCCCCTTTGAAAGACACAGATCAAACGCACCCCAGTCACGGCCACTTTGCAGCTGCTCGCACCCGATTGATTGACACCTGGATGTCTCCGCTGCTGCTCCGTCTCTCCGTATCATTCTCCTGCTCGCCTTGCACTCTCTCCCCCACCCTCTCTCCCTCTCCATCTTCCCTTCTTTATTCAGCGTCGCGCTTCGAATTAAAGCCCTTCTCAAGGATGAAAGCAGAGGTCCTTTGCAAACGAAGAAAGAGAGGGAATTAGACCCGGCGAGTAATGGAGGAGAATGATGATTACAATTTGAGGCACAAGTGGAGGAAGGCTGAGGGGAAAATATTGCTGATAAGACACATTTTAATAAAACGATAATGGCAATTGTCTTACTCGTGTGATTTGCAGAGAGATATGATAGAAAGAGGTGGCAGCAGCAGTGCCGGTGCCTTCTATGATCTCAGTATAGATAGCACTGCTGCAGAGGTGGAGCCACAGGTACCAGGGAGCTTTGCAAGTTTGCTAAATTATCCCGCAACTGGAATGTTTTTTTCTAGTTAAAATTGTTGAAATGCTCAGTGACATGAGAGGCCCTGGATAATAGCCTAATCTTTTTCTGTCTTTGCTGTCTCCCTAACAAAGAGTGAGCATGAAAGTGTTTAGGAGGTGAGGAGAATATAACACACACACACACACACACACACACACACACGCGTGCGCGCACAGATGAGGTGAGGGAAGATGTCGCCATTAGCTTTGACGGAGCGTCTTCACCCCACTATACTTAATTGTGAAATATTTCCTTAATTTTCAGGCGAGGTCATAATTGCACATCCTTGGGGCGTAGGGATCAAATGCTTTGTAATTAGCTAACTGGGCTAGAGTACTTGGATATGCTGTTTAGTGCCTAAAAAGCTTTAAAAAAATAAATAAATAAAGTTCTTGGAGGCATTGTTGCTGCTTAATGCAGATTCTATTTTCCTTAATAATGCATGATGGATGGCAGCCGTGGAGGGCTGGAGGAGATGTGGCCTTGTAAGTGATGATCTTAATACACACTTACAACCACGGGCAAATTCATTTGTTTGCATTTTGTTTTTTTGTTTTTTTATTTATTTATTTATTTTTTTTTACTTTATTAAAAAAATCTGTAAACAAATATGGGTTTGGATGGCTTTTACTTAAGTTATGCATCTGGGCGCCTCCCCTCGCTCCCCTCCCTCTTGCTTTCACCTTCTGTTCGTCATGTAATGAAACATTACTCTCTCGAGTTTGACTCGTGTTTTGTGTTACAGTGGTGTGTTCTGTTGCAGCCGGGGGTGGGGGGGGGGACAGGTGTGTATGTCATGCAAATGTGTCCTGGTATCCCTGTGCACATGACATCGTGTCGACGTTGTGAAAGAAGCCACAGACACCAGTGATAAAATCAACATCTGCTTCTAATAACAATGTGTTACATCTGACACTTTGTGGGGAAAATATGTGAGAAAAAAAAACAAATGCAACACAGTTAAAAAAAAAAACAAAACACTTATAGGACATCAGGTCGTCAGCGGTGCTGATGAACCTGCGTCTTTGTGTCACCTCCCGTATGTTACATTGATCTGATAGGCATTAATGAAAAAAAAAAAAAGTAATTCTGTTCTGTAGGATGTAAAGTGTGATTAACATAATCTCATTGTGCTGATGCTTCCGTCAGGATCCTGCTGTTGGCTGACTCCTCCTGGTCAGGCATAGCCTTGAATCAAATGCTCTCCTTTTTAACGGCGCAGTTTTTGGCGCTCATAGTGTTGTTCTGATCTCATCTGTTTTTCTTCCCAGACCTCACAAAACAATCTGAGCATGTATGAACTTGAAAACGCCCAGACCAGTGTTGGGGGTGTTAATTGGAGAATTCCCTCATGAAGGACCTGTCGGGACAGTGGTTTATGTTGAAATCACCTCTCTGCATGTTCTTCCGGGTCTTTTTTAGTTAGTCGGTGTTTCTCTCCTTCTTTCTATTCACTTGGATACAGTGAGTTGAGTTGAAGTCACACATTTAAGAAGGATCTGTTCAATGCCAGTGTGTCCTTGGGGATATGACCATGGGGGGGAGCAGTGGCTGGTTAAGTGGTTTTGGTGGGAAACACAGTGTTGGTTGCATGTAAACCAAATACCGGGCCAGTCAGGGCCGAGCAGGCAGCCATTCCGGAATAATGTCTTGCTCAGACGAGCATGAAAACTCCTCCAACTGGCTGCATTTATCACACATCTTCTTCCTTTCTCCTACCTAGAGGTGGGTTTAATCCTAAAAACCCAACAAAGACAAAGGAAAAGTCTCTGTTTATGCAGACACGCAGAGCTCCCGTGCAGCTGACACCCCTGTGAGTGATGCGTGTTGGCGATGCACGCAGTCAGGCCCGTCCCTCCCGTTCGGGACGGCGAATATGGGCCCAGACAGGCCGCCGGCTCCTATAAAAACTCATCCATTATTCAGTTCTGGTTCAGTCTTTATACACCACACATTCCCAGCATCATCCTCCAGGCTGTGCTGTTGACAGAACGTTTTAAAGTTGAAAATAAGGAAAATAAATTCTCGGAATGATTTCCGAGTCAAAGCCTCATCAACGCAGCTATCGTGTTTTACCCCATTCTGCATCCTCATTGGCTGAAGCACACTTCTGAGATATCCGCATTGACCTTTGCTGCTTTTACGGTTCCAGGGACACCTTTGTCTTTCTAGTGTCTGCGTGTTGTCTGATTTGTGACTCTACAAACGTCTCCACATTGCTAATTACCAGCAGGCTTAACTTTCCCAACTAAACAAGCAATTATTGGCGCTTAAGCCCAACCCAGTCCCATGTTTCCTGATACAGTGTCCTATTAGGGCCCCTTATTTCTCCCCAAGCATAATTGAATCCCCTGGCTGCTCATCAGTGGGCTAATTTAAGCCAATGTGCAGAGTTGGTAATCAGAGGGGCTGCCTATTAGACTATCAGACCCCAATTAAGTGCCCTCTTATTGCCAACATAACAAGTCACTATCACCACTGCTGTTATTGTATTTCACCCTGCATTGGCCAGTTTTGTTTGGGTAAATCAGTGTTTCTGTCTGAAAAACAGAAATTTAAGAAAGAGGAATAATAAACTCAAACTCCAGTTTGCAGGAGTTAATTTTTGGATTGCTACATTTTTTTTTTTCTTAACAAGCATCTCCATAGTATCCTGTATCACCTGAACTAAAGGGGATTTTCCCCCATTCATGGAGAGCTCACGTCGCCAAAATCTAGGTAGAAATTTCAGGTCCTGAAGTTTCTAAAATTAAAAAAAGAAATCAAGCATCTGTCTCATGGCCCCAGTCGGGTCTGCCAAAATTTGACGAGGCTTAGTGCTGCTTTAACTTGACAAATAGATTTGAAACGGGGGGTGGAAAAAGTTCAAAGATGAATGCCTTCGCTGCCAGCACCTCCTTCTATCCACACAAGTACAGAATATTTCACTTTCTTCTTTTTTCCCCCCTCCCTCCCTTTGCTCTGTCCCTGTCTGGCTGACTCGTACAGCTGAGGGAGCCAGAGTGTGAAGAGGCCCACCGAGGGCTGACAAGGACTGCGCTACTTTAATGTGTGTGCGCATGTATGTACAGAACGCACGTGTCAGTACGGGAGTAAGAAACGGGTTGGCACATCTGGAGGTGGAAGTGTGTGTTTAGCGTTTGTGTCGGCCTAATTAAAGGGCGAGGAAAGCCACTCACAGGGAGATTAAAGCTAAAAAGGTAAATTAGCGCTCATAAAAGGGGGTGTGGCAAATTTGTACATATGCACAGGCCATGAAATCTCTTCTGACACCTGCGGGGGGGTTCGGAGAAAGGAGGATGGAGGGGGGCACTTTTGTGTTTCTGTAACAGGGCTCTGCAGTATGTATTTGATGAGATGGGGATCTGGACAGGGCACTTTGAAATTCCAGAACACAGTTTGGGAAGCTGCTGAGCTCAGTGTGCTCCGACTGGCTGATTAGCTGCAGGATCTGTTTTATTTTATTAATTTACTCGCTTTGTCGTCCCAGGCCTCTGTCAGACATGTATAATGTATCATTTTGGAGCCAAAGGGCCCAATTTGTAATGATGTAAATTTTGATTTTTAACTGTAATGTTAGTGTTTCTGATTTAAATCACTCATTCATTGTCCTGGATTTTTTTCTTTATTTTTTTATTTGTGTTGTAAACCCTTTTTATCAATAGGCTTTAATTTTTTTAGACATACTTTTACATCACACTTAAGGAACCAGAAAGAGATATGACAAAGAAGAAACAGTTTGCACATATTTCAGTGAATTTAGGAGCCTGAAACAATCCCGATTATTCATAATAAATTCCATAATTTCACTTTAATCACCTAAAGAGCTGATCTGCATTCCTCAGAGTGAGCTTTTGTCCTGTCATAGATCACAGAACACATCAATAATGGTGATTTAAAAGCACTGGCGCATCATTTCTGACCTCACTTTTAGTCAAAATTCCACATTTCACCATCTTTTTTTTTTTTTTACACTCCGAGTCATCTGTCAGTGCTTCATTGTGCTTCGCTCCTCTTTCTTTTGGTGCCATGTGTTTGTGTTTGTGTGTTTCATGTGCTGAGAGTGAGCGATGTGACTCTAGGCCGGCAGCTGAATCTGTCTCTCTGTCTGTTCGCCAGCCTGTCTGCTGTGTGTCGTCTCCTGCTCTTGTTTGACTGCTATCAGACAAGTGTGTTGTTTGGGAAAGTGTGTTGTGTACATGTCGTCTGTCAGCGTCTCGCTCCAGAATCAGACATCTAACGCGCAATCTCCGCCTGGAACACACACACGCGTACACACCCACAGAAGTTAATCTCCGATCTTATAGTTCTTCGCCCCAGGACTGAGCACATGTTTGTCTGTATAAAAGAACTTCACGTGTATTGATGTCTGCACATGCACACATGCATGCGTGTCTTTCTGTTTGTGGGTGTAAGAAAATAGATCTCAGCTCTGTCATAGCCGGCCTGCAGGCAGGAGAGGTCTTAACAGATGTTTCTCTCACTACAACACACACACACACACACAGCTCCTCTCACATGCACAGACATACACAGGTCTTCCTCTCGGACTCGCAGAGGAATACAGATTCAGGCTCCTCTCCAGATAGGGATCAGCCTTCCCGCGGCTGCAGAAATGCTATCTTCACCGGGCGGCTGAATTGATAATACACCCCCCCACCCCCACGCATTTTATTACAACGGCCCAGTTTGTAAAAAGGTAATCATTTACTGTTGCTACTATCTCTCCTGGGCCATACATCTTTGTGTCTTCACAGGACAAAGTTCTCCTGCTGCTACTGATGCAGTTTTTCCTTGTTTATTTCTCACTCTGTCAGGCGGAGAGAGGACGGATACTTTTACTTTATTCACACACGTGAAACGAACGTGGAACTATTTACCTATATTTTCGTCTGGTTTTTCTTTTTTTTTTCTTAAACGTGTGCATGTTTTGTTTTTGCATGCAGGGGACGCTGTACATTCTATGTGTCTGTTTATATGTGCAGCAGATAGAAGGTTGAAAATGACAGTGAATGAAGGACTAATCCCTTTGGGCACATTGCAGAATCCAATACCAAGTACCGAAATCTCATCATTTCAATTATCATATTTATCATATTTATTCATTTTCTCCCAGCCAGGCTTAATGCCGCCCCTCTCTCTCTCTTTTCCTCGTCTCATCCCTCTCCCACAGCTACTTCCTCTGTACATTAATCTGTTTTTTCCCTCTGTCGCTCTCTCCACTAGCGACACGTGAACCTGTCAGTCATTTTGATTGACAGCACTCAAGTGGCCTACGGAAAAGCGGTTCATTTTTTTTCCCTCTCTCTCTTTTTTTCTGGTCAGGCGTGCTGGTGATACCGGGGTCTTATCAGGAAACCCAATTTATTGCTGTTTTTCTGGGGGGTTGCCACTCAGGCTGACTGACAGCTCTCAGACTTCCTTGTTGCAATGTGGAGATTTCCTTTAAGTTGCCCCCACTCCCCTTATATATATTGTCAGAGATTATTCTGTGACACACACATACACACACACACCTATACACGCCTCGCACAAACATGTCTCTGAACTATTTTGTTTTGATCTGACCTCGGTGCTGATGTTGATTGACACATTGTGATCCCCAGTCTTGCTAGCTGCGTGCCGGGTCAAGCCCAGCATTGTTTTTAGGTAATTGTTTTATTCTCAGAGGAGCAGCTGAAGGTAAAAACAAGGAAACAGTTGATCTAAAAAGTGTCTGGATGCGTGCAGAGATGCATGCGTGCTTGTGTTTATGTACCTGAGCATGTTAATTTTAGATATATATATATATATTAAATTAACTCAGGTTGCATATATATATATATATATATATATATATATATATATATATATATATAGCTTGAGGGTCCTGCACAGCTGTTCCTAGTACTGCATTTGGGGGTCACTGCCCCGAGTGCTCCGATCACCACGGGCACTACTGTCACCTTCACCTTCCAAGCCTTCTCCAGCTCCTATCTGAGCCCTTGGTATTTCTCAAGTTCCTTCCGCCTGATGTTGCTGTCACTTGGTATTGCCACATCCACCACGACAGCTTTCCTCTGCCTTTTATCCACCACCACGATATCTGGCTGGTTCGCCATCACCATCCTGTCTGTCTGTATCTGGAAGTCCCACAGAATCTTTTATATATATATAAAATTCATTCATTCATTTAATATGCATTCGAAACCTCTTTCCAGTCGTTTTGCATGTCGGTGCATGTATGTGATGCTTTTCTCACATGTGCGTGCCTGTGTGACAAGTATGACCTCCTCATCCCCTGGCTTATCGTGGCAGTGTTCCACATTATTGATAGCAAGCAGAGATATCGACAGGCCGAGCATGGGCAGTTCGCAGCCGCGCCGGCAAGCGGGATGGGACTTTGATATGACATATTGTGCATCTCAGCACAGGCCATAAATAATTCTGACACGTTTTTGTATGCATGGGAAAGTCCTTGATTCAGGCTCCCATAAAAATAAACTTCTATTATGGAAGGTATTTGTCAAGTGGGTGCGTGATGGATGGCCCGGCGTTTACCCTGTGGCAGGACGATGGGTTATGGATGCCCGCCGCCCCTTGCTGGGGGGAGGAGTCACACCCAGCAGCGCTGACACCAGAGTAATTACTGCCCTTCTCACCACGGTGACGGAGGGGAGTAGAGAGGAGATGAGGGCAGTGAGGTGGGGGAAACACATGTACCTGCACCACACAGGTGTGAACAATAATGTAAATGGATGAATTAGAATACTGGATCACTGATTCATTGATGAACTCATTCATCTGCTTTCTCCAACAGAGGTTTAGTTAGTGGCTAACGTTAGCTTTAATTCACATACCTTTTAATAATTAATTCATATTTTTTCCCTGACTCCATCACTCCCGCTTTAAGAAAAGCTATTTTGTCTTTTGTCTGTCATGAAGGTGAAGCATTTACTTTAATTATAGACTGATAAATTGTTTGAACATTAACAGCCTATAAAGTTAGCTCAACTATTAATATTTGTCAGGCAGTGTGTCACCCAAAAAAAAAAAAAACAGTAAAATCAACTACTTAACTCTACGAGGAGTTAATGGCCATTTAACGTAATTATCTTGATGCCAATCATTTCATCCAAAACAACAAATACTGACTTTTTATGGACGTACTGTAGTGTTAGCTGTGCAACTATGCTAAATTGCTGTACAGCTGTTATAATTTTGTGCAACACACTGACCTGAAAAGACACGACCTGTTTAAATAATATTCAAGATTAATTGCAAATGATTATTAGAAGAGGGTGAAAAATAAAGAAAAATGTTTAATATGTTGATTTGGTAATTGAGAGAGGACCAGCCAGCAAAAGAAGATGAAACTTAAAAATCTGCATTTATCTTAGTTTTCTGAAAACAGAAGTTGGTGTTTTTAAATTGTATAGAGCAACATCATAATCCTGAGCGTGATATGAACACTGGAATAGGAACAACTCTTCGATGTACAGTAGTGCATACATAGATACAGTTTACAGCAACAAATTTTAATGCTAAAAATAAATTGCTAATAATGATCGTGGCAACAGTAATGAGGACAAATTACCAGCTTCATATATAGTATAATTAAAAACAATAATAATTACCTCATTTCTCTTTGCCTGTGGTAATAAATTAGAGGATTTTGTATAATCACAAACACAGATACTACAGTAAATATAGCAGGAAGAGGGTGGTGCTGTTTAATTGAAGATTTTAAATAAAATAATGTTTTGATTCGACTGTTGCATTTATTGTGTATATATATTTATATATATATATATGTATATATATATAAATAGTACATGTAGCATATTTTTTAACATTTTGAAAGTTGCATTGAAGAACTTGAGTATTACAGATTAAGTCAACAATTCAGCATCGTTTTAACTAATTAGCGTTGTTGGTCTGACAAAAGTTTATTTTTTTTAATTTTGGAGAAACAGGTTGTAAAACAGGATCCGATGGCAGCACAGTGAAAATTAAATAAGTGTTTCTGTGCTTGACTTTATGAATATTCACAGGTGTGTGTGTGTGTTGTGTGTGTGTGTGTGTGTGTGTGTGTGTGTGTGTGTGTGGCACCGTCAGCTGGATTGAGCTGTGGCTCTTCTGCCGCCAGAGCAGGAGGGGGGTGGTAGGCGTTGGGTTGGTAAAGGTGAGGGACGGGCGCTCTTCTCACCATCACTACGCCTTCTACACCACGTGGGTGGTCAGGGCGGGGGCCACGCCGCCAGCCTGCCAGTCAGTGAGTGGGTGTGACACCTGTTTTCCGCTGCCCACCCCTTCATCCGTACAGCTGCTCTGCTACCTCTGCCTTAACCTTCCCTTCCATCATTGTTTTCTTCCTCCTCCTACTCCTCTTCAGCGTGCAGGAGAAACTCATCACAGCAGGCCGGGGAGCAGCAAGTAGGACCGGTCCAGATGTTCGTACGTGTGAGCGAGGATGGGGGGGTTGTCAGGACACAAACACCAGCTCAGACAATTACTGTAACATCAGCAGATTGCCTCGGTGCCACTAAGGCTGCTGTTAACTGAAATGATTGGTACAAGATGTTGTGTGAGCCGCCCGGCATAAGGCACACACACACACACACACACACGAGCATGCACACATGCATCTGCACAAACACAACAGGACACTGACCGAGAATGGGCTTAAAACCAGCTGCATAAACCAACATAAAGATAAAGAAGTATTTCATGTGTGATGCAGAATTAGAATTAGCATTTATGCTAAGCTACATGGGTGAGCGCACATCTTAGCCCTCTGCTACGTCCTCTGCATGAAGATGCTGCCTGAGGCAAAGAGTATTAACAAAGGCTTGTTTGCTCGGATCAGGCCTCCTTTAACCCGCTAACACTCCCTCAAGGTGCAGATAGGTGGACTGGAGCAGTTGCTGGTTGCTACAGATGAGAGGTCAGGGATAGGAACGGGATGTGCTCAATAGGCTTAGAAGACCATCAGGGACTATTGATTGTGGCGGACAGTGAGGCTAGCTGTGCACTAATTGTTTCTTTACTAGGCTGTGGCAAAGACAACAGTCACAGGCAGAGACTCATGAATCTTACATCTGTTTTGTTCCGAAAGAGCCGGGAGTTAATAGCTTCTGATTACTGAGGTGATTGTGTGCGTGTGTGTGTGTGTGTGTGTGTGTGTGTGGATAAGACATAGTAAGCACATACGTGTCATACATTTCTAAAATATATGATGTATTCTGCATATGTTCATGTTACCGTTAAATTCTGTTTGAGTCGTTTTTTTCTTCCCCGTCGACGACATCAGAGCTGTCGTGTAAATGTAATGTCACTGACATTACAAATATGCAAATATTCCACCTCAGCATTTGCAGGATGTGTTTACTCACTGATAACACTCCGCCCTCCCTGATCTCTGCCCTGCTGGTGTTAGTTTTCCTGCTCTTCTGCATCGGTGTTTTTTTTTCCCTTGGTGGGCATTTTTCTGCACAGGAGCCACGTCCGTTATTCTAACCTCGCAGGCTGAATTCGCCCGCACGCTGTTTGTTTATTGCAAAGAGCAGCAGAGTTTGTTTGTGGCCGGCTGTCAGAGCGGCCCGGCCCGTCGTGATGAAAGACACTTGGCCCTTCCCATCCATTTCACATTTGCTCCAATCAATTATTCAACAGGACAGCCAATTAAAAATGAGGGAGAGCGGTCAGGGCCTCGCCCTCCGAAGGCCGCCACCAGACAACTCTTTCTGTGAATAATTGGTGCAATTAATTTAGCATTGAGCACTAAAGGAGTTCTCCCTCTCTCTCTTTTCCCTTTATACTGCAACACTCAGCACCAGTCATTGCAGACACACATCACAACAATACACATGGCAGTGGGTAGAATTGGAGAGCAACTTATGTAGTATATAGGTTATCCCGCTGCTCTCCTCCATCATTTATTCATCATTAGAGAAATATTTTTCAGTGACATTGTTGAACATAATCTATCGTGATCACCATCTGAAGTTGATTTGCATATATTTTTAGGTTATATAACTGCATTAATGCACTAACGAGAACATAGCTGTGGATTCCCCCCCCCCCCCCCACACACACACCCACACCCACACACCCACACACACACACATACACACGTGCAAGCACAGATATTAAGCTAGGTTGTGTAAATCTCCAGTCAGACTGTAAATAACTGCCATACAAAAGAAATTATTCCATTTACGTGATTCTATACATCCCCCCCTTTTCCTCCCTTATCTGCAATTATGGTTAATTTGCCGATGCCCTCGCTAAATGGAGCCCGCACCATGAATGGCGCCTACGCAGCACAATCAACAACACACAAACACACGCAGTCACACTGATAAGAACACACAGGAAGTGAACGTCGGCAACTAAATTCACTCACTTTATCTGTCAAAGCACATCTGACGCATTAAAATGGATCCGGCATCCTCCCCTCATTCTCCCACTGATCAGTCTAACCCCTCGATCGTCCCTGTCTCCTCTTTGGTCGACCTCCCCCCTCACCACCACACACACACCTTTGATGGCCAGATTGACAGTTGAGTAATTCCGCTGTCAGCGCTGACTGACGCCTGGTAATGGGAAGACGTTCCGGGGCAGCATTACAACGCAAAATAATTTCCAATTTACTCCTCATCAAAAAGCACGGTTACAAAATAAGGAGAGCAAATGAGAGGGAGAGAGTGGGGGGGAGGGACACAACAGTGGATTTATGGCTTCAATTACTGATATTTCACATTTAGTTTAAAGCGACATGTTTTTGTAATATGACAGGCTTCACTGGATTTGAAAACCTCTTCAGACCTCTCCACTCTCCTCTCCTCCTGTGTTTTTTCCTCCCTTCTCCTGCCCCCCCCCCCCCTTGTGGAGATAATGAAAGCGGGAACAAATGGCGGCGGGATGTGAGAGTGATAGCTGTGATTCCTGAGCCCCCTCAGAGAGTCCAAGAAGGGAGGAAGAGGAGGCTCAGAGCTCTGATGTGGATGGATTCGACGGGATCTCAGCCTTACCTGTCAGGGTTGGGATTTACAACTGTTCCTTACTCATCACTGATAGACTTAAACTACCCCATGACCATCATGCGTCCCCCACACCCCCCACCTGGCACACTGCTCATGTCTGAGAAGACTGAAGGAGCACTATTCCTGCTTTTCTCTTCAGTGTCTGACAGTGATTGGCCTGTTTTGATCAATATTCTTTCTATATCTTGTCACTTATTTAGTTTGAATCCATATTTGGGGTGAACACCTCTTTAGCTCCAGATCTCTCTGTGTCTTCTTCAGTGGTCTCTTAAGCATTTGAAAAAATTGCTCATATTTCATACATTTTTATTTAGGTCCGTATTCACCTGTTATTGAAAAAAAGGCCTCTTTAATTCTAATTTGCAGTATTTTAATGTAGCATCAGATCAATTGTCAGTATGATCTGCTATCTAATTAGATCATATTGTGATTAATTATGTTGCAAACCTTATCCATATGTCACTAAAGCACATTAAAACAAGCGATTGATCATCTCAGAAGTTGTCCTCCACCTGCGCCTCCTCCATGCACCTCTGCACACCCCCCCCACCCCCCGTCACCTGTATCCTCATTCACATAAACAGGTACGAGCCGCCTAGCGTCGCGCTCTCTGGGCATGTGCATGCACACGCACGCCTGTTTATACTGTACTCTCCCCATCCCTCCGCCCGCCCTCCGCCCAGCTGTTAGCGGTGTCGCAGCAGAGATTGATAAGTTGACGCTAAAAGCTCTTTGTTTGAGGAGCCTCCAGGAGTGAGAGGAAAAACACCACCTGCTCGCAGCAGAGACGAGAACACACAAGTGCGCCGTAAACACATCACTCCGGAAGCTGTAATTTCAACACTATGATGTTTTATCAAACAGTACTCGACTTGTTTATGACAATCTCATGCGAATACAATGGTTTTGGGATTATTCTGTGTTTTTGTTTAACGTCTGTATAGAAAAACTCTAAGAACATCGCATTTTCTCTAAGAACCCTTGATCATTCAGGAAAACTGATGGAATATGGCCTCATTTTGGATGAAATAGATGTTCCGCAGGTTCAATCTTTTCGGATTCAGCTGCTATTACTGTATGTCCAGTATGGCTACGCACGTTTCAGCGCCACATGCCTGTTAGCTAAGATTTAGACCCACATCAGCTCCAGGAAGAGTCCAAAGACTAACCGCAGGAGAAAATAAGACACCTACCAATGAGGCGCAAGGTTACAAAAAAAAAAATGAAGCAATTGAGAAAAGGTTTTTATGCATGCATGTGTGATTCCCATGTGGGTTTTGTAGTTCTGGACCATGACACTTTATCCGTCCTCCATTAGAATCCCCCGATCCAAACTTGCGGTATTCAATCATTTTGATTAAAAGCCGCGCTCTCTAACAGAAGTGTCAGGAGTGGAGCTGCACGGCGGCCCGCCACGTTTGAGAATTCATATATTTTCATAAACTTTTAACAATGTCAATGAGACACGTCTTCAATCTTTGGCCACACGACGGTGGGGCATTCAATCTTTCTTTAGCGTTTTCGACAGAAAATTTGAATACGGGCACAATGTTATTAATGTGACAGTTCATGTGGAGGGCTTGGAGGGGGACTGCTGAGGGTGGGGGTTTATTAGTTTTGGAGACATTTGAAGCAGAGAGCGAAGCAAGAAAGGAGATGCACTTGAATGCGGCTGGAAAGGCCGGCCCTGCATTGCTAGCTATCAGTGACGTTAACATTTTAATTCTGCACGGCCAATTAACAGCACTAACAAACCAGAGACTAATTTCTGCTGCAGCCTTCATATTAAAGAAGCAAATTGTAATTTTCCCGTGTCGTAAATCTCTTATTTATTTGCTGTTCTGTTTTGTCCCGCCCATTTTGTTATTGAATTGCGCTCAAGTCAATATCGCTCTAATTCTGATTTATTCTGTGCTAAACCTAAGACTGTGTGAGAACTGTCTGTGTATTGTCCTATCACATATAGAGTATGTGCGTTTTTGCTGTGCGGCATGGAAACCATGATAATTTTGACTATGCTTGGGGTTTATTTTGCAGTCACCCCTCCGTGACTTTGAGAGCTCCACGTTTGGATTGATGGGACGTTAAATTTAGCCCGATGCAGGCCAGCTCCTCTGATTGCCCTTGATGCTGTAAAGAGCAGAGCCGGGCTAATATGAAATGGTTCGTCAATGCCAGATCAATGTGCACATCTTAAATGAATGCACGCCGGCTATATGATCCACAGCGGCAGCCGGGCTAGCACGGCGCAGCACTGTATTGAGTGTCTGTTGCCTTTGACACATCTTTGGTGTCACGGGTGGTGCCATGGAGGCGCCTGAGAAACAGTCCGGTCCCCATTTATACAGCTTTTATTACCATTCTCCGGTTACACACAATAATAACACAGGCATTTTATCAGCATTAACTTCACTAGAGCAGATATCCATCTGTCAATATGCTAACTTTACCTATTGACCATTCTCATATTTATGGGATGTAAATGCATCATGAGTGCGAGGGCAGCTACACGCACAGTGTGTGTGTGTGTGTGTGTGTGTGTGTGTGTGTGTGTGTGTGTGCGCGTGGTTTTAAAACGCTGAATGCATAGATGTCCTATTTTAAACTTCCCTGAGTTTATTTATTCCTTCTTTTGCACTAACTTGCTAGCCCTCCCTTGCTCTGAGTTGATTTTTTCCACCTCTCCACTGAGTATCGCAGGCCTGTTGTCAGGAGAATGGATGGAGTCCGTCCCCCCCAGTGAAAACCTGGCCAGACACCAAGCGCTAACCTACTGGATAACAGATAGACACAGACACTCCGTATCCCTTTTGGGGATTTGAGAAGTGGGGGGAAAGTCTGTCTTTGTGTGTTGCCTCCGCATCTATACCTGCGTGCGTGTGCGCGCGTGTGTGTGTGTGTGTGTGTGTGTGTGTTCTGAGAGCGATCCCGTGGTCGTTTGTAACCCTGGCACTCTCATAGCACCTGCTGCCCAACCCAGGCAGCCTAGTAATGATGCAGACTGATGATGTTAATAAGAAGAATGCCCCCCTCGGCTACGGGGCTCCAGCAGGACACACAGCTCCACCTCCCCAACGCGCCCTGACATACATGTGCACAAATATCCATACATCAGAAAGTTTCACAACAACATACAGCATCACGTAAAAACAGGCACATGTGAAGAATTTGTTTTGATGTGCTGAAAGCTTTTGTTTGAATTTGAGGAGATCAAATGCCCCCCATCCGCCCTTACTCTTTTAATCTGAGCTGAAGCCTCACAGAATCGGATGTCTGTGGTTTGGGAGGCCTAATCTCCTTGCTGGCTAGCGCAGGTTCACGCTTGCTTCATCGTCTAATTTTTTTTTTTAAATCTTGCCCCACAATCCCAAAGAATTGATGGAGTTGCAATGTTTATTTTGGCAATGTCAGCGCGGCGCTCAGGCTCTCCTCCTCTCAAGCGAGGTAAACTTATTTTGCAGAAAAGCTGATGGAGGGCTTGTTTTAACAGCCTCAAGGTCAGCAAGTCAAAGCCCGCAGTTGTCACGGCAGCCTTGCTGCGCGCCGGTGGCCTCAGTGTTTGTGCACGTGACCGCATACGCGTCCGTGTGTGTTACAACAGCGTGGCAGATTTATACCTCACTGTGCACCTTCAATAATTCAATAAGTGGGCTCGTGTCTCCTCCCCAGCTCTCGGTGTCATTATGGAACAGAGCTAAATGCCACCAGGACGAGTCCATTTCTCTCCTGGTGGAGCGACATACACACACATACACACACACCGGTACTCTGCTCTGCTGCCCCATTTTCACTTGAGCTCCCACAGCTTAGCAGCCTCTATCCTGTTGCAAATGTTGCTAATAGGCTGCTACACATGTTTAGCAGTGAGCCTTTTCTTCCATCATGGCTTTTCTGACCATTTTCAAAGCGTTGAACCGCGATGAGCGTCGAAATTAGTCATTTCCGTTTTTCTCCCCTGCATTTTATGATCTGTCAGTGCCTCTTCCCTGCGGTCTGGGGCTGTTTTAACCCCCCTGACCCGCCTCCCAGCCCTGCTTATCCGTGTTCTGGACATTCGTGACTCCTCCGGTATTACGGAGCTCCTTCGGTATCTCCCATCGATCCAGCCCCCCCTCTGTTGCTATGCGCTTCAACCTCTTTCTGACCCATCCTCCACTGCCTCATAGTCCTGTCAAGTAATGTGCCCCCATGCAGTGCCCTCCCTCTGGATGCTCGCAGTGTTTGCGTGCATGCACGCGCGTGCATTCCCACCGCTGACCTGAGTGATGAGCGGTGACCCTCTGGCTGGCGCCTGGCGTCCTCCTCACTCCTATTGATTAGATCTGAGGTTTCATACAGTAGCTGCCTCACGTGACTGTCATTTAGTGTCTCTCTTCTGTCTCCAACCTGTCTTGCACTCTCTCTCACACACACACACACACACACACACACATTAATTTAGTCTATGTCCCAGCATGCATGTATAGCGGGAAATGAGCTCTTCATCTGCAATAATGAACACGGAGAGGTCGGAGGGCCAGATTCCATATTGCACGTATGAACATACACAACGGCGCAGGGAAATGAGTTTAACTGAGAGACAACAGATGCGGCATGCTAACTGCCTGTTTCGTTTAGCTTCTAGTCAGAATGAGTCAGCAGCGGAGTGAAGTGTGAGGGGAGGATCAGAGAGAAAACGAGGATGCAGCTGTCGACGCTAATGCACATCTTCGGGTTTGATTTGATTTGATGGAGTGTGAGTTGTGTGTTCTTCATTTCCTCTGCATGTCAGGTCTTTTCCAACCCTCTCACACTTTCATGGTAAACAACGGCCTTGGAAACACTTGACCTGTGTGTGTGCTGGCACGTGTACGAGCGTGCACCTCTTCCACTCAGTCTTTGCCACACTAATGCTCAGGTTAAGTGTAGTTGCAGGCTATTATACATCATTAGGGTAAGTAAGGCTCAGGCGGCGCAGCAAGAGAAATGGACTCGTTCAGACGCTTCATTCCTCACCGGTCACGGCTGAAATAGGACCTGACATCACACATACACACATACATACACGCCTGGGCTCATATACAAGCCCAAAGTGCCTCACGGAGAAAGCAGCCAGGCACTTATCCAGTCAGTCAGTCACAAATCACTCTGTCAATCAGATGGTTTATGGAGGCTAAAGTCTCCTGATTGCTGCTAGCCAGTCAATCTTGCCTTCCACTTTGGAAATTAAAGCTTTCTTAATGGCTGGATGTGAGGGTTTTATTATGTTTTCACATTTTATGACACGTTAACACTGGTCTCACTGAATATAGAGTGTGTTCTATTGTATATCACATCAGTCTGGCTGACTGCTATAGAGGTGCCTTATAATATAATTATAGAATTACCATCTGCTTTGATGGATAGAATCCATTCAGTCTGACGGGAAGGCGTGGCGTTGATTGCTCATGCATCGTTTGACTCATGACACAGAATTTTCCTTTAAATACAGATGTTAATTCCATTTTATTTTACATGAAAACACCACAGATATTGGATGTGTCATACATTATGAGGTGTTGAAAGTGGCGGAGCAGCTTTGCAAGGTTATCCTGGATATGCCTCAGATAATCTAGCCATACTAAAGTGTTTGTGTTGACCGTTTTAAGGCAGGTAGACCGCACAAACTGGCCTTTATTCTAGCTCTGTTTAAGCTGGTGCGGTTCCCAGCCTGGAGATCCTCTGCTGACTTTAAAGGCAGCAGCAACATAGAGGTGATGGATGAAAAGGAGAGGAGGGAAAAGACTAATTGTTCTCATTACTGCACATACAAAAATCAATAGCTCTCAAACCAGGTGGTGGTCTGGAAGGCCACTGTAGTTGTTCCATAGGAGTGGATTCAGTCGGGATTGCGAACAGCAGCGATGGCGCCGCGGAGCCGATCACATTTGAATGCTAATTCCCATAAAGGACAGTTAGATTAATAGATGTGGCCGTCCGACTCTGGCCCCTCCCCTACGAACCGGTGGGGGGTGTTTGAGATTGAAGTTTTAAATGCAATTAAAGGAAAAACACAGGGCAAAAAAGGGGAGATATTTCCCCATTGTTTTTCAAATTAAAGCAGGAAATTTCATTACGAGGGCAACATATTTTACACAAGCAGTTACAAGGTTAATGCATCTTCAGCAGCACCTCTTAAAGCTCTCATACGGTCATCCGGGGCTTTACTTGTTTTATTTGGATGCTCAGAACACACAGTTTTCGTATAACATATTGACCCTTATAAGTTTTACATATAAAGGCCTATCTAGACCCTTACAGACCCTTCCTCTAATCTCCTCAGGGTAGCTAAATGCTGGCTGACTGCCCTGGTTACGGCAAACCAGGAAATATATTGTGGTCGCAGTCGTCTAAAGCCTCGAAGAATGCAGCATCATCCCTCTGTTAATCAGTCTGAGGCGTCAGAAGCGTCATGGAGATTAACCCATAACAGTGCCAACTGACGATCACTTATATTTCCCCCTACCATGAATTATTTAACAAAACCACACTGATGCCTCCTCAGTCCTTGTACCGCATGCTAAATCAATTTGGGGTCTTTAATTGTCACACAGAGCGTAGGGAGAACATGCGGCGTGGAGCGTGCACTCATTTACAGCAGCCCTGGTATTACATATCACTGATATTTTTATTGATTACCTGCCAATGCGCTAGGCTGCCAGTCACTCTAACTAAATGAGGGTGATCTGCCCCAAGCCAACGCCAGCCTCCTCTCCTGGACTTTTCTCCCGCTGTCACGTTGTTTCCCCTCTGATTCCGCCTGTCTTACAGCGGCAGAGCCACCGCACTGTTTGATAGAAATTCAGCAGTGAAGCAAATTGGCAGAGCCACAGAGGGCGGATCGGCGGCGAGAAGACAAGCCTGGAAGGAGGCGGAGAGCAGAGGAGGCAGCGTGAAAGATAAAGCGAGAGCGAGATGGAGATGATGATGGAGAGAGAGGGAGAGGTTGTGGTGGTTTATATAACATCTCCAGGATGGTCGTTGGCACGTATCAGGGGGCTGAGCCATCAATCACTCCATCTGTGTAAAATCACGAGCTGACTTCAATATTGCTAAATATTTATACTGTCACATACACGCGGGCGTGCAGATGAAAAGAGCCATTCATTAGGGCCTTCTCAGGCCTGTCAGCCTGGAGATGGAGATTAGAGAAGCAACCTCCCACCGCGTCTGCTTCTCCTCACTCAGCTCCTCAGCCCTATATATAGAGCCATCAGGACGATAAATATCTCCAGCAACTCTCTGTGAGGTAAATACTCGGTAAAGGTGCGGGGCTAAGCTAAATAGACCTGTGTGTCTGCAAGTGTGTAATGCATAAGTTTGGAACAACAGGATGTCAGACAGTTGACTGTGTTGCACCTTATAGGTGATCAGGGAACAGCAAGAAGGTGTCTGATGGTATCTAGCATATGAAGGATTTTTGTAACCTCCTGGGACCTCGGACAGTGATCTTCCCCGGTTGTTGAGATTTTGTCCTATTTTGATTGAATTGGATTCTTATTTTTCTCTTCGCGCCCTGATTTTGACTTGAAGCCTTGTCACCCATTCATTTTACAATGACGTTCTGATTCTTCAGCTCAGTATGGCAGAGCTCAGATCAGCGCTCAGGTCGGGCCTTGGCAACAAAAACACAAGCGCTGAAATTAGAAGAAGGGCCGCTTCATTTTGATTAGAGAAAAAAAAAAAGCTTTTATTTGCAAAATCACATCCATAATTAATCATTAAGTCACAGGAGGTGGAGAAAGAGGGGAGCAAACAGTGGAAGGAGGATGGAGGGATGGATGGAGCAGCGCAGAGAGGAGGGGAAAGGCATGTAATTATCTGCAGAAGTTTGACATCCCGGGTAAATCCACAGAGCCGTCTGACATGGCTAATTAAGGAAGCAATCAAAGGTCCACCTCCAGAGATTGTGAGAGAGACAAGTGGGAGAAGGACAGACACTGGCCAGAGGGATGGAGAGAGGGCCTAATGGGGAGAATGAAAGAGAGAGGAAAAGGAAAGAGAGAACTGGAGGGAACTGGTGCTGTGAGTTTGATGTGTTATAAATCAGACTGCCCTGTTTGACTCACAGCCGAGGCTCCTAAACGCCCTCCTCGCTCTCCTCCGCGGCTGCATCGGCTCAGCTCGGCGAGGTCTCCTCGTGACCCGCAAACACCCGAGTTTTCCAGTGTTTGGGAAAACTCGCCGCACTCCTGCGGGAGAGGAGCTATAAAAGGAATACATTAGTCAGAGATGCTTCTACCGGGGCGCATCATCGCTGATGTAAGCTGCAGTCATCAGGTGCGGCAGGCCGCAGATGCCCTCAGAGGTGGATCACGTGGTGCAGCCGCCCACACCCAACCACAACCAGCAGCCTCCATGTACTGGTGGACAACACCGGTGTTACTGGCTCTGTGTGAGAGAGGGAGCCTAACCTTGATCTCAGCACCAGGCTGGCAAATAATGTAGGTGATGGATTCCATCGACGCTGGTGCAGATGATGGAACGATCCCGTCCAGAACCTCCTTGAAGGAGTCTGAGGTGCTCATCTTTTGCAGTATGCTTCCAAATTGTGTCTCGATGTGGCGTGGAGGAAGGAAGGAAGGAAGGAAACCAGCTGTGAGCAGGACACTGACCTGTGATCTCTGCTGGTGTGTGTTTTGGGGGGGGTTATTTCTCCTCATCTGACTTGTGTTTAATTGCTCAGAGCTTTGCTGCTGCTATATTTACCCATAATATCCCTCAAATTTCCCATTTATCCTCAGCTTCTTTAGTATGTTTTGTACAGGAACATGTAAGATGGCTGTTCATGTGTCTCCTCAAGCTCCCGTCAGGCACTCATTTCCTGTTTGTGGGACGTGATTGGACGCAGAGTTTCACCAAAACCACCGGTTGCCTTGCTGCATTCCTGTGTGTTGAGAACATCTTATACAATATTGTCCTACGCTCGCCTGCATCATTGCCGAGTCCAGCTGAAACACACCAGCGCTCTGCTCGCTGCTCAGTCTCATGTGCTGGCTGAATCCTACGCGGATATTTTAAATTCACCTTTTCTGACCCGTTTAGTCCTCTTCCAGGCTTCCGGGTCTGAAAATGCAGCGGATGGAGGAAGCACAGACTTGGAGCAGGCGGTTGTCTCGCGTTTCTCTCTCACCTGATCTCATTATTTGTGTAATAATTGGTGGTCACATTAACAACATCTACAGATTTTCCCGTCAGGCCATCTGACGTTTCTCTGGCAAGCGTGACGTACTATCTGTGTGTCACATGAGGACAAAGGAGTCTTTTCAAGAGTCAGAGCGTGACACAAGAGTGTGCTGCTGCTCTCAGCTTGATAACTAACTGTTACTTATTAATCAGTAAATGTACTGTTTCGTTAGCTTCCAACCAAAGTCCGTAATAATGATGACAGACCCTCTGGAGGCTGCAGCCCTCTGTCAGTCTGCGGCCTCGTTCTTTTGCGGTTTATTTGTCCTTGGGGTGTGTCTCCATGTCCCTCGGTGCCCTGTCCACCTGGTGTCAATCTGGCCAGCGTATAATTGGTTGTTTTTTGGTCAGCCAGCCTGTCCTCCCTGGCGTTGATTCATGGCGTTTGTAAAGGTGACAGGAGCGGCCATCCCTACCAGACAGAGGAGAAGCGTCAGCAGACGGTCTTCAGCTGACCTGATAACGGTGTCGCGCACACACACATGCACCTTCACCTTGCAGTGGAGGAGGGGGTGGTTGAGGTCATTCCATTCAAATGTTCCTACAAAGACAAACACGGATGACGATTGGAACTTATCTCCGAGGATGATTATACTTTTGTGGTATGCAAAGAACTTCAAACCAGCTTTTCCGGCTGCTCCCTGTGGATTTCTGACCCACAGCCTGTCCCACATCAACAAAATAATGCTACACCTCACACCATCAATGGCCCAGTTCACACTGCATTTCATAAACCCCATTTAAAGGCGGGTAGGTGGAGATACAGTAAACGCACACAGGTAAACACACACACTGGCATGCAGGCAGGTGACCTGGATACACCCAGAACACACACTTTGTCCAGTGTCACCTTCAGAAGAGAACAGCACGCAGTCTGCAGACTCATGCTGCTCTCACCACGCTCCCCCCTCAGCCGTGTATAACTGAGGGTATTCAGCAGGTTTTCTGACCATTGATTATGATCTCTGGTTTTCATGGCTCTGCCGCTGGAATTAATTTATCGAGCAGTTTTTTTGTTTGTTTGTTTGTTTTTTAACGTTGCGCTCTGATTCAGGGTAATTGATATCGCTTGCTGTGTTCCTTAGTCTTGTGTTTGTCTTTGGAGGTATTTCCATCCACGGGAACACCGGTACTGGACGTAGCAGAGCGACATAAGATCACGTGCGTGCGCTTACACTCGCGGTGAGCTGACCTGTGTTCCAGCGAGTGTAATTGATCGTATGTGCGCCAGTGTCTCGGTGTTAAGGTTAATTTCTCTAACTGCTGGTAAGTGCTGTCTGACCGCTCCCCTGGCGGCCTCGCTGAGCTGTAGTAATGCCACTTAGAGGCCCAGCGTCCCCGTTACTGCTGAGCCCATTGATCCGCTGATCAATAAGTGCATCTGTGCTACAGTATACACTGAGAAGGCAGGCCCGCTGCTAACGCCCCACCTGGTGTAGGAACGCATCTGCTCCACTGAAGGCAGAAAATCATCCAGAAATCAAATCACGCCGTGTCTGCTTCCTCCTTCTCCTCCTCCTGGTGTTTTATTCCTTTCAGGGAGCCTCCATCTTGTTTCACATGACAGTCAATAAAGCAACCTGTCCCTCTTCGTCTCATCCTCCTGTTAAAGGAAATACTGAACCAGAACACTCAAAACACATATTAAACCGGCATCAGCCTCTCGCCGGGACCAAATCACGCTGTTCAAATGTTGTTCTTCCACCGGGAGCGCAGGACAACTGAAGAGATGGGCTCTGCAACATTAACTTGATTCACTGCCGCGGCAACTGAGTGACACTCCATAAACCTCAGCGGGCCTCTGTCGGGCCCCGCCAGCAGCACCCCATGGCTAATGTGAGGCACGCTAGCAGCCCCACAACTCTGCACACGCTATGACGCATATAGGCAAACGCACGCAGGGAGCGGCGTACGCGCCCAACACATACAGCAGCACATGTGCCACGCCACGATAGCATGACCGTCATGTTCCACCCGCACGTGCTGACATATACATGAAAAACACACACTTGCCTTAGCACACATTTGGCTTATGATGGCAAAACGGAGCTTCGCCAGCCAGCCTGTAAACTGAAGAGTTCACCCACTAATGGCACTTTGTCTAAAAGGCACATGCACGCGGGCTTCATGGTAATGCATCAGGAACTGCTCAGCAGTGAGTAATCGTCCTCCCCAGCCGACCTCTCCGCTCACAGCACTTCAGCGTAGGCAGTTAGCATCGGGCCTGCAGCTCCGTGTAAATAGGTAACCTCTGCTGCTCAAAATGCCAACTTCCTCTGGCTGCCTTGGACAGCGCCGCCTCCCTCCGCTCGCTAACTGCTCTTGCTGTCACTTGGTACAAATCGAGTAGTTCGTGCTGATATTTACTCCACAATCCGTTGCCTTTTTGCCGTCGCAGTTTTTTTTTTTTTTTTTTCCATCCTATGTTTGCCTAACAAACCTTTTCCTTAAAATTTGAAGATAATGTAGTAAATCTAAAGTGTCTGTGTGTGGGGGATGCAAATGTGGTTACTACCGTATGCAAAATAGAACTGATTTCCTCCTAATTGAGGCTCCATTAAGCCATAAACTGTACATTAAATTTAAAAAAAACAGCCTGTTTGCCACAGTCGCACTATTTACATGTAATTTACCATTTCTAACTCTGATTAATGTATTTTTAATCCATATCATGTGTGATAAACAGCCTAAAAACCCTTAAACAAGAGCCCTGGGAAGAAGCCCCAGATCGCCCTGTTTCTGGAATAACTAATAAAACCTGTTCCAGAGACTCCAGGTGTAAAAACCCCCCACAGTAATCTGAGGAGAATAAAACAGCTTGATTCTCCTCTCTCCTAATTCACAGATAACGTTTGCTGTGATTTAACTTCTAACTCATTTTTCACATTCATTTGGCACAAACGAGTTTCTACTAGCGTCAGCAGGTAGCCGTAGGTAGCATATAGCTAGCATTCACACATATGCATTAGCATGTTTGTCGCTCTGCGTTTGCTTCATGCACTCAGAAGCGTAGCAGGTACGTTTCCTGATACGCAGCAGCCTGCAGGAGCTGCGTACGTTCCCACAGAAGTACGACGTATGCTTGACACAGACGCAGAACTTGGCCTTAAAGCGCTGAGGTTAATAATTGTCTGGATCTGCTGGCTGCGCCCTCTGACCCAGTTGTTCTCCTCCAGTGAAGTTTCAGACTGAGGTCAGACCACCGACGCCCCTGAGAGGTGAGGAGAATCACTGATTGATGACTTCGTTCCTGTGGGTTCTGTGAGATCTGTGCCATCTTGTGACCACCCTGAGGATCAGCCCTCGCACTTCTGCAAAGGCTCGTTTGAAGAAACCGGGCAAAGTGATTCTCTGAAAGTGCTCTGACTTTCAACGGCTTGCGTCGGCCTGCGGGGCTTGTAGAATCTGAAACATCGGCGGCGCAAAGCCGCAGGTGAAACTGCGAATGAGGATGGCCGCAGTGATCTTGTGATGAGCTCGTACTCCGGAGCTGGTGCAGCGTGTCCCTCTGGGGCCGAGGCGTGAGCAGAGTCGCCCTTCACTGTCCTCACTTCTTATTTTTCCACTCAGATTAGCCTACAGGTGTCTGAACCAGGCGCTGCTGCAACAATGGCATTGGTGACACTGCTCCGATTGCCTTGGCAACACCATGGCAACTTGTGCTCTGAGAGGGCACAATGTGGCTCAATTAGCACCCGACATAACTCGCTGCACTCGTCTGACAGCCTAATATCTCCATACTCTTTCTTCCTTCACATTATGTGGCCCACATACAGTGTCTAAGGTGTTACATCACATTCCTTTTTTTTTTTTTTTTTTACCCTTTTTTGTGACATTAGCGGAGGCTCAAACATTCCAGATGACCACATGTGGTAGCTGCAAGGCCTGTTTCTGTTCTTTTGGACCTGAACCCTCTGCTAAATTATTCATATTTTGTGTTTGGACCTCATTTTTAGTTTGTTTTACATTTTTGTTCTTGTGTCTTCAGCCATATATGAAAACATTCACATCAACTCTGTCTTTTCTCCTCTCCAGGGATTGTTTCCAAGTCCTTCGAGTGTCGTCTGAAAGGTCAGGGGGCTGCGTACGTTGAAGTCGAGGCCACGGAGCCCCAAGGCGGTAAGAAGGCTGAGGGGAGCGGCCACGATGAGCCTGTCCAGCAGGTCATCATCATCCAGGGCTACGGCGAGGGGGAGGTGGCCATCGACCAGGCTCTGGAGGAGTCCGCCGCCGCCACCCTGCAGACGCTCGCCATGGCTGGCCAGGTGGCGGAGGTGCTCCACATTACCGAGGACGGCCAAGTCATCGCCTCGGGCAGAGAAGTGGCGTCCGCAGGCGCCCACCTGGCCGGAGGCGGCGCCCAGTATGTGGTGTTGGAATCGGGGGAGGTGAGAGGAGGCCTGCAGACCATGAGAGAAGACGCCGCCACCACCGGCGGCCAGAGCCACATCATGTCGGAGTCGTCCACAGCCCTGGACGCTCTGCTCAGCGCCGTCAGCGAAATGGGCCACCAAGAGGAGGTGCAGGGCGAGGCGGCCGTCGTCCACGAGGTCCTGACAGCAGAGATGGCCGAAGGCGCCCAGAAGGACGTGAAGGAGGAGGAGGAGGAGGAGCAGCAGACGGAGGTGCAGATCATCCACGAGGGGAGCCAGCAGGAGATGCAGGAGGTGCTGCACCTCGCCGCATCCCAGATGATGAAGGAAGGCCTCACCCAGGTGATCGTCAACGACGAAGGGACCCACTACATCGTGACCGAGCTGGACAGCTGCACCCTGCAGGTCGAGGGCGACGTCTACACTGAGGCGGAGGCCAGAGCAGCGGAGGTGCAGCAGGCAGAGCCGCAGCCTGGGGGGGAGATGGTGGTCTATCTGGACGGAGCGAATCACAACATCGTCCTGGAAGGCTGAAGGAAAGAGGAGCGTTTATCACTCAGACTGAGTTTAATTCCTTTAAAGCTTCCACTCAGCCACTAAATCTCTGCCAGTTGTTCTCCCTTCTTGTCATCTGTCTTTTTATCCCCCCTCTCCTCCATCTTTGGTGTCTCTGGGGCTTTGCTAAATACAGGCTAAGCATCATTTATTAATAAATACAGAGACTGAAAAAGGGGTTTTTGTTAACTTCTATCCATTACAGAAGCTTATGAATGATGGTAGATTTTTGTCTAAAATTCTGCTTTAAACAGGATGATTATTGGAGAAAATGTGCGTTCGCTTCTGGATTTTGCTTATTAACGTCTCTACTGTCAGCGACGCTTCGCTGTGTTTTTGTTTTTATTTTTCTCACATTAAACTGTCGTTTGTGTTCAGGTAGAACCCCTGATTTGAGCCTGTGTGTTTCTAATTCCCAATCATTTGGTTTCGGTGTATTGATGTGATCCAGAATCATAGATTTCAGATTTCATCACATCAGCTCTTTTTCATTTCTACAACAATAATGACGTAGTTTCTGACAGACGCTGGGCAGCCTGCAAACCCCGAAAAAAAAAGGTTTCAAATGAAAATAACAGACATTGATTTCCGATAATAAAGAGTTTTTAACCATTGTGCTTGCTGTTGTTTTCCGTCGATAGCCGTGTTTCCGGCGGCGTGGTTACGTCTTACGTGTGCAGCACGTGTGCGCGTGGATGGATGGCTGCCATCATGCGGGCTGATCACCGACGCAGTCATTACCATCACCATCATCATTATCGCCATCATGATCACTGTCGGCCCTAATCGTCGGCCTCTCTTCTCTGCCCCATCAGCCTCATTCTGTTCATCGCAGACCCCCCCCAGCAGCGCTCAACACTGGAGGGAGAATCAATATTCATTTAGGTCCTTACACAGGCCTGCGTTCTGAAGGAGAGCAGCCACGGCGGCCGGCCACGAACGCGGAGAGACGACCCTCACGTGCACGGAGGGTTGAGGAGAGCCCGGAGAGTCGCTGGGGAAGAAAGGGGACCACAGAGAGCTGCTGAGACAGGCAACACCTGACCGGTGTGTGTCTACAGCGCCGTGATGCGTTCAAGGACCCGAATTCTGCTCAGCCTCGGCCTCTCCGATGATAACCAAAAGAGTTTAACGACAAAGCGGACAGGTCGCAGGTGGGTCAGGTTACTTCCAGCTGGTTCAAACACAAAACTATAACCAATTTTGTGCTATTTTATTGTATTTCAGGAGTCATGGAGAAAAAAAACCTCATCTAGTAATAAGAAAGTAAGGAGGCTCGTCAGGAAGCGCAGCCGGCCACTTGTGTGACACGGAGAGAGGAATTAGCAGCTGTCACCCGGTGATGAGTTCATTTCCTGACAGGCCTCAACAGTCGAGCAGCAGACGACCAGGCGGCTGATGGAAACCTGCTGCTGCTGCTGTAGCAGCTTAATTGGTGAGCCGGAAAACGGGGGGATGGGGGGTGAAAGATGCTGATGAAAGGGTGGGAGGAGTCTGTTCACGTGTTCTGCAACGTTCACAATGCAGCCATTGAAAGCGCATCTTTTCATTTTATTTTTAACCCAGTTACGCCCAACCGGGACAAAGGCCGCTCTGTTGGAGCCAGTTCCTGCACCGCCGCGTGCAGGGGGCGGAGCAAACCAGCTCTGGAACGCAGGTGCCTCTAATGTGGAGGGAATCTTGATGTGTGAAATATCAAACAATTAACAAGTTTAAGGTGCACATTGCTGTCAGACGTGTTGACAGGTCAGAGGTCTCACTCGCAGCCTCAGAGGCTTTTACATAAACTCTCCTTTTGCTCTTGTCTAAAACAAAAACCGTGAGCACAAAATGTTTCTCTTTTCTGCGCTGCGCCGCACAAGCGTGCAGGTAGCTTTCACCTGCTCTGTTTTTTTTTTTTTGTTTGTTTTTTTGTGAAATGAAAGGTTGCAGGTGTGTCAAACTCCGGTCCTGATCCTGTTTTCCGTCAGTCTGGACTTTAAAGTCACATTAATCAGATTCTTTTATAATAAAGGAAGTCTCTGCTGTCTGAAAGGAGATTTTGTTTCTGTCCGGTTTTGTCCTGATTATTTCCACCTGTCCTTCCTCACCTGTGACTCGTTTGTTAGCCCCTCCCTCCTGTATTTAAGCTGCTGAGCTCGGTACATGTCCAACGCTGTGTTCAGATCTGGTGTCCTCATGTCTGTGACATGTGTCTGTTCAGTTTCAGGTGTTCGTTTGGGTCCTAACTCTCGGCTTGGGGTTCAGAACGAGTCGGCCTTTTCGCACACTGTGGTTCTGTTCATCTGAAGCAAAGAAAGAACAAAAGAAACACCAGTTTAGCACAAGTCCTCACACTTTTCATGTCAGGCTGTGTGATACTGTGTATTTTGGTGACACACACACACCCACAGATGAATACTGGAACTCTAACTTGCACCTTCTCCCCGGGGCATCTCATCACTCTCCTGGGGACAACTGAGAGGGACAGCAGGGTGGACGGGAGCCTCCCTGACTCCCTCTGCTCCCTGAGTATGATAAATATGGCAATTCTGTTTGGTCGCCATCTATAGAAAACACATCAGCCGGGGGATCATTTTCTTAATGTCTCTGCTATTAGTTTTGCCTCCCCTTTGGCAGTATTAGCATGCGGCTTGATACGCTCTGCTAGCGTGCATGTGCGTGTCCTCGGGGCTCCAGGTACAATTCTATTAAAGCCGACTTGTTTGTTTATTTCCTGTCTGCCTCTACATGTCCCTCCGCCGGCCCCCACCCAGACGCTGGGTCTTCCTTGTGGGCGTGTGCCCACGCCGACGGGCCGCGTTTAGCCGCACGGTCGGTGGAAAAGTGATGTTTCTGTCGCTGTGAATCGATAGCTGTTTGCGGTGGAGCGCCGGCAAAGCTGCGGTTCAGTTACGGTTCATCTCGTCCACGGGAGTTGCTATGCGGGGGTTGGGGGGGCCCGGCGTGGCTCCTTTTCTTTTCTCTTTCTTTTCCTATGTGGCTCTGCGTTTGTCTCTTTGATCACGTTAATCCCTGCCTAGCACCTCCCCCCCCCCCCCCCCCCACACACACACACACACCCCAGCCCGCCTGCCACAGTCTCAGCTGCCACACACACCTCAGCGCCTGACAGAAATTGACAGCCCACTCCATCCCACACATGCTCCCCCCTCACAATAAGCTCAGCCCCCCTCTCCTCAAAGCAGATCTGATTAGCCTAGCATCGTGGCATGGCAACAGTCTCAACTTTGTTTTGTATCGGTCACATAACTGAGTCACGTGCACGGGCCTCCTTGGCGTCGACGCGCCGCCCCGCGTCAGCACGCCGCTTATGTTTGAATAGCGGCTCTTCACTGTCAGCCGGCGCTAACACCTTTCCGCGCACAGCCATCTGCTTCGTGTCAGCACGGCTGCATGCGGGTTAACTCTGTTGGTGCGTCCGCTTTAGCAAAACAAACAGCAAGGCTGTTGAACGGGGGGGGCGGCGCAGTAGGTTTTCATGATGCCGAAAATATGTCAAAATAAGACGAAGCTCGAATGTTTTACTTGGCAAAAAGTTGTGTCCCTTCAGCGGTAAACTGAGCGCTGGCAGGACTGTGAGGACGCGGCGCCAGGACTGAAAATAATGCAGACAGCGAAACGTATCTGGACCTGTTTATCCTCATTTGGGTTCACTTAACTGGTTTATTACACGGTTGCATCAGATTCAGACAACTGCGGGGAGCAACCGTCGCCATGGCTAGCACCGTCGCTAATACATTGCTCTCCTAAACTTATTTAATATCCTGGATCAATGAATCACAGATCGGGGATTAGGTGCTTCTGCCTGTGGGCGGGGCCATTTAAAAGGGCTCGATTTATTGGCTAATTCTCCCATTCCTGATGAGCTGGTTGGTAGTCCAGCTATCTTAAAACAGGAGAGAGAGAGTTAACCTTTAAGGGCGAGGATTTCCTCCCAAACTGGTGCTAACCATGTCCAAGCCTGTTATCATGTCTTTACGTTTCTTCGGGGGTTTTCAGAGCCGGGTTGTAATTGCGGTGAGGTTCCTTCCAAGCCACCCCGACCGTTATAACCGTCTTGGATGGCGAATTGAGCTCTGCGTTTGTGAAGTGCAGCCCTGGGAGTCCCCCGGTGGCCCCTGCCTTGCTGTAACAAGCACGGGGGGCTCCTGTGGTAAGTGCTCTCTGGGGAGCCTGGCTTGATCCGGCCGTCCCCGGAGTCCTGTTAATTCCTGTTCTGCTCAGAGAGTCTCACCACTCTCCACTGCCCTCCTCCTCTCCTCCTCTCCTCCTCTCCTCTCCTCATGTAGGTGTCAACAGGAAACTCGGCCAGTCTCATTAAAGGGACGGTGGAGGTGGCGGCGGTGACAAAGACGAGGTGGTAACAGTCGGTTAGCTGAGCCTCGGTGATGCACCGTCACCCTGGGAAGTGGAATCCTCAGGAATTCTGAGAGACTCCTGCATGTTCTGGTCCCAGTCTGCTCCCAGTCCGGTCCCAGTTCTCAGCCAAAACGTTTAAACCCCAAACCCAAAGACCAAACATCAGTCAGTGGATGCTGAAGTGGAAGGTCCTCCAGGAAGCTTCAGAGGGCCCGTCTCCATCCATCACAGGGCTCCTTGCTAGTACCACTGATGAAGAGCGAGGCCTTTTCCGGCCTCTGACGCTTCACCTAGCATGAAGGTTCTGATTTTCTGAGCTTTCACCACTGGAGCCATTTATCTGGACAGGAATGTCCTCCAAATGATCCATGAGATGTCCTCTGGATCCTCCTGAAAGCTTTCCCTCCACCCGCCGCCCCTCCGCTCCCGGCCTCTGTCTCCGAAGCGGGAGGAGGAGGAGGAGGAGGAGGAGGAGGCGCCCAGATCGTGCCGGGCAACTCCACAGGAGTGATAAGAGCAAATAAGCTGTCAGCGTGGGCGTCGGATAGGCCTTATTGTTCATATTTAGATGGGGAACAATGGCGGCGTGTCAGGCGCCCACAGTCCATAATCTGCTGATGCTGACCAAGTGTCAGTGTGATCCATGAGCGCCGAGGCTCCGGAATCCTTAAGCAGCCCCCTGGTGGAATGTCATGGGGGAGAGTACAAATGGGACAGCATCTGCGGGACTAGAGATGGATAGATAGATGGATAGATAGATAGATAGATAGATAGATAGATGGATAGATAGATAGATAGATAGATAGATAGATAGATAGATAGATAGATAGATAGATAGATAGATAGATAGATAGATGGATAGAGCAGGAGAGGATAGAAGCAGGACGAGTGGAAAACGGAGGGATGGGGGGAGGGCCGTTTCATGAAAGAATGATTGAGAATATTATTTCCTTGCTAATTGTGCGGACGGAGGCACCTGTGGGGAGAGATGGATGGCTGAGGGGTTCGGTGGGGGGGGGTCTGAGCTCCCACCTGCAGGTGAGACAGGGAGCAGAATGGGCATCAGATTAGGAAGGAGGCCCCCGAGAGCTCCTCCCCCCCACAACGGAGGCTTGGTTCCGGGCGACTGGATGCCCCCGAGGCACCGCGCTCACCCTGGTGCCGTCAAAGCCGATCAGCCGCTTTCTCCACGGCCTCGATCGCAACACCGCGTCTACGCCGTCCCTCGTCGCCGCCGTGACAGGTGACAATTACTGCGACTCTTTGATGGAGGCTTTGAAGGCCTGTGTTTGCGCTCGGTGACAGCGCTTTGAAAAATTGTAAACGGGCGCGCGGATTGCAGCGTGCGCACGTGAACACGCTGGTGTCATGTGTCTTGCTTAAATGTGTCACAGTGAATACGTTCCCCCCCAACGGGCATTCTTCATTTACTGTCACAACTATTAGACATGGACGGGCAGAAATATAAGAGATGGTATCAGTGACGCATGAGCTACAGTAATTAGCCTCCTGATGCAGGCGTGTGTGTGTGCATATGTGTGTGTGTGTGTGTGTGTGTGTGTTAAACTGCTGCTCTCTACATAAGCTCTGTAAACTGGAATCACCTTTTTTAGGGCTGTTGCAGTTTCTCTGAACGATACATCATCTCCAGCGACTCACATAAGCTATGCTAATTCCTCCATTAGCCAATGAGCTGACATGTGATGTAACGGGAGGGTTGTCGCACCGAGCCGATTCCCACCAAGGCCACCGATCTTCACTTTCTGCTCTTCCTGGTCCTTCCGGATCGTGTGTGTGTGTGTGTGTGTGTGTATGATGCTTCACTCTTTGCTAATTTTAGTGAATGCTAACCTGTGCTTTAACTGTAGCATGCTAGCACATGTGTTTTGAATCTTTGTTTTCTATGCTCCAATCGGGAGATCCTCTGAATGTGGTGAAAGAGCTCCCAGAACTTGGGGCCTGACTCTGAAGGTTGATGTTGTCGACTTGTTTTGTTCTTCATCTGTTTTTCTTTGACGCCAAGATCAAAAGAGTCTGTAATGGAATGAAATCAGGCCGACTGCAGAAAAGTTCGACCTCACGTCCATAAGTCGTGACAGATCGTCATGATCTGGTCCTGAGTCTCACCGGATCTCATTACCCGGCGTGCCACCGGTTCCTCCACTATTCTCCGCCCACCGCATCCGTCTGGATCCGGGTCTGTTCACCGTCAAGTGTTGCTCCCCAATTCCAACACAAACACGCGGCGCACAGTCGGACGCCGACCCAGAGGAGGAACCCCGCTGACATCACCGAGAGCTTAGCCAGTCCTTTATTGCTCTCCCAGAGGTTGCCGCTCGCCCTCAGTAATCAGAGGATCCATAACAGACATGTGCTCCACGTGCACAGATGCAGAAAATGGAGCGGGGTGATGGGAGGGGAGGGGGGAAGGAATGTAAGGTGCTTCCTCGGTGCTGTAGTTGGCAATCTGGGAGTGAAATAAAGGCCTCAGGGTGGCCTAAAGGGCCTCGACGGCGGGTCCACAGGCCCTCGCATCAGCCCACATTTCATTGCCGTGACTGAACAGACCCGGCCAACACTCACATTTGCATCAGACCGCAATTCTCCAGCTTGTCCTGTTCCTCCAGTGTGGGCAAACGTCGCCGAGGTTGTTCGTTTTCATGGCTACGGCTGGACCCCATGACGGCTGCTTTTCACTGTTTTTATACTGGTTTTTCCCTCTGTGGCAGCCGAGGGGACCACCAGAGCACCAAACCGGACTTTGCTCGGATACATACAGTAAATGTTTCGGTGTGTGGAAAAATCCAACCGTACCCAGACTTTTGTTTATGGATGAACAAGAAGCTGCTTGTGATGGATCAGTGGGGATCAGTCTGCGCTAACTCAGCCGCAATACGGATGTTTCTTTGCGTCAGACTGTGGCAAGCTGTTGCTAACCTGGGGTGGGATAATTGGCTGAGAAGTTCAGATGAGCTCTGTTGTCACCTCCTGCAGTCCCGAAGCAGACCGTCAACTCTCTGTTGCCTCCCCACCCCTCTCTACAGAACCATTTTGCCAATTTAAATCGCCTTCAGCTGGTGTCAATTACAGACGTGCGCCATCAGAACGCTGGTGCGATGGAGGGTAACAGCGGAGAACTTGTTTTATTACTTAATTGAGTGAAGTTCCAGCAGGCCTTGTAAATGAGGAGTGACGGTAGGCGTTATCGCGGCGCGCCCGGGGTAATTACGTTCGGCTAAGTCTGGTCCGGGGGTGGCGAGACTATCGCAGCGGTTATAAACAGCAGAGCCGGGAGCGCACACTCGCGCAATGTTATTTCCAAGACTAGGAGCTTGGTGCGCGCGGCGGGAGGAGCGTCGTTTATTACTCCGACTGTTTACGAGCCGGCTTCCATCTTGTTGACGCTCACCCGCGCAGGTTCGGGCGCTGCAATTAGCAAACGTAACGACTTGGAGCCGGAAAACAAAAACAGGCGCGTTTGAAGGGCTTGGCCCCGGTGAGAGGTGTAATCATGTTCGGGGCAATTACGCAGGTTTGCTGCTCACTGCAGCCGTGTTACACACCTGTGGGACGCTGATTGACTCAACAAGCTAATTAGCTTCCGTTGTGTAGGCTCAACAGCGTGGCGATGAGGAGGTGCGCCAAGCTCGGCCCAGCCAATGAGAATCCACTCCAAAACTGTTAACATCCGAGAAACACGACAGTCAGGAAAAGACAACAAAGAAGAAGCACCGCAACCACGAGAAAAAAAGAGAGATCCGGATTATTGGCTAAATGTTGCTTTTGAGTCAGAATTAAATTAATGAATCCCGGCGATGTTTCACGTCGTCTGCAGGGCGGCGCTGAAGATTGGTTTCCCGCCCGCATGAGGAATACTTGAGGAATAAGAACGATAAAGAGCCAGCAGATGAACCGAGCATGATGGAAAATCACAGATGTTACGGGAATGGGGTGGGGGGGGGCATGTGACACGTTATCTATGAAAATGGATAAAGTGAGAAGAACAGAAGATCAACACAGTGAGGGCAAAGTCTCTGTAGACTAATTATTCCTCTGATAAAGTGGAAACTCTGCCACCGTCATCCTCGCTCCGCCCAGTCACACGGAGCCAAAACTGGAGAGGAGACAAACTCCTCTGATATATATATATATTTATATATAATATATAACTCTAGGTGAAAGCAAAGGCGAGCCTCTGATTAAGTGAGGAGGATGTACGGCGTCGTCCACCTTTGGGGCCTTCCTTAAGTGGCCTTAAATAAGATAATAAGGGCGGTGGGCAGAAAAGAGAGGACTTTGTCTGCTGGCATTAGCGCAGCGGCCATGTTAGCGGTGATATCTTTGAGGGGGGAAAGTGTGCCAGTAATGAGACAGGGTTGCCTTCCCTCGCCGGCCTAATTAATCCTACATTTTCATAGCTGTATAATCGCTGCCCACAGTGCAGCCGTCTGCCGGCCGAAGATGGGAGATGTCGGCACATCCACTATCTGTTGCCCCCATCTCTTCCCTCCCCCCAACCCAGTGCAATTTATTCCACTGGTATCCAGAGTGAAGGGAAACCTCCTGGTATGGACCTATCTGTCATCTCTACACTATCAGGAAAACACACCGCCGACCATATTGTGCTACAAGGGGCCGCCACAAATGACTATTTTTACGGTCCGCGATAGAGGAAATGCGGCCTTATGTTGAATTGTTTTACCGTTGTGGTGGAAATGGGAAGAATTTAAGGTCTGGAAGCGGTTCTGTTGGCACTCGTGCCATCGTGGCTGATGAGTATATTAGCAGTCGGTTAACATGCTAACGAGGAGCCCATTGTCTAAATCCTGTGTTTTACGGGAATAGAAAGAAAAAAGGTTACTTATGTGAACTGTTACATGCAGAAATAAGAGAAAAGGTTTGGATATAACCGAACTGATATTTAAGGTTGATTGTGATTCTGATAAATACAACAACTAGCCATGTGATTTTTATGCTAGCTGATGTTAATGCTACAGATGATATAGCTTTAGCAGCTGAATCCGTGTTGGAGCATGTCTTCAGTGTGTTTGGTGGATTGTTCACAGTCTTCGTCGTAGCTCTCGGACTGGAAATGCGCATTGGAACGCACCGCCGAGCGCCGGCGAAGCCGCGCGGCGGGACGATCCCTGAGATGATAAAGAGAGGAAAGTGAAAAGCCGCGTCCTGTCACATTTCATGATCTCTCGGCTGAAATGCAAGGCCTGCGGGGCCTCCAGGGCGACATCCTCGACGCGCTGTACCGACAAAACCGCAATTCAGTGAATAAGGGGGGTGGAGATACGCGGGGGGGGAGACAAGGGTGGAGCATCTGGGGGGTAACAGAGAGGAAGATTTAATGGTAAATAAGCCTGTGTAGAAGCAACTGATCCTGTCGCTCCCTATCTCTGTGAAACCCTCCTTACTCTCTCTCTCTTCCTCTGCTTCTGTGTCGCTCTCCCTCAATCGCTGTCGGTGTGAGACAGATACCCCAGCCTCAAAGTGACAGGCCCTCAAACGACTTGGCAAGGAAACCAAGCATTAATTAAGTCATTGCTGGACTGTAATTTCCTTGAGAAGTGAAAAAATGCACAAGAAAAGGTTACTGAGACCTTTTCTGTGTCAAAATTACCATTCGTCATGAATATTAATGCACCTAATGAAGACAACCTTTGCTTCATCAAGAATGTTCTGGAGCAGGGTGCCACGCTGATAGACTCTGCCTGGCTGTTTTTCTCCTTCAGTCAGGACAGGAAACTGGCACACACACACACACACATGCACTCACACGTGCGTCGTTTTCTTGGTGTAGACCAACAAACCCTTTCAAACGTGAGCGGCCATGTTGGAGGAAGGAATGCGGCTCTGAAGGGGAAGCTGAACAGAGTCGTGCAGTTCTGACCAGCAGCACCGTTGGCTTTAGAGATGGAATTATGTCGCCTCAGCCATGGCAGGGTTAGGCTAGACAGTTTCAGGTTGACCTATGACTTCACGCAACACAACAAACACTTAACAGTGAGCTAGCAGGTTAGCAACACGGCGGCTCCTCCATTTACCTTCTTAAGTGTCGGTAATTGCAATTGTCATCCTGGACCTGGTTCCCTCGGCTCTGATCCTTGCTGATCTGCTGACTGAGTCTCTCTGAGTTTGCTCCGACACCTCGGCCATTCTTTCTCCCTCCCCTTCGGGCTCAGAGGGTTCGGCGCCCCAGCCGATGACACCTTTGTTATCTGGAGCTTCTTGATGATAATTACATGGACACATTCCTGGGAGACACCCAACTTTTCTGGGCATGTACCGTTTTGTTATTCATCAAGGCGTCGCCGTGATTTCATGGAGCGTGTCAGCGGTCCACTGTGTGCTGACAATGACCAGACAATCTTCCGGGGGGGGGGGGGGTCATCTCCCCGTCCTCTCCGTCTTCAGAATGCTGGCAGAGGGGGCGGTCTTCCCTGCTGGGAGGACCGAAGCGTGATGACGACTTACAATAAGGAAGAACTTAAGGTTCCAGGAACCAGGAGCCAAGAACGCAGCGAAGAGCGACCAGATTCTCCAGACCTGCAGCCTTAGACTGGAAGTGTGGTTCCGTCCTGTGTCCAGAGCTTCATTTTTGTCTGTCTAATTCTTGGAGACGCGTTCACCAGACTCCTGTTAATGTGGGTCGCTGAGGCTGACGCTCGAAAGCCAAGAATTCCCCGTTCTGACAAAGACAATAACATGCAGGGCAGATCTTTGGAAAACTTCTGCAAGGATGAATCCTGCTGGAGACAGACAGCAGGAAGCATCAACGTTGCCAAAAAAGCAGATCTAGCAGTAACCAGCTGTGGATAACGAGCCATAATTAATTAATATTTGGAGTTTGATGTTACTTTCTCTTTATTATTTAGAGAGAGGCGGGATTGTCTGTGCCTGGCTTATAGACTTGTCAGTAAAAGGTTAACAACGTTAGGGTTAGTAGTGGAACTGTCGCTCTTCCAGGAAGTCCAGGCTAGGCACAGCACTGATGGTCAAAAACTACAGGAAATGGAGTCAACGAGCCACCAACTGGAACCGCCAAAGTCTGGAATTTGGAGGAATTTCCTGATTCCGAAAGTGGATAAAGTAACCCGAAACAATGAAATGATCCTTTGGATGCCCCCCCCGCCACACACACAAACTCACACACACACAGTCTCTCTCTCCCTTTGTGACTCTTATTAATTCAGATCTGTCACATGCGCGCCGCCTCAGCGGGTGACGGCTCAGTGTGGAGTGACAGCAGCTCTGCCCGTCTGCGGCAGGTTTGTAACGTGACCCGCCGCTGTCACCGGGAGAGAGGGGCCGGCTCGGCCAATCAGGCGTCTGAGAGCTGTTTACCATGCCTAACAGCCTCTGCGTTAACAGCGCTTTTGTTCCGGGTTTGGGACCAGAAGAGGCTAGTCCACACTCCCTCCCTTTCTGACTTTTCTTTGGATCGACTGTGCTGCGAGTCAGATGTGCGTTGGCTGGGAGGCGAGTGGCGGATTCACGTCTGCGTGTTGGAGGTGTGATATCAGCTCTCCTGCTCCAGGTGAGGAGGCCGTCATCCAGAGCCTAACATCTGCAACCAAAGTGTAAAACTGTCCCAGTAGGAGTCACGCGTCACCTCGTCCTCCTGACGCTGCAGAGCCACCAGACCGTCTGCTTGATAGATGGAATTCGCCTGTTCAAATGTTGCAGCAGGCACAAAGATGCTCCACATGTAACAGCCCACTGGAGCTCCTTGCTCCTTAGACGTTTCCTCAGATGTTTTGCATCTTCTTAGATCTCCCTTTTGTGCCAGAGACATTGAAGACCTGTTTCTGTCCCTTCAGGACAGGCGGAGGGATCTGCGAGTCTTTGGCCCGCCTCCTGTGACTCACAAGAGAAGCGAAGCCGCTACAAATCTTGATTCTGCCGATGCGACAAACGTGCTCCGTGTCGGCTTTTCTTCAGCCAATCTGCAACTAAACACCACACAGGAAAGGGTTTACAGTGTTCTGGGGCTTTGCAACTTGTTTCCAGTGGCTTTGGGAGAAGATTGTTTTACACCCGTCAGTTTGGAATCTGTCGCCCTCAGCACCGTCAGGCGTCACATCATCACCGCAGCTTTTGTCACCAGTTAGCTGCCAGTTCATCCTCCAAGTCTCACCAGGACTGATCTGCTGCTTCCACAAACTGATAGTTTGGACTCTTGCAGCAGTTTTTGTTGTTTGTTAATTAGTGAAACAAGCAAGGCAACATTTAAGCCCAGTAAACGCTGGGCTGAGGAGTAATGGGGTGATTTTTAGCGATTAACAATGAAGATGCAGCCCCTGTTCAAGTTTTTAGCTCCCACATCATATTTCCAGCATCACACTGTCAGCAGAGAGGATCACAGAGGTCAGAGAGAAAAAAAGCAAACAGCACCAAAGAAAACAAAGACGCCAAACTTATGCCAATTATTTTCAGATGTTATTGGCTGGATTTGTTTCTTTGTCTCACGCGCTGATGATGTGGATTTGGACCCAGTTCAACTTTTCCTCGTAGGGCCATGAAGGATTTCTGGCTTCCCCTAGGTGAGAGAATAAAACTGCGATTTCTAGTCAGAAGTTCTGCCAAGGAAGCCCGGAGCTGGAGGGCTCGGAGACGAAGACAGACAAGAACACAGAGTAAACCAGTCCGCCGAACGTCAGAAACACCGCTTTTTTTTCCTCCCTTCTTTTTTTGCATCATTTGATCTGTTCTGCATCAGTCTTAGAGGGAGAAAAAAAATAATTGGCCATTTAAAGGCACAAAAAGAAAGTTTTCCTTTGTTCTGAATCTGCATAAGAGTCACACCATACATTATCATGAATAATACATCCATATCTCATCCATAGCCACGGGTGGTAGGGATTAAATAAAGCGCCGTAAATAAGCTTCAAAGACCGCTGTATGCCATTTTGTTACACCTCGCCATAGAGGCCTTTCCTTTAATCACAAACTTAGCCCGCGCTGGCGGGGCCCTTTGGTGGCGATGGCGCGGGTGTTGTTATTAGTGCGGGGTGGCCTGTGTGTACACACATATTCATTTACCTAATTAACACAGAATTCACACTGCGAGTCAAATGAAAGCTACCGTAGGGGAGTCACAGAGAACAAAGAGCGGCGACGAAGCCGGGGACTGAAATCATCGGGAAAGAAAAGCAAAGCTGCCCAAAAGACAGTTTAGCTAACTGTTGTGCTTTAGACACTGATGTTTGCTTCTCCATTTATATATTTACTTATACAGCTTTTCTCATATATTTGTCAGTCAAGTTTCATTATTAGCTAAGTAGGAAGTTACATTTTACAAATTAGTGAGTTAGCAGGTAGCGACTACCTCCACAGTATGTGTCAAACAGTTAGCCTGTAGCTAACATATGGATACAACCATCAATTGTGTGATGAGAATTTATATTTATGTGTTAAAAAGGTGACGCGCAGCACCTGAATGGACTTTTTGAGGTTTGGAATGTGAACCTGTTTGCCGATGACACTTTTATTTTTATCCTCGAATCCAGGAAAAAATATTTCTCCCAGCTCTCGCCCCCAAACGTGATGGTGTTTTGATTGTAAAGCAACTCGGAACAGAAATCCAATTTTAAAATGTGGGGAACATTTGAGAAAGGTTAGGAGACAGTCACACACCCGATAAACAGCTGGAGAATCTCCCACAGGTAGCCTCAGTTTGTGCTGCGTGTTAAAGAAGCTGATGAATATGATGTTCTGGAACGTAACCTCATCGACAAACGCCATCTCCACAGATGCTTCAGCTGAAGAACCTTGCGTAATTAACATTTCATTTTTGGTGACATTTCATAAAGTTTGTTCAGGCTTTTTGTGAGGCTGTGATGGAGGCAGCGTCTGCCTGTAGCCGTGTTTACGCTGCTCTTGTTTGTCTTCTTCCCCTCTGAGGTGCAGGACTCATCTCTTAATTTAAAGAGCCGGGTGTCTTTAAGGACTCATTATCTTTAATTAACGCAGTCAGATTGATGCTCATCCTATCTGCCTCTTATCTCAGGTTATTTTCACACCTTATTGCCGACTCCGCGGTAATAACACCCACTACCTGATTTGTGTTAAGTGAAGATTTTTATTTTTTCAAAAATAAACCCTAATTAAGTCTGCAGACTTTTTTTCAGTGATTTTACCATAAATTGTTTTCTTTTTCCATTCATTTCTTCTTTTCCAGGGCCATTATCTGGCTGTTTATTGACTCTGTACAAATAAAGTTGTTTTGAATTGAATTGGACTAGATAAGTCATGTGATGTGGTATTTAATTAGCGTGAGTTTGGCAATGAGAGAGGAGAATTTTATTATTTAAAATGAAATGCAAATCATCACAAATTAGCTTTATGCCAACTATATGGAGCTTGTTGATTTTTATTTAGTTTGTGGATCCAAGCAGAAAATTTACATTCTAATGTTATAAAAACAGACACCGACAGACAGAGTTTGTGTTCAAAAACAAAACAAAAAAAGCCATCTTTGGTTCCACTGATGAATATCTGAGCTGGGCTTTTGCTAATAATGAAAACATCGTCATCAAGTTTTTGTATCCCAGCAATGCAACTCGTATTTTCTTACATATATATTATTTATAGTTATCTTACATTTATCGCTTGTTCTCCTCCTCCTCTATCCGTCTGCCCAGCAGCAGAGGCTCCCTCATTGTCCTGCTGTTGCCTCTTTGGGGGTTCTGGGCTTCTGTGAAGCACAAGAGCTGCTTCGTAACAGAGGCCATGTTAATAACGTTACATTGATTTTAGTAGTGTAACAACCTGTTAGTCTGCTGTTTTCTGTAAACATACATTAAAAAAGCAGCTAAATCTCATTTTAAATTCATCCATCCATCCATCCATCTTCTTCCGCTTATCCGGGGTCGGGTCGCGGGGGCAGCAGCCTAAGCAGGGAAACCCAGACTTCCCTCTCCCCAGCTACTTTGTCCAGCTCTTCCGGGGGGATCCCGAGGCGCTCCCAGGCCAGCCGAGAGACATAGTTTTAAATTCATTTTTTTAATAATTCAACTAAAGATAATTTTTAAGAAATTCCACTAATTCCAACTTCTGCTGTTCCTTCATCTCAGTGTTGCAACAAAAAGACTTGTTTTTAATGTGCAGGATGGAAATTCCATTATAAGACGAAGGTGTGGGGATTATGGGGGGTTGATGTTGAAGCAGCAGCCAATTATTGCTTGACAGCAACGGTTCCTTCTCACGCTTCCTCCAAAAGCAGCTGTCAAACATCTGCCTCCAGCAGGATCCAGGACAGAAGCAGGAATCTGTGGCTGAAGGACATCAGAGAGCTGGGACGGATGGATGGATGGATGGATGGATGGAGGGAGGGTGGATAAGTAAATGAGGATGGTGAATGAGTGATGGCTTAAACTGGTTTTACTGGTGGTTTCTGCTCAGGTGACGGCCATTTCACCTTGTGCAGGTTCGCCCCTCGTCATCGTTGCCCTCCCGCCACTCCCGTGATCCCTTTTGTCATGGAGACCCGCACGACACTGTTCTGCCTATTCCTCCCCCCTTTTTTTTTCTTCTGATGGATGAAAACGGACACGGCCTCCAGATCAACACGCGGCCATCTATAGGTTTTCCTTCAGTCTCGGCAAGCTGTAACATATCAATCCGCACTTGCACACCCGCGCATGTGAGGGGGGGAGGGGGGGTGCCGAACAATGTTGCCCTGGAACAAAAGCTGCCCTTAGTGTTTGAACTGCTCCATTGAAACAATATTTGTTTTTGATAGCAAGGAGGGAAAAGTGCAAAGAGCGCGCTGAAGGCAGACAGCGTGTCAGTCTGAGACGGAGAGGGTTTGTTGTTCTGTTTGGATTTTCTTTAAATTCTGTTTCTCATTACTGCTGCAGAGCCTCAAGCAGTGTGTGTGTGCATGTGTGTGTGTGTGGTGGGAGTACATGAGCAACTGTCCCTGAGCCCAGGGTCCCCCAGGCGCCGTGGGGAGTCCCCACTTTGATGGAGGCCTGAGCATCATTAGAGGAGATAGGTCAGAAACACGCTGCGCACGACTGCAACGCGTCTGCAGATCTCCTAGCAGCCGCAGCTCTGGAGACGAGCCTCTGTTCAGCTGTTTATCAAAGAGCTGGAATAAAGAATGATGGATGGATGGATGGATAGATGGATGGAATTCAAATTTACGATAGCAGGTTAACAGACTAGAGATTAACTCCAACCCTCGTCTCTTTATCTCTGAAAGTCCGCTCGGCACCAGCAAGCCAACGTGCACGAGCGCCTCCTTTATGGGAGTCGTAAAAATTATACTGTTGTGCTTAATTTCTTTTTAATAAAGTGAGTGAGCACGTTTAGCCAGAGCGGCGGATGTTAATGGGACTGCGAGCAGCAGCCCATCTGAATGCCTCTGCTGAGGAACTGACCTGCTCTGGCCCCAAAGGTCAACCGTATTTTTATAATAAAGACCCTACGGCGTCACCTAAACCTGTCCGGTGTGAGCGAGCAGCAGATAAAACCTGATTCTGCCACCAGACATTACGATACGCTTTTTACGGCAGCGCGATGGGACCAGCCTCCTGGTTTATAGGGCGCAAAGTAAATTTCAGTGAAGAGTGAAGCTGAAGTAGGCCTCAGAAGTGTCCGGAAGAGTCGGGCGTGCACGGCGATGCACAGAACGGGAAAAAGCCCGTTCATGCCTTTTCCAAGTTTATACTGGGAGATGTGAAGTTGAAACGGTTTCATTCATTCTTTTAATTATGTGCTGATATGTGAGAAGAAGTCAGAGCTAAACGTGTTTTCTGTGGTCCTGATGTGATATTAGAACCCGCAGACAGACAGGCAGTTAGACAGGCAGTTAGACAGGCTCTGGCACAGTCAGAGCTAACATTTTAGCCTCTTCCTTGTATATTTCCATATATGTGTGTTTCTTTGTGTCAAATTTTGATGTTAGAGATCTGTGTGTGTGTGTGTGTGTGTGTGTGTGTGTGTGTGTGTGTGTGTGTGCACGCGCTTGCATGTGTGCGTGTGTGTGTGTGATGAGACCCTGCCTCTGACACGACGCTGCTCTGTTAAGGTCAAGGCCTACAGAATGTCAGGGATGATGACACGCACTGAAAGGTTTCATCTAATCCCTCCATTTCTCTTCCTGCCCCTCCGTCCCTCCCATCCGTCTCCGGCCCGCTCACTCACGAGACAGGACAGACATATACCAGCCTTCACCTAAAGTCTGCATCACGAGTGTGTGTGTGTACGTGTGTGTGTGTAAATAGTGTCAAGCCATGCCAGCCCACTACTGAGGCCAGTTCAGAAACGCCTGAGGCCAGTGTGTGTGTGTGTGTGTGTGTGTGTGTGTGTGCGTGTGTGTGTGTGTGTGCGGGTGTGTGTGTCTGGGTGCTTGGTCTGGTCTTTGCAACCTGCTGTCAAACATCTTTGCATCATTCTCCTTTGGCTGCACATTTGCTGGTTCCTGTCTGGTCTGATGTACTGGGACCTCCACTGACTGGAACCATTAACTGGAACAAACCCAACAAGTCAAATATTATATTTAAGTACAAATATGAGCCTTCTACTTTGGGTGTGCTATATAAATGTATATTGACCGCATTAAGCAGTGTGCACTGTGGAATGTGACTCTGGTTTTGAGACCTCGCCAGTGCAGGTTGAGGTTCTTTGTTTTTAGGTTTTATTTTAAACTGTGAAGTTTTGACAGATTTCCAGTCAAACTGCAGTTTTCCTTTTATAATAAACATCAAGACGAATATAGAAAGAAACCAACAATGAGCCAAAGTAACATTTGTTACAACACGTAGTTCTCAGAAAGGTTCCAGGAACTGACAGATTTTCACATGTGAATAGAAATTTATCAGTGTTCTCTAATAATAACAACAATAATAAGACATTTCTTTCATTGTCTTCTCAGCTTTTATTTAAATAGTGCATATTTTGACGTTAGTATTTATTATTTTAATTCTACGTTCAATTTTACATACCAGCTTACACTGAAATTTTACATCGTCTCTATCTTTTTGACTTCAAATCAGACATTTAGGTCCCTCGGAGAGCTGAAGACTCCCAGTCTGCTGCTTCTAAACAGCTTCAAGTGAATTCAATTAAGCTGCCATGAAAAAGAATGTTATTTACACCATGTGAGATTACCTGGACTTAATTTCCTGGGGTTCTGAATAATTGACAAACAGCATGAGCAGACTTAACTAAGCCTCGTATTATGCGCACAGTTAAACATGTCATCAGTTAATCTTAAAGCTTTTTACTCCTACGTTTTCTCCTCCTTTCTTCCCTCGCCTGGCCGCTCCGTAGTTAGCACTTATTAAATTAGCAGTCATCTTAGTGATCAAACAACAAATCTTTTCCATCCAGCCTCTGAAAGACACCAGAGGTCTCCTCGGCATCAGCCGCTACGCCGAGCAGCAACCCGGCGCCGCGGCCATGCTAACTACGAGTTCTCCAGATCCGGGAGAGCGCGCTGCATTTTTCATCCGTTTTGCGGGACAACATGGAATCCAAGATGTCGGGTTTCGCCGGCACCTTCTGCGGCTGTCATTTATCCTCTCACCTCTGTGGATTGGGCCTGGCTCAGCGCAGGGATGGCAGAGATGGAAGGAAAGGAAGAGGGGGGAAATGAAGGATTATATAAAGAAGAAGCAGCACTTGATGCTAACTGGTTGAGATTAGCGCCTTAGGGGTACAGCGGTGGCTGTGATTTTGATTCTGCGCCCCCAGCTAAACGCTGAAGGCCGCCTCGCCTGGAGGAGTCTGCCTTCACCCACAGGCAGTCAAAGATTGTTTTCTTACCAGCATCGTCTCCTCCTCCTCCTCCTCCTCCACAGACACCTGTCATCTCCAATGTCAAAACTCACAGGAAGGAAAAGACGACGCAAAGAATAAACAAAGAAAACATGCATTTTTTCCCTCTCGTACCAGCACACACTCTGCATACAGATCTGTGGGGGTGAGGCCTGGGCTTCGCCTGCACCCACCTGAGCCAAAAAGTCTGCAAAGCGGCGACAAATGGGGCTCCGCTGGAGTCTCAGCGCGGAGCCGGATGGAATAAAACAACAAAAACCATCCCCGCAGAGCTAAAACTGGAGCCAAACAATGAGAAAAAAGCAAAAATTGTGGTCAAATTTTAAATGAAGCCGAATACGGACGACCTTGGTCACCTCCAGGAGCGGCCAGATCGCAGTCGTCCAGCCGGGGCTTGAGGTGAGGCAACGCTGCAGACCTGCCAGGCGGTGTTGTTGCAGCCGATGGGGGGCAGAGGACACGGCAGAGAGGAGCGGCCACGACATGCCATCACAGCCAGACGGGGAAAAAAGCGCACAGCAACGTTTCACCCGCAATGTTTTTCTCTGTTTTAATTTCTTCTGTTTGTTTGTTTGTCGACCTTCTGTGTCAGCTGACCTTCCTCCATCCAGGACCCTGAAGATGAAACACACACACACACACACGCGCGCCAGCTATAACCAGCGATGCTGACATTTCTGCACAGAGGGAGAACAAACACCCCCCGACACACACACACACCCCTCAGACAAATTTACTCAAAAATATGTGCGTGTCTTCAACGTCCCAGACTGTCCGAGCTTGCGGCCGCCGCTGCCAAGGAAGTGTCACCGTGTTGTGACAACTTTAGCGACTGCGGCGCGATGGGTGACCCTCAGCCTGCGGAGGGGGAGTGAGGGGGGGTCGCTGAATCTGCCGCCCACCCCAGATCCTGACAGATGTCACATACCTCCTCCATGGGCACCTTCTGTTTCCTGTTCACCTTTCTCCATCCTGCAGCGTTTAGGGCTCCTGTCTCCACCTCATCAAACACACACACACACACACACACACAAACACACATGGAAAGAGAGAGGGAGAGAGAGAGAGACTTGCTTTTATGCGCTTTTATTTGTCTACCACCAAAACACAATATGGAAAGTAAATCAAAAGGCAAAGTCAATGTGATCTGGAACATTTCAACGTTGTTTTGCACAGACAGAAGCTACATTAGCATCATCAGAAGACAACATCTTCTACCAGGCGACGAATAAAAACGCTGGAAAAGTCAAGGTTACGAACCTGAAACTCAACAGAGGAAGCAGAAATCTGAAATTAAGTGAAAAAGCCGTGAATATTTCCAACAGGACAGCGAATGCTTGTCATCTCACCACGTGTGCGGCTATCTGGGCATGTTTGCTAGTTACAGAAACCTAGAAAGGCGCCACCGGTGAAGATAGCTGCCACAAGAGTTCAGCATTTGCCTCCACAGAACTTATTCAGCTGATGCGCACGTCTTGTCTTTGGCGCCTTAAGGTGGTTTTTGACTCACGAAAACTTGAGTAAAGTACATAAAAATGAGTCCCATCAACCTTTCTTTGTGCTTTCTGCAACTTTGTGAACTGGAAAACTTTTATTTAGGAGCTTTAAGTGACGCATACGTGAAGCATTAGCAGAGCTAAATGTCATCAGAACGGCCTCGCAATGATCGTAGGAAGCTGTGAAGAGTTCGAGACTGGCGCTTGATATGGTTCCATCCCTCGCGTTCAAAAGTTTAATTCCCATCTTTTTATTCCCTTTTCTCTCAATATTGTCTTCTCATTTACTCGCTGGTGCTGGCGTCACCTCCACGGAGGCTGTTTGCTGTTATTTACCAAAGGCATCTCTCCGAGAACAGTTGGTATTTTAGTCTTAGCACACCCCACTCAAAACCTGTTTGCACAGATTTTGCCGCTCATCCTTCAGACTGCCGTTTGACGGAAACACTTCAACAAAATGAGATTCTGCCTCGTTACATTGTCTCGTACTGTTACATCAAAAGTGTCACCAGCCCACTCCATGAATAACAAGTCTAACAAACCAAAAAGCCCGGCATATTAGATTTCCATAAGGCTTCTGCCGGCTGCCTGCTCGCGGGGCCTTCGCATCAGCCGCTCGCTACGCTGTCCTGGATGGAAATGTGCAGGCTAAATCTGATCACGGGGGCTAGATAATGTTCACTTCTCACTCCTGGAACGCAGACATGGGCAGGAAACGGAGGGGATCCTATGACTAACCCATCAATCACGTTGACGTTGCACCCGAGTGATGGATATTCTAATTTCCCTTTTATATACAGGTGTGCAGGATGGATGGGTGACGATTAATGGACGGGCAAGGCAGCTCCCAGAAAACAAAGACAGACACGGCGCGGCCCGCGGCACCGCTTCGGGGGGCAGCGGGGGCCGCGTCTCCAAGATGATGCCTCACATTTGGAACCTGATTTCCCTCTAAACACGCGCAGAAGAACGCAATCCTGAGGTGACAAAAGGTGTCGCTAACATAACAATTGCCTGGGCTCCGCAGGGACCGACGACAGGTCCTGCACTCGTGTCTGCGACAGCCCTCCTCACTCGCACCTCGCTCCATTTTCATGCAGCCTGTTTCTCACGTTCTGTCACTGCTGTCATCTGCTTAATTATTCCTTAACTTCCGCACAGCCCCTCGAGCTGTTTCACTGGAAAACATCAGCCAGCTCAGGCCGGGTGATCTGTCAAACCTCCTTAAGGTTGCTGGCCGGACATCCGCGTAGATGGACTCCTCTGACATGTCAGATGTCTCCTCAACCGTCACCTTTCAGCCTTTACGATAGACCAGTGTCTCTCACTCGTCCAGATTCCTTGTCTCCAGTTATGCTAGGCTAGTCTTTTCACCTCTCCCTTTCTACTTCATGGGAACGATATCTTGAGCTAATTAGTCCCTCCGCAATCCTCCAAATGAAAGTTTGTTATGGTTCCTACAACGCAAACATCCTGAGAGCGGTTCTGACGTGGATGCAGGTTTTTGTCCACTTGAAGACTCTCACTGAGACTTCCAGCTCTTTCCTTCAGCGCTGACATTGAACATTCAGAAACCATCCAGGACGTCTGAGATCTCTCTCCCACGTCCGTGCTTCTCCCTCTCCCTCTCTATCTCACTCCATCTCTGCCTCTTCATCCCCGCCTCCATCCCCCCACCCCACGTCCGAAGCTGTCCTCCCAGCCATCTGTCATGTGATGTTTATGGGCCCTTTTGCTTTTGTGTCCTGATGACCACTGTCACGGGGAGCTAACCATTACCGATGTGGCCTGATGAACGATGCTGCCCGGACGCGTCACTGACACCCCTGTGTCCTTGGCCGTGGAGACGCCGCCTCGCTAGCCGGCTCAGGCAGGTAAAGAATGAGGCCGTGGGGGACCGAAGGGAGCCGGGCTGAGGACCTGTCCGTCATCCTGCGGCAGGACGCTCATGGCCCTCCCCTCCCTCCCAGCCTCCGTCTCCTCTTTATCCGGCCAATGGAAATGCGGGCGCGGTCACCTGGCAGTGGCGATGATGTCGTCATTAATCCTGAGGTGGCGAACAGCGCCCTTGCCTTTCACCTGAATATATATCTACATCTTAACAGACACGGAGAAGGACCCTCGCTCCCCCCCGGGGGCCACAGAAGGTGCCCCGAGGGGTTCGCGTGGAGATGATGAATGTTGCAATTTGTGATTTTATCTGTCAGATAGAAATGTTGCTGTGGGTTTTGATGTTTTATTCAATGTGTTTGCGCTGAGCTGCTGCTCACACACTCGCTGAATCATCGCATTTTTTAAAACTATTGCGCTCTTCCTCTGGAGTCTGGGATCCATTGACATTAGCATCTTCCTCCAAAATTGCACCCGGGTGTCACGGTGATGATCTGTAACCGTTTACGACTCTTCAATGCAGGATTCCGAAGATTTTAAGATGCAATTTGATGGGGAAACTTTGATCTTTCGCAGCCTAGTCCAGGTAACCATGAAGGTAACCACCGGCTGACTGTTGACGCCTCTGTTTTATCAACAACCTTATTTTGTTGTGATTCTGAGAGCGAATCATCCCTCCGCAACAGCGTAATGTGGACAATCTGCTGGACAAAATACAAATTTAATCTAATCAACGAGCACCCCCGCCCTCCCTTGGTGTCACCCACCCTCCTCCTTCCCTCCCTCCATGAAAGTCTGCGCCGGCCGGCCAGGCCGCTGATGAATTCATAAGCAGATCACACTGATAATTGTATTTCATAACTGTCAGTTGGGCGAAGGCTGCCAGTGTGCCCAGGAGCTATTTGTGCGTCAGCCACCCCCCCCAATCACCAGAGATGTGGTTACCGTCTCTGGCCTGAATTACTCAATCAGGAGGACACATTTGCAGATGACGCTTTTATTACAATTAATCAGGAGAACTTGATTAAGAAAGTTATCTCTCCTCTTCAGTGAGACTCGCACAAGTGGCTCAGTTGCGTTTTGGCAGATCCATGTCCCACTGAGCCCAGCCGCCGCTGATGGACAGGTTGGCGGCCATGCCGAGACATGCGCGTGTGTCGCAAACAAACACCCCCCCCCCCCGATCATCCTGTCGCGCACAACTCAGGTTTCAGGAAGAGTTTGGTAAATGACTTTAATTGGCTGCAGGGATGTGCTCGCTAAATCAGGCTCCAATATTCCGTCCCTTTCTTCTCGCCTCTTTCTTTATCACACACACACACACACACACACACACACACACACACACACTTGAATAAAGCCATCTCTTTACCTTTACTCCTTTCCTGGGTCTACGGTGGCTAATTAGTTGAGTGGGGTTTTAGGTTTGGTAATTAGCCAACGGTCGGAGTGACGGGGGCTCGGGGAGTTGGGGAGTTGAGGTCTGACTGACTTGCAGAAGGAGGAACTGGACTGTCTGCATGTTGGCAGCGCAAGCCAGCGCCCCTCAGGTGCCTGGAGGTGGGCTACCAACTCAGGCGCTGAGGGTGATGTCTTTATTAGGAGCCACACATCTGGGCGAGGGAAAACGGCGGGAAAGGAGGGCGCCAGCAGGTGAAAACACGACACTTTCGTCCAATTGCGTCCCTGCTGACAGGCCTCTGGAGAAGCTGTAATGTTTAGGCTTTACAGTCGGCCATTCTGAAAAACAGGAAACAAGGGTGTTTGAAAGCGATAATTCCCGTCTCTGCTAATGTCCTAATGTCCTCCTTCATGCACAGTCACAAAAGATGAAAATGTAGATGAAAATTCCCGCCTGTTTTGGAATCTTCAGGCCTTTAATGTCTCAGCAGAGTGAGGAAAACACACGCCGCCATGGTGAACCTAACCTCAGGTCTCCACTGATAGGCAGTGTTTCCTGTCTAAGAATCACATCGTGTTGCCTCAGATCCACTCATGTCTGGGCTGTAATTAGGAACTCCATCACAAGACTTTGCCCGATACTGTAGGTAAAAAGGTTAAAGCTGCTGTAGCTCCCTCATATACAGCATCCAGCCGTGCGAGCGTAAGATCTGCTAACTTTGACAAGCATAATCTCGATAGCATGATTCCGCAGAAGAAGAAACATCGCAGGAGTTCAAATGAGGGTCTGCCGGTGCTCCTTCAGTCCTTCTCCATCTTTAATGTCTTGTTTACTCTCTGTAGTTCTGGATTGTTTCAGTGTGTTGCCAGTTAGCAGCCTCCGACTGACACAATCCAATTAAATAAAGAGTGTTGTCTCTCCAGGTTCCTGTGTTCTCTAATTGGGGCTGTGACTGCTCACTAATCAGTGGAGGCACAGGTAGGCCCCGGAGGACGCGCAGACGAGGCCTCTCCCGCTAATTGAAGAGATGCTGAACCAAACCTCCTCCTCCTCGCCGCGGATGCACGCGCTACTCCGGCACGCTCATCCATGCGCATCATGTCTGCCATCTTGCATGTGCATGTGTGTGTGTGCTAGCAGTAGAGGAAGCTGCACTTTAGTTCAGTTTAAATCAGATGTGTGTTTGTGTGTGTGTGTGTAGGAGTATCATGCTCATTTCAAAACTGTTGAGCTGCTGTAACAAGTGGATAAAGTTTATCTAATCTAATCAAAACAGGACCTAATGAAAACAAAATGAAATATGCAATAAATTGTGTTTGTGAGAATGATCATAAAATTATATTTTTAACAAGTTTCTAATTGAGGTTGCACAGATAAAAGCATTAACTGGTTTTAAAACATTTTTAAAAATAAGTTTTTGTTCCTACCATTTACTTATGAAGCATTGCTATTAAAATATTTATTAATAACATGAATGAATGGACAATAAACTTTTAATCTAGATATTATCTTCCTGTTTATCACCATTAGAGGAATTTATTTTTGTTTTCTTTATTTTACCCCAGAAAAAAGGAGGAAAAATAAAAAGAATTTCTAAAGACGTATCGTTTATATGATAAATTGGACTAACTTCCACATTAGGAAGCTCAAACTTCCTAACGTGTTTCCGGTTGTTTTGCAGGTTGGGGCAGCACCTGGAACAGACATCAGCAGGATCCGTAACAACGATCCCGGTGTTCCCGGATCTCAACCCGGCTCTGAGGAATCATCTCCAGGTCTCCATGAGACCATCCAGAAGGAAGAACGCCACCAGTTTCTCGTTCAACTCCCAGCTTTGTTGTCAGGTTAGCCATCGTCATGAGGACGCAGTGTTGTTACTGGGCAACAGTAGGATGCTCTCTGCTCATTGGCTGGAAAGATTTGAAACTCAAACATGTTGGAAATAATCAGAGCGGCCCTGCAGACCTAGCTTTCAACATCTTTAAAAAAAAAACAAAAAAAACAAAAAAAAACTTTTTTTCTGTCAGTAAACTTCCAAACATGCTCTGCAGATGTTTCTTCTTCTCCAAAACACATTTAAAAGAAAAAAAAGGCGGAAATGAAAAAAGTCAAAGGACATTCCTCCACGCATTTACCACGAGTGATTTATTCTCCCTCGCAGCGAGACCAGCTCCTGTTCCGCCGGACTAATTTATTTATTTATTTTTTATTACGTGCAGCTCGTGGGCATGTGAATGGAATGATTGATTGCGCGAACAGCGTTTCTGTCAGATACAAACAGGCGGTAAAGCACCGAGCACACCTGGAGCAGCGCCTGCTCCCAACGACCACATAAGCCGCCATTAGAAAAACAATGAAGTCTATCATAAAACATTTATGAGAGATAAAGTGCGTGCGAGAGCTGTGAGCGGCTAGCGTTACGGTTACGGATTTGAAGTCGTTCCAGGCCTGAACCAGAAGGCGGATTATAAAAAAAGACTTCCTGACTGAGATTACACAAAAAAAAATAACTGACTCGTCACATCCATGTTCACAAAATATAGCTTTTATTCATCACAGGTGCTGATCAATGCTGTTTGAGGTTAATTATTTCACAGCTTTCAGAGTTTACTGTTGCTTACGGTGGGCGGAGCCACGTCCACCACCACCTTGCCCAGGTTTTTCCCTGCGTACATGTAGTCCACTGCCCTGAAGACTGACTCCAGGCCTGTGAACCTGCCCTCCGGGGCCAAATCCCCACCGTCTACCTCGCACACCAGCTGGCCCCTGGAGAACATGTGTGTCATGCTACCCAGGGCGTCGTGGTAGTCTCCTAAGAAGTGTGGAAGGAAGAAACCGCGGATGCTGGCCGATTTCTGGAGCAGCTTGACTGGGAGTGTCTCCCCCCGGAAACGCGGGATTCCCGAGGCAGACTGGTAACCCGAGATGAAACCGATCACGATCACTCGGCCCTTATTAGCCAGACTGTTGACGGCTGCTTCTAAGACGCTGCCTCCCACCGACTCATACACCACGTCGACACCTTGCGGGTACTCCACCCGCAGAGTTTTGGCCAGATCTTCCGAGGTGTAGTTGATTGGCCTGTCGCAGCCGAGGGACTTGAGGAAGCCCGCCTTCTCATCGGACGAACAGGTCCCTATCACGTGACACCCGGCCTGTTTAGCAAACTGAACGGCAAACTGCCCCGTTCCTCCTGCAGCCGCCGTCACCAGTACTGTCTCACCTTTAGCCAGGTCGCCCAGGCGTTTCAGGGCGATGAAGGCCGTGGCGCCGCTAACCAGCAGGGTGAGGAACTCTGGCCTCACCGCGGGGACGTGCATGCACTCTTTGGCCGGCACCACCGTGTACTCCGCAAAGGCTCCGCTGCTGAAGTAGGCCACCGTGTCCCCGACGGCGTACCTGGAGCTGGCGCTGAGGCCCAGACCAACGACCTCGCCAATCCCCTCAAAGCCGGCATCAAAGGGAGGCTTCAGCGTGGGATCGTAGCGGCCGGCGGAGTAATTAATATCAGAGGCATTGATTCCCACAAACCTGAAAGACAGAAGAGGGCGAGACAATGTGATTCTTCTGGAGCTGTGATTGGTCACTAACCCGAGCACGTGAGCCACTGAAGGCAACGCCTCCCTCTCAAAAACTTTCCACCACGTTCGGACCACGGTTTTCATTTCTCAGCACCGGCAGGGCGGCATGATGGAACGTCTTCTGAGATGCCCACAACCAGCCTTCAACGCTCAGAGAGCTAGCTGCTTCCTGCCTCGACACCAGCGCGGCCCATTTCATCTTGCTCCAGTAGAAGCAAATGTGCGAGAAGAAAACGTACAAATAAATCATTTACCGTCTCTTAGAACGACACGCTTGCTGCGCCTCACTACCAAGGGTGTCATATGTGCACTTTGAGCCTGCACATGATGTTTGTGAGGATTAAAGATCGGTCACTATGACACTACAAAATCACTCCATTTACCTGGTTGGGCCTTAAAATCTAAAGTCACTAAAAACAATACCTAAAACCTCAACATTAACATATAAAAAACACCTTCTGATGTATTATTTAGTTAGTGATAAGTTAATAACTTATTTCTAGGTTAAAGTAAAATGTTCCAAGCTTTTTCGTCTCATACGGTCATGCTGGATTAGGATTAAATGCTGCTGCCGAAAAAGCAAAAGTGTTTCTCTGGTTACACCAGAGTCCCACACAGACAAAATTATTTACCCTCCCAGATCCTGCGGTGCCGACACCAGAATAACACCACCGCCTCCATGGTCAAAGGTTTCATGCAACTGGCGCTCACAATCTGGTATCATCATCATGTTCATAAAATGCATGATCACTTTACACTTTCATTCCTGTCAGATTAAACATCTATACTGTGGGAGGAATTCTTTTTTTTTTTTTAACCAATCAAGAACATCTTTCTTCACATTTTCCCTGCTGACTTCAGGTGCTTTCATCTCTCCCTTCGCCGTGAATGACACAAATGATCTCGCAATCCCTGCGCCGCATCTCCTTCTCCATCATGGATGCCTGTCACAGCCCCCCTTCATGACTTTCTGTTGGCAGTTTGGTGACGTAAAGACAAGAGGAAATAGAGAAAAAGAGAGTGGGGGATGAGAGAGAGAGAAAGAGAGAGAGATGCTGAGATGGATTGATAGACAAATGCAGAAGAGGGCGGAACTTGGAATTACGGTCCAGCGCTTTTTTTTTTCCCCCTCGCGTATTTTGCCATCTTGTGATGAGGACGGTGGTCGCAGGTGCGGGACATGGGTGATCCGAGGTAAGAGAAACGCTTTTATTCAACTCCTCAACATTTCCTATTAGATCGACGTCGATCGGTGATGCGCAAATAGACTTTGACTCAAGCCTCCGCTAAAGCGAACGCGCAGTAAACAAAAGCTTTCCAGAGACAACTTACCGATTCCTGACCAGCAGGTCCGCGTCTCCTGGCGTAGGAACGGCCGCGGTGCGCAGGGACACGGCCTCCCTGAAATCAGGACTGAGCTTGTTCACAACTAGCTTCTTCATAGTGCTCGGTATGGAGGAGCCTTTGAAATCCATGAAGTGCGCAGAGTAGGACATGTCTATGATGGAGCGCCGCGCAGGCGGGTCAACTCCTGGGAGCGCGTCGGTGCCTCTGCGCCCCCGGCCGATCACCGACAACACTCTGCCGCTGCTCCTCTTCACCAGGAGGCTGGCCATCGATCCCAAACGTGACAAAGTTCATGTACAACTCAGCGTGCGCTTGTAGCCGGAACTGCCATTAGCCTGTGCGCTAAGCTTCCTACCACTGCTGCAGGCCGAGCCGAGCCGAGCCGGAACCGAATATAAACGCGCACTTCAGCAGATAAACACGAAGCTGCGTCGCTTTTAGCGCGTTTATCGGCCGTAAATGTAAATAAAACACCGATCTGAGAGGCGAGGATTTGGGATTAGAGCGTCGCACTGGCGCAGGCTCGTCAGCGGCACAGCAGCGCCCGAGTGGTGTCGTCGAAGTCCCTCCCCTTCCCGGACACAGCTCTCACTTCCTAGTAAGGTGAAACAAATCAATCCCGGTACCATAATCTGGCATATGATGGACTGTTTTATTCCCGGTGAAAGGACAGACCGGGTCTAAATCTGTAGATCTTTAAATTTGCACGTTTATTTCAGAGGAGTTTGTGGTCACAAGTGACAGAGTGAAAAGCTTTCTCGGGTTTCACCTGTCGTTTACTGGAAGTTTCGCTGTGAGAATCATTCACCAACTTCCACAAAACGCACCGCTGAACTTGTCCCACCCCCGCGGGAGTCGAACCCTCGACCCCTGGCGCGCAAAGACTCGCGATTCCAGCCGAAGGTGACAAGTTAAACTTGTTGGGAATCTCATGCGAGCGGGCGTCATCGTGTCTGTAACTGAGAGCTTTTATTTCTCCCGTTAAGTTAAAAAGATTTCGCGCATTTGTCCGAGATTTTGGAGAGACGAGAGGGAGGGAGGGAAGGAGAGAGGGAGCGGGGAAAACAAGACAATTAAAAAGATTGACAGGTAGGCTCCTCTGTCAGGGGTGACGCTTGCGGAGAGGGGAGGAGTAAAATGTAGCAGGAAAAGCCACTCGATGCGTCTGTCTATCAGTTGAGACTGTCTGAAACAGCTTCTGGATCCACCGCGTTTCCATTTTTTTTTCCTTTTGGGAGACCTCAGATCAGTCCCAGGAGTTTTTCTCCCTCTTTTTCGCCCGTTTAGAGCGACAAATATCTGACTCCACACCGACCCGAGCTGGGTTTTTGGTCGGATGCGCCTGTTTTGTTTGTTTCTCTCCGTCAGCTCGCTCCTCTCCGCCGCATCAGCCGCCGCTGCCCGCGATGCGATGAGACCGACGGCGTGAATTATTCCCACTTTAAACGTGAGTAGCAGAGCCGAGCTGCTCTTTCTATAGCTCTTTTCTTCTGCGGGAGAGCGAGAGGAGGAGAGGAGGGGAGGGTAGGGAGGAAGAAGTCACTGCCGGACTGGCGAGGCTGGATCCGGGCTGAGGTGGCGCGGTGGTGACGGGACTGACATTAACCCATCTAATGCCTGCCTGTCTGCTCTTTTCCTCTCCCCTGTGTCTGTTTCAGGTCTCCGGCAAGAGAAGATAAGGAAACCTAAGGATATTTAACCAGAGCGGTGCGCAGAGCTCACACGGGACTTATTTATTTGGTCACCGCCAGAGTTTATTCATTTTTGTAGCTTTTGCGTGCGTAAAAGACGCAGCAAAGTCTCCCACCGAACAGAGCAGGAGATCAGGGGCCTTTTTTTTTTTTTTTTTTTTTTTTTTTTTTTTTTTTTTTTTGCAGTGGGAGTCAACTGTAAACTTGGTGCTTCTTTTTATTCGCCGTGCCAGTGAGGGGAAAATGAAGGAAGATGATCTTTGATGGGCACGGAGGTGTCGGGAGCCGGCCGAGTCTCTTCTTAAATTTCGTCCCTGCTGTCGAAGCCGATCCGGTCAAGTCCGAAGAAGAGCAGGCGGTTTGAAGAGAAGACGTCTCCGGGTCCCAGAGAGAAGAGAGAACGCCATCGCACCGTCGAGCGGGATGAATTTTCACAACTGAGAGACTCAAATCGCCTGTAATTCCTGCATGAGAAGCACCGAGGAAAGTGACGCTCACTATGCCGAGGAGAAAGCAGCAAGAGCCGCGGCGTTCAGCAGGTATAACCCGATCCTCCACAACCACCAGTCTGCACACAACAGCCACAAGGATACACACCTCTCCATTCCAAGCATTCGTGCTGCATGCTCACATTAACTGTGTAAAACGCACGCTTGTGCTTTTACACGCACCCGCAGATTTGTTAAAAACGAGCGCAAATCTCGCCCCTAAACGTCTCTTTGAGATTTAATTTTTATCCCTCTTTTCCTGGGAAAGTTCTCCAAAGAATGACGAGATAAACTAAACAGCATCTTATTGGGGATAAAAGGGAGCTTTTGAGGTTCAAGAGTGAGCAATGATGAATAATTGACTGGAGAAAGAAGAGGGAGAAGAGGGGCAGAGCCGTTTTTCTCCTCTTTCTTTCCGTTTTATTAGAGGATTGCCATCCTTGATTTGATGTGTGATTGATCGCCTGTCATGTGGCACCCTTTGATCTATTCATCCCTGATAAACATCAATAAATCCTCCCATGAAGGCAGTCCTGCCTCTGGTAGGTTTAGCACACACACACACACACACACACACACACAAAAGCAAAAGCTTCAAAAAAAGAAAAAAGTTGGGAATTATCGTAGAAAAACACCTCTTTGTCTCTGGAAGGAATGCCCTAAAAGCAGATGAAAGGGTGGCGTCTGTGTTTAATATATCGGCGTTGAATCGGCTCTTCACAAATCAGGTGTTTGATTCTCTCTTTCTGGACAGAAATGTGGACGTTTGCACACGTGTTCCATCACAAATTCATCCCACATCCACCACCAGAATCGGCCCAGTAATTAAATCAATATCCACTGCTGGAGGGGAGTGTTTTTTTTTTTTTTTTGTCTTTTATTTGCAGTGTGACTGGCTGATAAAACCGGGTCTTGGCGGAGGGCCGGCGAGGTTGACTTCTAGTGGTTTGGATCGGGACCCCCTCCGCCCCCTCGTTCCCCCTCCCCTCATCTCTCTGCAGCCTTTTAAACAAATGTAAATGAGTGACAGGGGTTTCTACCTCTGTGCTAATGAGGCCGGGCCTTTGAAGTCAGGCATTAACAACTGGAGCGAACAAAAGACAGTTACAGAATTTTAAAGAGATTTTGAAATTTGAGGTGCAAAGCGGGTCGGAGACGAGGGTCGGACGACCGAGACTTTGAACTCAGCAGGTTTTATCATTTGGAGCGGCGAGCTGGTGGTGCTGGTGATGGAGAGGTGGAGGAGGAGGAAGAGTGTAGGATGGAGAAGGCTCAACCAGTGCTGGAGTCGACCTGTTTTCCCCGTCTGAGTGATTTTGGCGTGACTCGCGAGCCGCGCCGTAACGCAAACAGCAGGGGCGTTGTGGTGAAAATGACCACCGTGGTGGGAGCAGAACGAGTCCCGCTCGCCGTCTACGCGCAGCCACGAGAACATGACACGGCTGTGACCCCTCCCTCCCTTCCCACACACACAGACACACACAGACACACACTCTCTCTCGGGGTTAGCGTGCTCGGCGGCTTCGCTGGTCCTGACCTGTGACTTCTGCTCGTGGGCCGACCGCTCGGGGAAATCACGACTCAGGAAATAAAACCAGCAACATGTTTTTAATTTTCTATGTTTTCCAGGCCTGAAATATTCTGAAGCAACGTGCACGGTTAGGTTTTTGGAATTTTGAATAATTGTACTAATAATTATTATTATTTCTCACTCTTGCAGCTCGGAACCGTCTTGCTGCCAAGTATTTGTGAAATTTGCTAAAAAAAAATACCTGTTTTTGAGCACAAATAAATAGTTGTATCTTTTACTTTAATTCTCTCTCTGCGTTGTCCTGATCAGCATAAATTTCCTTGACGGTTTTCAGGTGTTTACAAAAGCACAAAGCAAAGCTGAGACGTAAAAAAAAAAACGTTTCCGTCCTCAGTGTTTATTTTATTACACGCAGCAGAGCGTCCTCGCCGCTGTTGGTACACGTGTGCCAGCCAACCTGTAGCCCCGGCTTGTCAGCGGGCCGCCATCTGAAGGTGAGGGAAGAGTTGAAAAGTCGGGGCGGAGCGATAACGTCTTTCATCCCAGACGGGCTTGTGGTCGTCTTAGAGGAGGAAGATGAAGAGGAAGAGCAGATAAGATAGTTCTTACTTCTGTACAGTCTGATGGTTAATTATAAGGACGTGTGTGTGTGTTTGTGTATGTGTGTGTGTGGGAGCGTTGGCGGTAGTGAGGTTGCTTCTCGTTGGCTTCATTAGAGAGGGGCCTAATTATCCGCCGAGCTGATGGATTTGTGACAGGCCCTAACGATTAATGCTGACAAATTCAGTAAGGTGTCAAGTCCGCAGCTGCCTTGATGTAATCAAGTTGATATTATACAGTCCCTGTAGCCCCCAGTGCAGCACCAACTCAATTTGCCCGCGCAGGTGACAAATGGACTTTGCTACCTGACTAATCACATCAGGAGACAATGCCAGTTAATGACCTCCGCCCCTCCCCCCACATCAGCACCACTACTCTTCTAACCTTGACAGGAAATTTCACTCCTTCCATCTGCACCTCTCTTTTTGATTTGCTTCCGTGCCTCTTTTTTTCACTTGGTTTTTCAAAAGTGTTCCTGGAGTTTCCGAGAATGCAGGGATGGAAATTCTTTTGGAGTTTTTATATTAATGATGCGGCTCCGGTCCGTTCTGGACGCTCAAAAAATAAAGAAAACAACTCCGACAGCAGTGGAGCACCTCTGCATGTGCTGCGGCAGTGCCGGTAAATCAGCAGCACATCATAACACGTTCTCCATGTCCTTTCCGTTCTGCTGAAGGCCTGCAGTTTATTCCAAGCAGCAGAATCACAGTGACCCGGATTAATGATTTTGCATGCCTACGGTGGCTACGTTAGACAGCGACCTTTATGCTCCGACTCCACGGTGCTGTTACACGATAGTCTCCCCTTGAAATAATCGGCATGCTGAGATTTATGTGGCCCCTAACCTTCTGTCTTTACTGCCGTCGCGAGGAGCAGTCCCCCCTGCCTTGGCTTTGGTGTTGGGGGGTTTCAAAAAACCAGGTTTGTGTTTGGTGAGAAACGCAATTTGGAGCATTGTTTGGAGCCGGTGGGAAGCTCAGCTGCCTCAAAGGCTCAAAGTTTATGTTAGAATTAAGGGGAGAAAGTGTGTGTGTGCGTGTGTGTGTGTGTGTGTGTGTGTGTGTGTGAGGGAGAGAGAGGGTTGCAGAGACAGCGAGTGTGTGTGCTTGAAGCTTAGCACTGACCGGTGTTAGTTTTCCTGGAATGAATAACTTGTATTGCGGTAACTGCGCCATGTTAGTCATCCTCCTTAGCAGATCCTGCCTTCAGTCCCCGAAAATCCCCCCCCAGCAGCGGCTCCACATTTTTCCCACCCCTGACTGTCATCTCGCTCGTTTGTTTCCATCTAAACCAGGAGGAATCGGAGGGAAGAGGAGCTCGTATCGTCTATCGTATCGATCGGCGTCCCCGCCTCTGTAGCTGTGTCCTGTAGTCACTGTTCCTCCGGCTTTAACTCCGGTGTGTGTGTGTGTGTGTGTGTGTGTGTGTGTGTGTGTGTTTTCTGGTCAAGCTCGGGTAGAGGTTACGCTAATTGGAGCGCTGGTGTCGTTAGCAGGTGGCATCGATCGACCTCGTCGATAGCTATTTCTGCTCCCGCGCCGCCCTCCCGAACCATTAGTTAAATTTACATCTGGGATTTGAGGCAGTCAAAGGTCAAACATGCTCTGTTCGCTCTTCTAAAGCCTCAGATCACAGAGCGCTGCCATGCTAGCATGTGTGACGTATCAAGTTCCGTGCGGCGAGTTGATCTTTACATTCTTGCTCTGTGCTGATTATTGGCAATATAATTGATAAAATCACCAAATTTTACTGCTTTTTATCTGTTTTTCCTCCTGTCTGAGTCTTTTCTGGGCAAATGTTTTGCCCCCGGGGCCCGCTGTTACCATCACTCGCAGTGTGTTGCCCTCACACACACACACGCACACACACATTGACAGTACACCTAATGCTTAAGTGCAGCCAGCCTGTCTCCGTGGGAGGTCATAATGGAGGTGGCTTAGCATGATGGGAAATCATATCATTAAAGCAGCCAGATGTGCTTTGTTGCCTGCCTCGCAGCACATAAAAACAGCAGCAAGTCATGGGATCCAAAAAAAAAAAGAACGAAAGAGGGAAGGAAAAAAGAATCTGGTCTGAGAAAAGCAAGTTTGAAACAGATAGAAAGCAGCCCAGTGGGACGGTGCTGACAGGCCTGACTCCTGACTGCCATAGAAAAACAATCCCCCCCCAAAATAAAGGATATTTGTCCACTTTTTCTCACTTTCCAGTGGCGCAGCAGCAGAACCAGCTGCTTTAACTCGGGCTCCAGATTGGACTCACTGCTTTGATGAATGGCACGCCGCCGCTGTTATCAGCTCGTGTTAAGTGTGTTTAATTACTATGTAATATTTGTGTTGTGCTGAGTAATTAATTTAGCTCAGGCTCAGCGGCAGGGGTGTGAGGCCTTTGCAGGAAAACACACACACACGCACACACACACACACACACACACACACACACAAACACACTCTCTCACACACACATGCAGGAGCACTTTTCTCCTGCACCTAATCTGAGATGTGAGAAAGATAAGAGGGGAAGTGTTTGACAGAATTCGTCGTGCAACATTTGAAGTGCATTAATTGACATCTGAAATTTTCTTAAGTAAAGCGTTACATTTGCTGAGGGTAAATTTGCTCTCTTGATCAGCGCAGCGCCTCCTCGAGAGGCGGCGGCAGAGGCTGTTGGAGACAAATTCAACATGTTACTTCCATCAATAAAAGATGAGCAATTACAGAATATTTTGTCTAATAAGTATTTGAATTCCTCAGTGCGAGGGCGAGATGGGGGGGAGAAAACACGCAGCTTACCCACTCGTTACATCAGTTAGCGGAGGGAGTGAGAGGCAGCGCTTTGATACTAACAAACAAACAAGACAAACGAGATGGGCCCGCTACAGAAGAGCACAAGCCCTATCCAGGGACACCCAACCCCTGCATGCTCCATCTCTTCTTCCTCTACATCTCTCTTTTCACACTCCTCTCATCTTCCCTCTCATTTCGCCTTCGCTCCCTTTAATTTTTGGCCCGTTCCCCATCTCACATCCCGCTCTCTGTACTGGATAAACGCTCACTTCTTTGCTAACATAAAGCAGAAAAAAAGAGACGTGTTGGTGGGAGAAGTCGAGACAAAGTTGCCAGCTAAGGGATGTTAGCCTGTGAAGTATTTGGAGGTTGCCAAATACTGGAGAAGAGTGTTTGAGTGGGCCGGGGCTGGGTTCAGTAGCTGGCAGGTGGGGGAGCTTCTAGGACAGGTATTAATGCTGACAGATGAACGCAGCGGCGGGCGAACGCTCCCTCAACAGCTGCGACTGGCATGATTATCCTGACAGGTGTCAATTAAGAATTACGGCCTCGTCTGTCCGAATGTGCAGATGAGCTCCTGCAGCCCTCCAGCTGTCGATGCACGAGCAAAATGTCGGCGCTAGCATAGTCGCGGTGATGTCAATGATGCGTCCGCGCAGATCCGGTTTGGTCAGACGTGTAAATAAGCATTAGAAGCAGTGACACACTTGTCGATTTACCTCCGGAATGAGCCCCTTCCACCTGATTGTTACTGGGAGTTAGCTTCAGACCGGGTTGCGGCCTGGTGTTTAAGCGGGTTTTGCAGCCGTCTCATTACACGCCTGCTCTGTGTTTGTGTACGTCTGCCTTCGTAGACAGCCTGTGGTGCGTTCGCCTTCTCAAAAAGCAGCAGGTGCAGACAAACATGGATCCCAGCTCGTTTGATCGCCCCCTCGGTCGCTTTTGTTCTTCACTGTTTAGCGGGACGCTGAGGTCAGCGAGTGAGGAAATGAATAGTTGCTGTTGCCCATCTCCAAAGCTCTCTTCCAGTAAACCCGCCGGCGGTCTGGGGTCTGTGGGTTTCTGGGAAATTCAGCACGTGTATTCTGAATTTCCAATATTTCTCGATGTCTAGCAGTTTGAATCTGCAGTTTATTGACTCAAATGTTTATTTTGTGTAGCAAAAACTCCGACTATAACTTCCCCTGAACGCACGCCATATGACTTTTTCAGCTATCTCTTTGCGCTCCGCCGCGTCGACGTGGGATAAACACGGGCGGCTTCAATCGGCGGAGAGAGGAAGCAAAAACAGCAGTGGAAAAAAGCAACATGAGAGCGAGAGCACTAGTCTCCCCAGGAACCCACAGAGGGATTTGCATGTTCACTTGGGAGTTAGAGTTTTGGATTTCCTCCCTCGAAATCGTTTGCTGCAGAAAATAAGCGGGTGGGAGATGATATCAGCCTTATTTGCTGCTCCGACGGTATTTGCATATCTCTTGTTTTAAATAAGGAAACCCTCTCAGAGCCAAAGCCAGCTTGTTTCCCGGAGCTTCGTTAGGCGTCACCTTTTTTCTTTACAGTATAAACGGTTCAAGCTCTTTTCCTCCTCTTATTTGGTCCTTTCTTCCGGCCTGCCTCCTCCCAGGCTGGCTGCTGCCGGCGATTATCAGACCTGTGAATATTTTCCATCCCCATGCAAATCACCCACCACGCTCTCTTATCGCTGCTGTTTTGCCCCCTTCCACGCCCCGAACCGCTGTCTGTAATCAAAGTAAACGCCGGCTCGGGCTAAAAGGCAAGCGCTTTTTGTGGAGATGGATGGCGGGATTAAATATTAACTGGATGCGGCCGACTTAAGGCAAGTGTTTCACATAGCTGCTCCCGCCACGGAAGCCATGCATTGATCCCCTCGCCCAGGCGCCTCTGCTTGTTTGGCTGCCTGCCGTTAATTTTTCACCATCATCCCGCTGACTGGGCCTTTGAAACGCAGAGGGAGACCACGGTTACACCCCCCCGCCCTCTTCCCCACAAACACACACGCACACACTTATAACGGGGGGCAGGTGAGATGGATGATAGCAATTTGAAATTTTGTTTGTGCGTGTGATCATGGAGATTGTTTTCCAGTCACACAGCGATGTTACAATTGCAGTGATTAATTGCGTCAGGTAGCCCAGTTAGGATTGGACGGATCTGTGGAAATGGGAGGTTGCGGGTTCTCCCCCGTCTGCTCTTGACTCGTGAATATGGTGTTTATCAGCTGACCTTGGAGCCAGACCCCCCCGCCCCTGAATGTGATTAACATTAAAGCAAATTTCGGGGCAAATGAAAGCAGAAAAATGGAGCATGGTTAGCATGGAGGGCTGGAGGCGCTGCCTGCTTGCTGTCTGCTTGTGTATAGCTATATCCTGCGGGTCACGGAGGCAGCTTGTTAACAGGTAGGGGGTTCATACCAGTGGTGTTTGACCCCCGCTTCCCCCTCCTGCCTCGAACCACATGCACACCCATAAACACAGTCACTGCTGCGGCCGATAGCATTGTGAAGCCCTTCTGGCATTTAAAGCGCGGAGATCAGCCCTCATCAGTCAGCCTACCCCACCCCCTCCTGCCAGCGTGTACATCTGCCATCTGAGGGGGTCACAGGCAGGTCACGGCCCCCCTGGTGGCCACTCCCCGGACCATTATTGTTGCGCCGCTTCTGGTTTTGGGTATTTTTGCGAGTTTCTTTCTGTCTGCGCTGACTTCACCGCAGATGAAAGCAGCAGCAGATACCAGTGTGTCACTGCTGGAAGGTGCACGTAGCTGGTATTTATAATTCCGTATGGAATTAATTTGAATAATTTTCATGGCGGCAGATATTCCGGATATTTTGCTACGAGTCAGAATTACATGAGCCATAAAGTGTTTCCAGCCAGTAATAATAAAGCAGATAATATTAGCACTCCACTAAAAATATTGTTTGCTTGTTAAATCCCATTAAGATGCTGCGTTCACAGTAAATGGATGCTGTTAGGATCTTTTTCCAAGAAAAAAACATAGAATATAGAAGTATAGGGTAGATGGGAGTGTTGGTAATATATCCAGATAAATGTCCCAGTATCAGACCAGGAACCGATACCAGCGTTTGTTTGAGCCTTTTCTCTCTTCCCCTCGTCTCCCACACTTTTTGACTCTCCTTGAGTGAAACTAGGCCTCGTCCCCATAGCAACACATGGCGAACTGTTACTCATGAGTTTGTGTGCAGCCCGAGAGGACGGCTCCCATCCTGTTCCTCATTCCTGTGATTTCATCCCCGCACATCTACCACCTCATCATGGCTTTCCCGGACCGCGCTGAGTAACTGTCAGTGATGTTATTTGGACGTCTGAGCGGTTTCCAGGACCAGCGCGGAGGTGTGTGTCCGTGTGTGTGTGTGTGTGTGGGTGTTTGTGTGCGTTTTATGTGTTTTATATGAAATCACGTCAGGATCGAGAGGCAACGCTGGGAAATGTCCCTCAGTCACGCCAGGCTTGTTTTCCTCCCCTGTGCTGTTAAATCTCCAGGAGTTCCAATAACAGGTCAGTCGTTCAGGAATAAGGGTATGTGTGTGTGTGTGTGTGTGGGGCGTGGGGTGGGGGTGGGCTGGGGGCGGAGGAAGTGAAAGAACCAAAGACCCAGAACATGATTAGAGAGAAAGAAAGTGTGCTGTATGCAGACGAGGAAAAAAAAAGGTGTTCTTTATGCTGGCTCAACCATCGCGTGGGTGGTGCCTGGAGTGGAGAGGTCAATGGGATGCTGTGATAGGCTAATCTGCGTGGAAGGGGGGGTTAGGGCAGGCCTTCTGGGAGCAGCTCATTGGCTAGACTCATTCTGCCTGAGAAATGAAACTTCATCGAATCTTTGTTTTCAGGGGTTTTTTTGTTTGCTGTGTGAAGCCTGAGAGCTCTGAAACAAAAATTTATACGCCTGCATCTGTGCTGGATGTGCCCGCGTGTGTGTTTCTGTTCTGCGTGTGTGTGTGTGTGTGTTGCATACTTTTCCTCCTTCATCCCAGTTCCTGTGGGTGTGTGTGTGTGTGTGTGTGTGTGTGTGTGTGTAGTGCCCGCTGTTTCCAGAGCTGTGTCCTCCAGTCAGACACATGGATGACAGATGACCCAGTGGGAGACACCCGCCATCCTGCCCAACTGGATTCTTGCCTCCCCCCCACCCCTCCTCACCTCTCCTCACCCCACCACCCACCCCGCTGTTAAAAAGTGTGTACTTTGTTTACTTCCTCGGCATTTTGCCATGAAGCCTGGACCCACCTCCGCTGCCCTCTTTACGGGTTCGTACATGATCATAATAGCTGCGTCACTGCGAGTGTGTGTGTGTGTGTGTGTGTGTGTGTGTGTGTGTGTGCAGGCGAACAAACCAGCCGCAACCTGGCTACATGTCTATCGCTAGGAGGGAGGGAGGGGTGACTCACTGGGCCAGAGGAAACCTAAATCCTCACATATGAAAAAAAAAAAAAAGGCCATGCACCCGGCCTGGGCGAAGGAGGGAGTGAGAAAGACGGGAAGAGAGAGAGAGAGAGAGAGAGAGGAAAAAAGTTGATTTCCTTTTTCAGCGGAGCCATACATCACAGGGCCTCCCAGCTGCAGTGTCACAAGCTGACAGAATGACATGTGTCATTTATCAAAGGGGCCAGGCGGGGGCCTTGGGAAACGTGCACCACAAAGCCTGAGAGAGTTCATTCCAACACTCAACCCTCCCTCCTTCCCTCCCTCATCTCTGCTCACTCAGCCCGCCCCCGCTGTTCACTCTGCTCCTCGTTCTCTCTCGCTCCGCCCCCCCCCCCCCCCCCACACACACACACACACACACACAAGCTGCCGCCACCCTCCCTGCTCGCTCTGCCTGGTGCCAAAAAAGGGCCCTGTAATATTTTCTGTCTTTGGCGTGCTCACACACAGCCTGTGTGTGTGTGTGTTACCCCACAGAATGCACACACTCCAGTCTTTGGGCCACACTTGTTGCTCTCATAACTTGTGTTGCAACACACTTGCAACAAGCTGGAATATTGTAAGCCCAGGCCCTTCTGAGCACCCTGGAAATGAATCTAGCGTTATCGGGAAGAGCAGTTTGAGCCTTCGTCGGTGGGTTTTCGGAGCAGTGGAGTGTCGTGCCGCTGTGGTTGTTATTTTTTAATATCCCGGTTAGAGCTACTCTGCTTGTTTTTGCTGTCGTTAAGAAAATCCGCGGCCTCTGCGTGTGAGAAGGACCGGCTGCTGGGAGATGTTTGATGGAGAGATTACAGCCTTGCAGGCTTGTCGGGCCCCAGTTGGAGATCTGCGGGGTCACGGCACAGAACGCGCAGCCCGTGCGCAGGTGCGCCCGCCGCTGCGCTAACGTAGCCGCCGCGCGCCCCTTCTATGACTTTCCTGACATCACCGTCTCCAGCTTCCTCTCATCCATCATCGGATCACCTTTCATCCCTACCCCCATCATCAGCCTTCCAGCTCCATCCCAGCCACTTCCAGAATCAATAAACTGTCTCACCTGGGCACCGCCGCAGGGTGACATTTTCTTTAAAAGAAGCTCGAGCATTGCGTCTGCGGACCGCCGCCAAATTTTCCGGTGGCTTGTTTCTCCACCGCAGCACAAATTCTTCTTTTATTACTTTCCCTCTGAAAAGGCGCGTCCAGATAATTCATTTCGTGTATTCTGGACCAACATATTACCGTTTAGAAGCCATATTTTAATGGTGAATTGAATAACATTTTTATGTCTTTTAAAAAGGAACAAGGACGTTTACATACATTAGGGGGCGATTTTGAAATTTATGGACATGGGACGTTTTTCTCAGAGTCGGCCAAAGATTGAAAACACGTGCGTTTGGGATACTTCTTGCGAGCACGTGTGGCCCTGAGAAAACCGGTTCTTCTTGCTCACCTTTTCCGCTCTCATACCAGACTAAACGGATTACCCTTCCACGCCGCTGCACCGCTGCTGAAAGCAGCCTGGTTCTGGCAGATCAGAGAGCCGCAGAACAGCCAAGCAACTTTGGGGGAAATTGCCTGATTAATTATTGAAAGTGAGACTTGGGGGCAGCACGAGGTGGCGTGCAGACGCGGCGAGGGAAGTGTGTATATGTGTGTGTGTGTGTGTGTGTGTGTGGGGGGGGGGGGGGGGGAGTGGGTAATGTTTGCCTGCTTTGTCTAAGGAGTTAAAAGACACGACCCTTCCAGCAGGTCGTGGGCAGTTCAGTCTGCCCCCCCTCCCCACCTAATAAGTACTTCCCAGCCCTCACTACGCCTTTTAAACACAACGAGTGTGAGTTCAGGAGTTTTTTTCATGTTTTAGGGTAAGATGACCTCGTTTTTAGATCCTCGCTCCTTCTCTGTCCTTCCTCTGTTTGTGCATGTGCGCGTGTGTGTCACGGTGGCATTCTTCACATCTGATATTATTCAGGCAAACTGGATTGCACGGGGAGATTGGACTCCTGAGCCCCCGGGTGGGGTCATGTGTTTGGTGGGGGGAGTAGAGAGGAAATTTAATAGATTTAAGATGAAAGCGTGTCCTGATGTGTGCATACATTCATTCATTCTCCCGTACTTTCATCAGTCGCTCTCAGCGGGGATTTTTGGCATGTGTTGAGTGTTTCTCCTCTTGTGTGTGTGTGTGTGTGTGTGTGTGTGTGTCCTCATTGATCTCCAGTGATGTGATCCTCCTTGAGAGTTTGTTCTCATTGGACTCTGATTTACGGCTTCATTAGGGTCCTTGCTTTACCTCTTCTTTTTCTTTTGTCTCATGTTTCTGGATCACCCATGCAGACAGACCACAAACACACACACACACACACACACAGACACACACACACACACTGAAGGACCTGTGGGGCCGACACTTTGTATAGATTGTTCTGTTCTGTTTGCCATCTTTTTGAGTAATCTCTTATTATTCGTCGAGGCTCAGCAGCGTCATTATGCCCCCGAGGGTTGGAGTGCTGTGGCGGTTTTGGAGGTGCTTCTCCACCCTCGGGCAGCCCCGCTTGCCTGAAAAGAGGCCTCATTGTGCACGTCGTCTTTTATGGCGCTGCCTGAAAGAGAGAGGGATGCACTCCAGTCGGCATTCAAATGCACGTGGTGAGGCAGCCAGCGGAGCAGGACAAACACCACAGGTTGTAAGCGCTTTCAAAGGACGGAGAGTGTGTGAGAGTGTCTGAGGAGTGTGTGTGTGTGTGTGTGTTCCTAAAAGGTTTTTCACTCTCTTCACTTCCACCATTACTCCTTTTACTCACACATCCAGTTGTCCTCTGCAGCCTGGCTCTGCTGTTGCTCAACTGGGGAAGAACCTCAACATTTGGGCTTGTTGTTCTTTTACCTCCACACACCCCCACACCCCCACCCCCACCACCCACCAGCAGCAGCAGCGCCGCCATTATCAGGAGTCAACTCATGCAGAAATGTAAAAAAATAAGAAGGTAATCACACTTTGTGCTGGCGCCTTTGTCGTCAGCCGGTGATGGAAATGGCTCTAAATATGAGATTAGAACCTGCCGGTGACTGATGCTATTAGTCAGATATGCCGTAGACTTTACTATCTCCCATGAAGGATTAGTGCAAATTATGCTGGGAGACGGGCTTGATTTCTCCTCTGCCTGGCTGGATGTGGGCATTTGAAGCACTCTAAGTTGACAGCGTCTGTCTCTGCTTAGTTCTCGGAGACAGGTTGTGTGACAGCTGATGCCAGGCGAGGGCTTAAAAAGTGTGTGCGGGCGTCTATTTGTGTGTCGGACGACGTGTGGTCGGTGTGTGTGAGTGGGAGAGTTATAAACTGACAGGCGGGTGTGTTTGAATGTGATTGCACGTCAATGACTTTTTTTTTTCGGGAAACAGGTTCTCTTTGAGCGGGCTGACAATTGGGAAAGGCTAATTTTAAGCTCCCTCTTTAATTCTACATACTCTTATCTGGTGTTATTTTAAATAATTATGCTGTCTGGAGGGGTGTCCAGGTGAAGCTGTTTTGAGGGAGCGTAGAAAGACGGACAGATGCTGGATTTCAGCGTGGAAATCTGCCCGTCCACACATCAGAAAGGTGTTCCATGACAGCGGGCTGATGGTGGCGCGTGATCTCCTGAACTGGGAGGTTGATACAGCTGGAGGAATGTGGTCGAGTGGTTTGGTCACCTCTCAGGAATGTTGAGAACATGCAAATGCTCCCTGTTTTAGCCCCGCTGTCTCCCCCCGGCCTGCTGATTTAGGAGGGTGACATGTTCCTTAATGTTGGGTAATAAACTGAAGGGCTGGATTTATCGGCCCAGGCCTTGTTTTCCCCCCACTGTCTCGCTCCGACGGTCCCTATGACGACAGCACAGGCTCCGCCCCCGCTGCGTTTTAGGTGTTTTTCTCCTCAAGCTGCAGGAATTAGCTTGGTACTCTCACAAAACCTGAGTCGCTCTTGTTTAAACCGGTTTTGGAGTGAAATCACCCTCGCTGAAGTCATAAAAACCAGCAGCCGACACGAAAACGATCGCCTCGTTTTCAGATTTGTTTCCCATCTTCCCACGCGTCCTCCCTCTTTTTCTTCCTCCTGCACAGTGCAACTTTGCCACGTCAGCGGGAGTGGGGGGGTGGCGGGGTGAAGCGGGTCAAAGTGTAGCGCGGTTCAGTCGGGCCGACGGCAACGGATCCACATCCACCGTGCGGCCGGTTGCGCTCGCTGGTGTCGGCCCCTTGTTGGAATTGGGCCAGGTGACCTCTGGCGTGAGATCCCTGCCTGAGTGCAGCGGCTCAGCGTGGATGCGAGAATAACGTTTTGCCTCAGATGGTTGCCTCGTGGTGTGGGAGGATTCGCTCGCGGAAGTTTAGAAAGGGGAGGGGAGTGCACAACATTCCCGTGTTAAGCCAGGAAGTGGAGCCCCGATGCTAACGTTGATTAAGAACTAGCATGGGAGCACGCTGCAAAGGTGCAACTGTTGATAGTGCAGTGAGGAGCTCACGGAGCTTCTCTGCGTTTCCATGCAATCGTGTCCCAGATTTGGAAGTCAAGAATAACTGAGTGAACAGGGCAGGAAATGTGTGACGTCACAGGGTGTAGATCCCAGTTTCGGCACCTAAAGAAACCTGCCGTTGGCGGGATGCTCAAGATGGGTCTCCTCGACCCGCTCCAACTGATCAGCCAAGGCCTCGTTTGCTGCTGCCAGCGAGGGACTGGATGTTTGTTTCTCTATTTATTTCCATGGCTCATGCGTTTTTCCCCATATAAAGACAGTCTGTGTCCGACTGTGTCACTGCGTGATGGATTGCACAGTCCTCTCAGGAAGGGAAGGGGGGGAGAAAGGGGAGGAAGAGGGAGAGTGAGTGAGTGAGTGAGGAAGTGGAGTGGTGCGGCACAGCAGTGAAGGACATGGAAGCTTAGTGCCGGCCAAAAAGACTGTGCTGAACACCTGCTCCTGTCTCCAACGCCCCTTCAACCTCCTCATTACCTGTCAATCTATCAGAAGGCAGCCAGATCAAATGTCTGCAGCAGCCAGGCCGCGCAGGGAGACGGAGAGGAGGGAGTGAGGGAGGGGAAGGAAGGGGACAGATTGCATGTCTGGGAAAGCAGAAAATGAAGGGGAAGTAAAGCGAGCAGCTGCATGTGCATATCAAAGATGTGTTGATAATTTGGAGCAAACTGCCCGGAGTGTAATTATTGAAGGCTTCTTCGGCGTCTGTGTCATCCTGCTAATTTTAGAGCGCCTAAAATTCAGATAGGACTGGTAAAAGTTGAGAGCGTGGGCCAGTTTGACACCCCCAGAGTCGACGGCACCACCGAAACCTCAGATGGCAGAAAACTAGCCCGGACCCTTGTTCAGCAGCCATTAGCCTCTTTGTTCTCAGGTGTTTGGTGTAAAAGAGGTGAATCTGGGACAGATGAGCGGCTCTGCGGGGAGGCGGAGCCTGGAGGTTCAGGTTTCAGTGACAAAAGTGTGGTGTGTGTGTGTGTGTGCATGCCTGTTTGCATGTGTGTGTGTAGGGAGGATCCATTCATGCAAACACACACATGTGAAAGTCTGAATTCTAACGTGAAGTGTGTGTTGATGCACGGTCGTGTTTTTTGAAAGGCAGATGATTTTCAGCTCTTCCAGGTGCATTAGCTTGCACGTGACCTGTCCAAGTGCTCGTTTTCTGATGCCTTTCAGTCTCTGCCGTCTCCGTCTCTCCTTCTTTTCTCAGTCTTCCTCTCTCTGCTTTAGTGTGTGAGCTGTGGTGATTTACGGTAATTATCCATCGTTGGGTCATCTATCAGCCCCGCCGTTGCTAGGAGATGAAAGCAGCTGCTGCTTGCTGTTGTCTTGTTGGGGGCAGCGTGTGTGTGTGTGTGTATGTGTGTGTGTGTGTGAGAGAGAGAGAGAGAGAGAGAGAGAGAGAAGTGGTCCATCCTGATGTGGGGATTAAAAGCGCAGGTGGTGCAGAAGAAAGAGGGACGCGAATGAGGAAGGGATGGATAGATGGATTAGAAGAGGGACACTTGGGTGAGGGGTGGGGTCAGAAGTTGAAGGAGGCCAGGTGAAACCAGAGCTCGTGTGTATGGTCTGGAGAGCCAGGGCAGCTTAAGGAGGCACAGGTGTGTGTGTTTGTGATGGAAGAATGGAATGATAAATTCATCTGGGCAGATGGAAATTGGAAGAAGTTGGGCCTTGGGGTGTCGTTTGAGTGGCTGTGAAAACTGTGTGCATGTTGTGTGGGTGTGTGTGTGCTTGTGTGTGGGTAGTTCAGGGCCCTGCAAAAAGGGTCCACATTTATCTTTGTTTTGTAATCATCCATTTGTGCTTCAGCCGTTTCTGGGTTCATGATCTACTGCCGCCGCTCGCGGAGGAGTGCATGCAAAACTCTTCCAAACAGTAAAGGCTCGTCTGCAAACACTGAGACATTGTTAACAGAAGCGCAGGGCGTTGCTATCACGGCTGGAGCTCAGACATGACGGCTGCTGTTCACCGGTGACATCAGCGCCCAGCCTGTAAAGATGCTTTAAAGGAAATTACAGAAGAAAATCTGCCACAGTAATTACATATTATTACAAAAGTAAACACAGAGGTACAGGTAAACAAAAGTGACAGCTACGTGCTACTGCTAGAAAGCTAATTAAAAATAGAATATAAAAAAGAATATATAAATACTCACAGTCTAGATATTTATGGTGGGTTGAGGCTTTTTTTTCTCAGTTGACGCATCTGTGAAAGGCAGCTGGATGTTAGCCACATCTGTACGAGCCAGTGCTAACTGTAAATACAACCTCCGTTCTCAGCTCTCCATACCGGGCTAATTAGCGCCAGTTAGCATTTGTCATTGCGTTTAGGGGTGAAGATTAGGAACACCTCTCAATTAATCTGCAATCAGCCTGTTTGTTAATTAGCTAACCTGTTCTAAGTGGCCTTCAGGGCTCTTGTGTAATTAGCTAAGCTGTCGGGAAGCAGGTCTGTGTGTTGGCATTGACCTAAAGCACACGTGCATGCACACAGGCGCACGTGTGCTTATGGTACACTGTAGTTGTACAGCTCTGGTAACGTCTGTAGTCATGGCCAAAAGGGACAAGAACCTCTGACTCTCGGTAAATTGCACACAAACGCAAACGTGCTTTGAAAAAACAAGCGTTCAGAAATGCACTTCCTCATGCACTCAGTTAGCTGTTGCAGGTGTTTCGCACTTAGCCCTAGCTAATTATGTATAGATGCATCTATATACAGAAATAAATTGCACATTGTCACGCTTGCAGATTATTTCAGCCTGCTCTCGACGCGCATCCCTCAAAAGCGTTCGCGGGGAAGAGTCAGGAGGGAAGAGAACGTGTATTGTACTCTGGGTGCACACGCTCTCTTTTGAACACTTCATCCTTTTCAAGTGTAACAACACTGCCGCCAAAATGAGCAGCCCCTCCGTTGCCGCGCCGCAGCATTTTTTCCCTCTTGCTCACTTCAAAGCCATTTGTTTACTCTGCCGACTCCTGACATTGTCTGTGGTAATTAAAGAAGCGCGCTGAAATTTATGGTTTAATTATACAGCCCTTGTTATGCAGAGAAGACCCGGATGGGTTGATGCTCAATAAAAATAAATTCCACGCGGGTTTATTGAACCCACGGTGTAATCTTTCCAGCCACTCAGGTGCGTGAGTGTGTACTTGCACGTATGCATATACATGTACGTGTTTGTGTTTATTTATGTACCACCGCTCCAGCCAGCCGCAGCAGCTCAATGTGGAGTGTGAGTGGGTGAGAATGAAATTGAAAAACAAACCAAAAAAAAAAAAAAAAAGCTAGATGAATTGCAATCGATTGGTGCTGGTTCACCGTATTGATCCCCCAGCATGTTCAGGCCTGCTGTACTCCACCAAGAACATACAGTCATTCTTCCGTGTCCTCACCAACTAACGCGCAGCTGGACGCGCTCTGAACATTTCCCAGTGTTCTCACTGCGCCGCATGCATGCATTAAAAAAAAAAACAGAAAGTGGGGATGGTGCTTGCATTTCAGATACAGGATGCGCGTGCGCACGTGCGTGCATGTGTGTGTGTGTGCTGGTTTTGTGCAGGCGCAGTAAATGGAGAGCGATCTTGGCTTTGGCCCACGAGCTGCTTCTCTGAACTGATCTTTGAGTTGGGTATAAATAGTGCTTGCTCTATAAATAAAACAAGAGCACCATTTACACTCACTCTATCACACACACACACACACACACACACACACACACTGGGACCAGCCCACGTACCTCTCAGATTTTACACCTGCTTATGAACGCATAATCCCCGCGCGAGCCACATATCAATCCATACATCGCGCTCTGGAGGTGAGCTGGAAGGATATCTGTGGGACGTATTGGCATATTTACACAAGAGCGTGACCCACGTCGGCTTAGCCACATCGGCCCGCCTGACCCGCGGCCCCACGCTGCTGCGCAAGACAATAATCTAGTTGGCTGCGCGCTGCTCATCAGTCTGCAGGGCGCAGATGAGCTGGTTCTTCTCTCTGCAGGGCAAGAGGGCAGATAAAGGCTTCCCCGAAATGCTGACAAAGACGCCGAACCTGAACCACCTTCTGTAGCACCGATGAGATCAATACATCATTCACTGTCAACGCCGAATACCTGGATCGTTTGCTCATTTTTAACACAAGTCCAGTCTCCTCTTCTTCCTAATCAGTGAGTTCTTGCGTGTGTTGGAACTATTTTTTTCACACTTTTATCATGTTCATATCTTTATTTATCACATTTTCCTGATTAATGAGTTGCTTGTTTGTCTTGGAAAATGGTGGAAAGTGTTCTCAAAGGCCCAAAGTGACATTCGGAACGGCAGTTAACATCCCCAGGAAACAGAAATTGTTCACGCGGAGAAGTTAAAAAGGATTCAAATCATTGAATAACAGAGATGATCACCTGATTAACGTTCACTCGTCTGTCTTCATAAAGATGTTCTGATGTGATGCTGAGTTCGGGATCAAACGTAATTGTTTTTTCGCTGTACTGAGGATGTGAGGCATATTCACAGGGAAAGAGCAGCAGACGTCAGCCTGCTGGTGAGGCAGAAACACACCATCTGAAACTGCCTCCTCAGAAATCAGCCCATCGACTCCAACACCAGATTACCGGCCGACTGTAAATCAACGTGATGTGAAACGCTTGGACCCTCCAGCACCGGCGGTCGTCAGCAACGCACGCTGAATACCCGCAAATAACGCAAATTTTCCCTGCTAATCCTGTTTACGCAGCACTTATTCATGTGGCGGCCCCTCTCCCCATCTGTGAGGAGCACAGTGTCCCGTCAGCGGGTGTCTGCCGAGCTCCAATTCGGGCCAGGGGTTTTTGGGATTGTGGGGGGGGGATAAATTGGTACAGCGAGCTGGAATGCTGCAGCAGTTATTTAAGGCCCTGTAGGTGCTGCCTGGGCCATATGTTCCCATTATTCCGTTTGGGAGGGGCCCATGTGCTCGTGAGAGGAAGAGGAGGAGGAGGAGGGGTGATGGAGGAAAGGTGGCCAAGGATGTATTTTGAGGAGAGCCCGTATGAAATATAGCATTTTAAAGAACGGGATACCAGGAGGAGCCTGAGATGGGACCAGAATGAATGAGCCCCCAAAGTAAATGATCACCTTCGCCCTCAATATCCGGCTCGTTCGCCGCCATCTTTGCATAATTCATCTCGCCAAATTTTGAGCGATCTTTCACCAACTTGCTGAACTTCTCGGGTCGAGGGCGTCTCTTCGGGTGACGACTGCGCCGTCGTTAGCGTCCCGCTCAGCTGATCTCAACGCGCTGCCTCGAGGGCGCCAGCTTTGTTGCCTTTGTTGACTTTTGGAGTTGTGAAAAAAGGCAGATTAGATGGAAACTGCAGAAATAAATTTCCGACTTTGGGCGCCCTGACTGCATTTTGTCAGCTGTAATAAGTCGAGTTTTGCTTCATTTTAAGCAGCCTTTTCTCCAGCGGATAGCTCAATATTTATCTGCGGCGGCGTCTCTGGCCTCTCTCCCGTCTCTCCTGCTTCTCCGTGCATTCTCCTGTCAAACCCAGGCCTGTGTTCCTGATCAGGGCATTGCTCTCATGTTAGCCGCTTCATGGGAAGCACATCCCAGCATTCCCTCTGACTCGCCGGCAGCAGCATTACCATAATTGGCTTTTCTACATGACGGGACAGAGGAAATAATAATGTCATTTTATTTACAGCCCTCTCGTCCAGGTCCGAGAGCTATCACCCCCCCCCCCTTCTCCTCTCAGCACATACGCCCCCTCCTCCCCCCCCCCCCCCTCCCCGCCGTGCAGGGTGCGAGTCTCGTTCTGCCACAGCGTGTAGGTCAAGCGATGGCTTTTTGATCAGCTCCTGTCTGAAGCCATCACGGCTGAGAGGCACATAATGGAGAACAGGGTGACAAACAGAATCTGGGGAAGGAATAAGACTGCCAGTTTCCTATTAGGGGCTGCGCCTAAACGGCCTCTGCCCCCGCCGCCCGCCGTCTCCACCCTCCCCGACTCTCTTTCCTGCACTGCCTAAATCACATGAGTGAAGGGGGCCGTGATTGGACATTAGTGCTGCAAATGACTGCTGTGATTGTCCCCTCGTCCCAAACTCGCATCAAATAAATAAAGAAATGTGCGTAAATAAAGAAAAGGAGGGAAATAGAGCCGGCGGCGGTGGCGGCGAAGGGAGGCTGACTGGTTTCATCCCCTTCTTTTTCCCCCTTCCTCGCTCTCTCTCCTTCTTCATTGCCTTTTCTGCCTTTCTTATCTGGTTTGTTTGGCTTTGACAGCGGCCAAATGGTGAAGCTCTGTGAGGCTGACAGAGAGTTTTATTGATTTAACAACCAGCAGACTCTGAGGGAAAAAAGGGGAGAGGACAAAAAAAAGCAGGAGGAGGAAGATGGTAAAGTTTTGTAAAGGAGTGATGCGTTTCTGTCCGACTCCAGGCTGGAAAGCAGACACGTCCGCTGGTCGTCTGACTTTATTTCGGGATTGTTTTACAAATGTCACAGACGCCGTCAGGGGGTTTGAACCGGGTCCCACCCAGTGGCCCGATGTTGTGTTTAGGGTTCGGTTTAGGGCGTTCACCACGGCGCCGTCATCAGGAAAACAGCATTAGCAACAGAGTTCTGGGTTTTTATGAGAGAATCCATCAAAACCATCTTTGTATTCAGGCCGTCTGAGCATGCGTGCAGGTGCTGGGAGCTGTGATGACCCCTCCCTCCATAACGCGTCTTGTCGGTGATCTGGTCTGGCTGGTGGCGGGCTTGATCGCTGCTGCTCCTGACAGCGAGTCTGCAGTGCTATCCTGCCGCCTGTCTCCTTGATGGCGGCACGTCCCCGAGCAAAAGTGACAGGCGCTTTGGCGCCTGTGCAGATGGCCCTGCTCACAGCCATCACCCAATCGGCGAACCAAACCATCGGGGACGGCTCAGCCTCTCCGTCAGACCCGCCCTTTGCTGTTGGTGCTGCGGAGCATATGTGTATCCAGGACAGGCGGCGCTGATCTCCAGTAGCTGCTGATATTTTGTGTTTTTGCATCCCATCAGACAGCCGTTTATTTCACACTAACGTGTTTAATCACTCCGACGGTGCGTTTATGCTCTGTGAAACTCTCCAATTCCTGTGATTTTTACAGCTGCCTGTCCCTGCCAGTCTTTTGTCTGACTGCGTTTGATATCTCCCTCTTTGTTGTTTCCATGACAACGTTGCAGGACAGGCATTGATTGACAGGGATCGTCAAAGGGTTCCCTGGCGACCCGCTCATTGTTCCCAGCCCCTCCCTGCCGCAGCCTGCGTTTTGTCACTCACCCAAGGATATTTCTGATCTGCTGCTTCTCGTTCCTGCCGTCTGTCTGTCACTGAGGATGCATTAAGCTCTGACAATTATTGAGCTGTAGCTTTTTTTCCTCCTCTGGCTGACTCACGTGGGTAATTTCTGCTCCGTTTGCACTTGTTTCCGTGGGCTCGTAGAGAATAAATATCCCTCCTGATGCTGTGTACACTAAATGGCTGATATGTAGTTGATATCCTCCTCTTCTGGAGGGAGGTGCGGTAACACGAGACACTCTGCAGATGTGTTGTAGAGAGTACGGCGCATAATGCTAATCTGCTGTGTTAGGGATTTTCAGGAGTTTTAGAAACTGTCTCGGTCTCAGACTGTCAGTGGGATTGAAGCGCGGCCAGGTTCTCCTGTAGTGCTCTCATTTCCCTGAAATCCTGTCAGGCGGGGGGGGTTGCTCATTTGTAGAAGGGTGTATCGGTGGCGCGCGAAAAACTCGGAACAGGCGGTATCACGGTCTGCGGCTTCAGGTCTGCACCAGAGGAGCAAAGATGCACGAGCCGCAGAGCGCGTGAAGCGCGCGCGTCTCTGTACGGGAAGGTGAACACGCGGACTGAGGTGCATTCGTAAGCAGGCACTTAGCGAGGCGCCGCTCACACGCACATGCATGCACATCATCGCACAGTCGCAGCCGACAGTGCAGCTGCTCGCCGCCCCCGCCCCCTCCACCCAGCTCCTCTCAGGCAGCAGTAAATGGTGCCAGTGTATATATATCAGGTATTATGTCCACTTAGATTATGATATGACAGGTTAGCGTGCCGCTCGAAGCTGACAGCACATCTGTTTCATCAGGAGAGACTGATACTGGCATCTAGGACACACATCTCACCATGCAGGAAGGAGATAAAGGAAGGAGCAAGGGGGCCGTCTTTCCTGTCTCCCTCACCCGCTCTTTCTCTCTCCTGCATCCCCCCAACCAGCGTAATCACCACCTCCTGTTCACTTCATTTTCTTCACTTTCCCCCCACATCTTCTCTTCTCTTCTCTTCACTCGCTCCTTCTCCTTTTTGTCTCTCCCACTAAGGGTTAGGACGCGTGCACGCCCGTGCACGCTCACGTACATAATTTTGGTACAACCTTTCTGCTTTTGAGGGCCAGATCTGCAACATCTGTCTTTGCTGTTTATTTCTCTGACTTGATCTTTGATCTTCTTTTTTTCCTTTCTTCTTTTGAGCCTTCCCGCTAAGATGCTTGTGCCATCTTGAGTTACAGAGTGGTGGTGTATTTTTTTAAATGCATAAACCATCTGGCCCACACTTTCAACATCCGCTGTGGTGTGTTCAACCCAGCGATGGCTGCTTTGCTAGTTCCCACTCATTAGCCGGAATGAAAGTGACCTTCAGCCCATCGGAACGGGTTGAGAACAGCTGCCACGTCTCCAAGTTATTGTTTTGTTTCTGTCCCTCTCTGATCAGTTGCATAACTGAACATGTGAGGAGCCGGACTTGACACGCTGGATGACTGAGAAGCAAGAAAGCTCGTGGAAGACGGGAAGGGAGAGAAAGGGCAACATGCAAACATGCAGCTGGCTAACAAGGCCGAGCAGCCAGCCATTTCCTGGGGAATATGAGGCGTGTGTGGAGGAATGGGGAGTTGGGAAGGGACAGGACAACTGTCAGAAACTCACTGATTTATTTTTTCCTCCGAGGCTTTCTTCACTCCTGGCTTTCAGAGTTTGTAAAATACACAAATATATGTTCACGCATGCATACAGACACGAAATAAAAGCCCACATTTCACATCGATGCATATTCCCTCCCTGTTATTTTGATAGTGGTTTCTGTTAGTCTGCTGTAAATGTTTAATTTCACCAAGCTGACCTCTTTTTCCTGTTTTCTGCCCTCTTTTTTTTGTCTTCCTCTCGTGCTCTCATTCTCTCCAGCTTACATGCCCGAGGATGAGCTGAAGGCAGCCACTCAAGATGAAGAGGAGCACCTGCAGGATGATGGCCTGTCACTAGACGGCCAGGACAACGAGTTCCTGTGCAACGAGGAGGAGGAAGATGCGGATGGAGGCCAGCCGACCAGTTACAGAGACTCCCCGCTCAGCAACGGCACTAACCACGATGCTGGATACGGGTCCCCACTCAGCGATGCCAGCGACCGGCTGCCAGACTTCAAGAGCAACTCTTCAAGAGACGGTCAGGAGAGGGAAGGCGCGACTTTGCCTTTCCGCCCCAACAACGGCCTCTCGTTCCAGGACAGTCTGGCACAGATGAAAGCCGTCTATGCAAACCTCCTGTCTGATGCCTCTTGGTCCAGTATTACAATGGACATAATGAAGTCGAAGTCCGATACAGCTAGCAGCGTCAACAGTGCCCTTACCCCTCCACAGTCTGCCTCTACTGCTGCTGCCTCCACAACAACGACCACGAGCAAGAACAGCGGGGCCAGCATAGCTACCAGTCACCATAACGGCCGGAGCTCTAGCAATGTTGTCAACCACACGGGCAGTATAATTGGGAACACGAACAGCACCGCAGCTTCCTCCGTTAGCAGCCAAAGTACAAACAGTGGGAGCAGCAGTGTCGGGGCGAGTAATGGTGGTGGTGTGGCCTATGATTGGCACCAGGCAGCACTTGCCAAAACCCTTCAGCAGACCCCCTACCACCTCTTACCAGAGCCTAGCCTTTTCAGCACCGTGCAGCTGTATCGCCAGAACAACAAGCTCTATGGCTCCGTCTTCACCGGCGCGAGCAAGTTCCGCTGCAAAGACTGCAGCGCCGCCTATGACACGCTGGTGGGCTTGACCGTCCACATGAACGAGACGGGCCACTATCGAGACGACAACAAGGAAAAAGAGGAGGAGCAGGGGAAGCGCTGGTCCAAACCTCGCAAGCGCTCGCTGATGGAGATGGAGGGGAAAGAAGATGCCCAGAAGGTGCTGAAGTGCATGTACTGCGGCCACTCGTTCGAATCTCTGCAAGATCTCAGCGTTCATATGATAAAGACCAAGCATTACCAGAAAGTGCCTCTTAAAGAACCAGTGCCAGCCTTGGCCACTAAACTGGTGCCCAGTTCAGCTAAAAAACGAGCTCTTCAGGATGCCATAGTCTCTCCGTGCTCCCCAGACTCTGTTCACACCAGTGGCGTCGGCGGCAGCATATCGCTCGGGGATGTTGGCAAAGATGCAAAATCTGCGGCTAATCCATATGTAACGCCCAACAATCGCTATGGCTACCAAAACGGTGCCAGCTACACGTGGCAGTTTGAAGCTCGCAAAGCGCAGATCCTCAAGTGCATGGAGTGCGGCAGCTCCCACGACACGCTCCAACAGCTGACTGCCCATATGATGGTGACGGGACATTTTCTGAAGGTCACAAATTCTGCTTCCAAAAAGGGCAAGCAGCTGGTTTTTGATCCAGTGTTGGAGGAGAAAATCCAGTCTATTCCACTGCCGCCGACCACAACCAGACTACCTGTCCCCGCTAGCGTGAAGTCTCAGCCGGTGTCCCCTGCCCTGTCCTCTGGCTCGGAGGAAAGGAGAGAAGCCGGTGAAGAGGAAAAATCTGAAAGTGGTGAGCTGCTGGAGAAAAAAATCAAGGAAGAGAAAGAAGACCCATCTGAGACGGACGCTACGTCATATAAATATCTTAGAGAGGAAGATCTGGAGGAAACGCCAAAAGAGGGTTTAGATATTCTTAAGTCCCTTGAGAACACTGTTTCCAGTGCCATCAGCAAGGCTCAGACGGGTACACCCACGTGGGGCGGATACCCCAGCATCCACGCAGCCTATCAGCTGCAGGGTTCGATTAAGAATTCCGCCACAGTTCTGCCCCCGGTGGTCCAGAGTGTCCAGATGCAGCCAGTGTTTAACAGTGGGCTGCGAGGCCTGGTAAATGACCCGAACTCGGTCATACAGTCGCCTCAGAGCCCCTCCTCCCCCACTCCGCTAAGGAGCAATGTCAGCGCCATGGAAGAGCTGGTGGAGAAAGTGACGGGGAAAGCTAGCGCCGTCAAGAAAGAGAAGGAGGAAAAGATGGTGACCTCAGAACGATGCCGGGCTCCTTCTTTAGTAAAGTCCCCCTCTCCCGCACTGAGAGAGCAGCGAGAGCTTTTAGCATCTCCAAATGACCTCTCCGTAGGTAAACACAAATCTGGTCTGAGAAGTAGCAGCCCCGGCAGCGTAGAGTCAGAGGTCATCTGCAAGAAAGAGCCCAAAGAGAGCCTCGTCGATGGCCACAGTAATAATTCAAAGAACAGCTCTGAGCTTTGTCAGTCCCCGGTAACAAATGGTAACAGTCTTGGCATCATCACCGATCACTCACCGGAAAGTCCTTTCATTAGCCCTCTGAGTGCGCTCCAGTCAATCATGAACACACACCTCGGTAAGGCTTCCAAACCCATAAGCCCAGCTGCAGACCCACTATCTATGCTTTATAAAATCAGCAACAGCATGATGGATAAGCCGCCTTTCACCCCAACTCCTCAGGGCAAACTGGCCGAGCCCTTCAACCACTATCAGTTATATGAAAATAATGACCAACCTATAGACTTGAGTAAAAATAAGACCAACAACAACAACAACGGCAGCAGCCGAGCACTGCTAACCAACAGTAGTATGAATGGGAGTAAACCCCTGGTCTCCCTCCCCGACTCGGTCTCCTCTCCTCTGCGAGAGAATGCACTGATGGACATTTCTGATATGGTGAAAAACCTCACCGGGAGGCTGACGCCGAAATCTTCTACCCCCTCCTCCGTCTCCGAGAAGTCGGACGCCGATGGCAGCACATTCGAGGACGCCCTCGAGGACCTCTCCCCCGTGCAGAAGAGGAAGGGGCGGCAGTCGAACTGGAACCCCCAGCACCTCCTCATCCTCCAGGCCCAGTTTGCCTCCAGCCTGAGGGAAACCTCGGACGGCCGCTACGCCATGACTGACCTGGGACCCCAGGAAAGGGTCCACATCTGTAAGTTCACAGGCCTTTCCATGACCACCATTTCTCACTGGCTGGCTAACGTCAAGTATCAGCTGAGGAGAACTGGCGGCACCAAGTTTCTGAAGAACATGGACTCGTGCCAGCCCGTGTTCCTCTGTAGCGACTGTGCCTCCCAGTTCAGGACTCCCTCCTCCTACATCAGCCACCTGGAGTCTCACCTGGGCTTCAGCTTGAAGGACCTGTCCAAGCTGTCAGCCGAACACCTACGGGAGCAGCAGGCTGCCTCAAAGGTGATCACAGACAAAATGACATTCGGCAGCCCGCTGTCGGCTCTGACCACGCCGGAGGACGACACGGGCTCGGTGTACCAGTGCAGACTCTGCAATCGGACATTCGTCAGCAAGCACGCAATCAAACTGCACCTCAGCAAGACCCACGGCAAGTCACCGGAGGACCATCTGGTGTTTGTGACTGCTCTGGAGAAGCTGGAGAAGCTTGACAAGATGGAGAAGGTTTAAGGGGGGTCTGGAGCGGAGGGGAGAGCTGTAGAACCCAGTAGAATCTCATTGCACTAAAATGACATTGTTCAGTTACCGCACTGGGCCGAACTGAGCCGTCAGGAGAAAAAAAAAAAGGTCTTCTTGATTTGGTTTGTTGTGATAACTGCCTGACTGGACCATGTCTTTTTACCTTGTTTTCTCTTTTTTTTTCCTTTGCCAAGCTCTTTTACACTTATTTTGTAATATATTTATATTCTATTTGTCCGACCTGTGCATGTATTTTAGTGAATCAAGGTTGAAACGTGAGATTTTAACCTTTTCATGGCGAAAATACAACTACTGCTTCAGCGGTGCGGAAGGCTGGCAGGCAGGAAGAGATTGAAGATGAAACTGTACAATACTTGATATGAAGAAGGTGAAAATTAAATGTATACTCCAAAAGAATGGAAGAACATTCAGAAAGACTGAAGTAGCACCTTAGACAGTTGATTTTTGTTTGTTTGTTTGTTTGTTTTTAACTGTAAAGAGATGTTTTGGAATATCTCAAAATTGATTATAAAAGCCCTTTCCCCTTTTTTGCCGCCGGGGCGACGGCGTTGCGTGGTGTGGGATGGCGCGCTCGTACCGTTGGCGTGTTCGAAAAAGAACATTTTTGGGGCGTTTAAAAAAAAAAAATTGAAATGCTGCTTCTGGTTACGAGTCAGTGAATGGCCGTTGTATGCAAGTTTGCTCAAAAAAAAAAAAAAAAGCTGTTCCTCGTTGTGAAGTTCCACCTCATAGCAGTTTTCCAGTCGTTTGGTTTGTTTCAACCTTCTCTTTCTAAATTTGTCGCTTTATCGAACTGTAAAGAGATCCATGTAAAATAACTAGCAGTGAAACGTCAGTACTCCATCAGACATATCCCACCATTTGAAACAGCTCGACATTCTTTGTATCTTAAGGTGTGTGCATTCTCTAACTTTTATATTGTCATTTTATATAAAAAAATTGTTAAAAATAGAAAAAAAAGCCCAACAGATGGTGTACATAGATATATGCTGTAGAGCTACGAAATGTCATTTTTTTAAAGAAAATACAAATTTAGCTTCTTTGGCTCGGTTTACAGAAATGATTTTAATTATACTTGCATCCGATTTGATGCATGAAATGGTGTGGAAAATAAATAAGCGATGCACAATGACTATACATTTCAATGTTTTATCAATAATATTGTAAAAAAAAAAAAGAAACTTTGTTTTGTTTTGTTTTTTTAGCTCCGATTAGTTTGTTCCGTTTCTTTCTCAATTGTAAAATAAACCTCGGCGCAGTTGTTAACAGTCTGATATTTGTAGTTGTGTGTTCCTTCATGGTGGTGCACCAGACTTGATGTGTATAAAACTTAATTCTGTAGCATTTGCATTGCGAAAATTAAAGCGGTCACACACATAACGAATCCTAACCCGGTGTAAGACGACTCATTTATTTGCTTACACTTCCAGATATCTGCTTTTATTGCTTTGCTTGGCAACAGCGGTATTTTTTATTTTGACGCCGTTTGAGAGAAGAGTTACTTGTGTCATACTCGTAACTGATGACTAAGCCGTATCACACTGCTGAAGATTAATAATGACGAAGATGACGGGAATGATAAGTCTGTGAGGGTGCCTATTGTACTGCGAGGAACCCATGCTAGGCTTGTGACTGGCCTTTGGAGGGCCCGCTCTGAAAGAATCAGTGTTATATTTATGACAGCAGTGTACTTTTGTCTGTCTTCCTGGAGCCAAATCAGATGGGTGTCTGTTCCAGCCTCCTGACTGGCCACACTGAGCTAACCCATAATAATAATAATAATAACCATTCAGACGCCGCCTTGACAACAGTCTCCTTTTCTCTTCTGTTTCCTGATGTGCAACAAATTGATCCTGAGCAGTTTGATTATCAGGTTTACCTGGAGAGAGACATCAGTGAGTGCGTGTAGGGGTGGTGCACAAGCGCATGTCAACCATGGGATGGATTCTTTCCCCTGGGTGCAACAGTTGAGCCAAGAGCAGCAGAGCAGCACTGGCCAGCTGGGCCCGCTAGGCTAGCACTGATTAGCTATTAGCTGGTGCAGCACCAACAAGTTTACTGGTCACTGTGATTTTAATTTTAGACCACTTTTCCTGCATTTTCTTTCTTTTGTTAGTATTTTATTCATTCTGTGTAATGACCTCCAGTCACCCTTGCCCAGCAGGCCGTGGGTGAGCAGTAGGCTTCCCTCCTCAGGTGACCCCGCAGGTAAAGAGCGTGCACCAGGAATTTGATCTCATCTCGCCCCCATGTTTGGAGTTTTCCGATGGCGCCTGTACAGTCACAGCCTTTGTACGGCTGACGCCGCCTTCGGTGTTGTGAATTCCGCAGCTTGCGCTCGCACCGTGCTCCGCACCAGCCGAGTCAGTCACACAAACACCAACTCTCTGCTGTTTTCTTTTTTTTTTTCTTCCTCTCTCTGTGTGCAATTACACACCTCCTCGATCTGACTGCTCCTTGCTGCATTGATACACGCGCTCCCTGACAAAGGAAACACATGCGGAGGTGCAGATTAGCTCAGCTGAAGGTGCAGCTTCCATGGAGGGGAAAAAAAGGTTGGGGGGGAGAAGATGACTGCAATAGTTGGGCTGTAAAACAAACAAGACAGATAAACAAGCTACATTTGGAGGAGATAGTGTTCCCCGCGCAGCAGAAATAAAAAAAAAAGCACCTTGTAGGTTTAATACCCCACAGCTAAACCTGTAATTTCTGCTGCGCCGTCAGATAGCTGCTGAGCCGATAGAGACTCTTCCCTGCTTTGTTAGAGATCACCGCACTGTTTCCTGCGCGTATTCTATGTAAATTACATGCGATAATCGCAACGCACGCCACAATGCCGGTTCCCGCGGTGCAAACGGAAACCGAGGCTAGATAAATGCAGGCTGGGCAGATTTGCATAGGCTTTGTGTTTGGGGCGCCGCTGAACGTGAGCCCTGAGGATTTCTGGGGATTTCCTCCAGGTTTTGTGTAAGTAAATGCCTGCTTCCTCTCAGGGCTGGGGCCATTATGTTCAGCAGACAGAGGTGGGTGTAAACAGAGGGCACAAATGGAATAACAAAATTACCTGGGTCGGCGCGAACAAGGCAGCGTGTTTACCTGAATAACGCACGTCTGCCTCTGTTTGCGCGGCTCTGTGCGTTACATCATGTGCGTTATAAATATTAATGCCGTCTGTTAGAGGCAATCAAATGAATCTCTCCTCTCTTTGTGGGAGAGTTGAACTTAGAGGTGTTTTATTCATTCACACATCCTACGTCTTTTGTTGGTGGCTGAGAGCAGGACGGAGACTGTCGTCAGAAACAGACAAATCTCCCGCTGAGGCGCGCGTCCGCCTCCCGTAAGCCCCGCATTCCCGCACGCAACTCCGACGTGTGCTTTAATACCCTCCCGAAGTGCTTCAAACTAAACAAATAACGTCAAACAAAGCGGCGGAGTCGAGTCTGCACCGGATCACCAACCGAAGCGATCTGCCGGGATCCTGATAAGACGCCTTTTTGTTGAAGGAGTGATCAGGATTCAAGGTCTGTTTTGGAGACTGTGGGCTTGATTGGGACACGTACCTCAGTGTTTTCCTTCCTGTTTATACTGCAAAGGGTAGATTCCGGGACAAGGTGCAAGAAAACACTGATATTAAGGTCCTTGAAAATCCTGGAACCTTATAAAGGTTCCACTGCAGGTACACTAAGTTCTAAACAGGAACTTGTAAAAAAAAAAACATATGATTTATTGTTTATTAAAGGACGAACAAGTCAAAATTTACTTGCAGAAATGTAAAAGACGCAACTACAAAGAAAAATCAATCATTTTCCTGATCCAGACAGGAATAGAAGCAGGTAGATTGCAGACTTCCAGGTGCTTTTCTTGTCGTATTCCATCATTTCAGACGCGACAGCGTATGTTTCCCACTGGGGTCCACGTCCACGGGTTTGTTTCCACCTCTTTGATGGACACGCAACCGGTTTTCACGGAGGTGGCTTCGTTCTGCGGCGGGTGGGTTGACGTGACAGAGCCGTCGTAGGGAGACTGATGGGGTCTGACAGGTGGCGGGCCAACAGGATCCAGGAGATCATCTCAGCCCGCCAAGCCTTTAGTTATGATGAGGTGGGAGAAAACTGCAGGTGTGCGTCACAGGGCCCCTTCATCCATCACGTGCCCGGACAAAGCACAAAGCACACTCGGGACGAAATGTTTCCTCCATCGTGGTGGATGAGGGATGTGTTGGAAGAGAATAAGATGCACGGCCCATCGCTTCTGTTCTCACACTGGGAGAACCTGCTGGTTTGATTGGTGGCTTTGTTTTCTTTCCCCTTACTTGAGATTGTTAATCTGGGAATTAACCACTGTTTTTGTGCTGTATTTTGGCCTTAACAACACATTTGCCATGACCACATCAGTGTGTGTATGTTTTGGTGGCTGACCCCTCGTGTTGATTTTTTTTTTTTTTTAAATCTGCCAGCAACCATGTCCCTGTCATTTCCTATTTGGAATCAAAGAGGTCAACGTAGAAAATGTCTCAAAACCAATTTGTGTTTCAAACAGACCCTTGAGAAACAGCCACTGGTTCTTGTGTTTGATATGCACAAAGACACTTATCCCTTATCTATCATTTCAGAGAGCAGGATAGAGGCTGAAGTGCTCCAGGAATCGCTGCTGTCTCCATGAGATATGATGCGGCCTGATTTTGATCATTGACATTTGCTTTTTCATGCATCCTGAAAAACAAGGCCTCCCTTCCATTAAGGAATTATTCAAATGACCTTCAACAGTGCATGTTTTCCTACAGTTTTGTTGTGGGAATATGAGAACACATACTGACATCTCAATTACTTATGCAAGGCTCAGAGTAGGCCCAGTGGATGCAATCACCGTGTGTGCAATCCTCAGTCACTCCGAATCACAGAGGCTCCCGGACAGACACACATAATTCAGACAAGTCAGACAGGATTTGCATACAAAGACTGCAAAAAAAAAAAAAAAAAAGATGGCATAAATAAAAAATGCACCATCTTGTTCAGGAAGAGAAGGTAGAGGGTAGGAGGGAGAGAGTGGTAAATTATTTTAAAAAGGTCTCGCATGTCGTACGGCGTGTAAGAGGCTGGGACTGATGTGCAGAGCTTATGCCAGCTGACCGCTGACATTTGGTCAGCTGCAGCAGTTGTGGGTTTTATCAGGATTAGCATTGTTATTGAAATGTTCTGTGGATTAATAATGCAGCAGGTTCCTCTGTTGTCCGTCTTTATCCCCCCCAAAACCTGCCTTTTTATTCGCTTCCGCCCTTCTGGAAGTGACACACTGTCTCATCACCACAGCATCAGCGGGTGAAGGGGTAAGAGGGTGGCTGAGGGCAGACGGGGGAGGGGTGGGTGGGGGCAGGGGTGGGGGGGGGGGGGGTGGTGGCTGCATGGGAGGCTAACCCGGCGTCACGTCATTATCGTTGTACGGCGGAGACGCGGGGGCACCCTGACACATGTCACGGACAGCCAGCGAGGCCCCACGTATGAAGCTGACATGCCGCGCATAATTTATCTCCTGACACAATCTGCATGCCGAGTTGTTGATCTGTTGTGTTTGGTTTGGACACGGGCGCCCTGGCAGGGGAGATGGGAGGGCGGGGGGGTAGGTGTGATTATGCAGTGGGGTTGGGGGGGATGTAGTAGGGTGTGTGTTCCAGCAAACACAATGAGGGGCCGGGGCGTGTGTCACGTCCAGCCAGGAGCAGCACCAGCGTGCAGAAGGTGCTCTCAGGTCTGCTAATGCAGAAACAAGCTGGCTCTGGCACGCGAGCGTGCACGTGCCATTCTGCAGAAACGAGCGGAGAGTCGCGGAGGAGTCCTCAGACATCTGCTCACGTCGGAATGAGCCTCTGCTTGTTGTGCTGGACGTGGTGGTCGTGTGGTTTGAAGCTGCTGCACAGCCGACCAATAGCAGCCAGCCATGTTAGCATCCGTTTCCTGTTACATTTCTGTGCGGTGCCAGTCAACCATCACCGCCCAGATCTTTGTCTGGCTTGTTTAAATGAATTATGCACGTGACCAGTCCTGTTAAAGGAGACCCTCCAACATCTCTGCCCTCTCCACGGTAACCAGAATCAGACATGAGTGTGAGGTACAGAACGGAGCCGTGGGGCCTCTTAGCGGACAGGCCTCCTTCCGCTGCTGGCCCGTAGGTCAGTTGTCCGTTGGTATTACTGAGACCATGTTGATGTGGGAGCGCCACGGCCAGCGTTCATTTCTCTAGCCATGATTTTTCTGCCACGGAGGCTCTGTAGTTATCTGAGCTGATGGGTTGTCGCTCAGCGTCTCGCTCTGAGGTGATCAGCAGTTTGAGTTACAGTCAGAGCTGCGAGCCTTCAGGTTGAGTCGCGCGTGATTCGGGTCATGAACAGCTAGAGGCGTAATTATTCCGAGAGCGTGTTGTTAGCGCGCGTCGTTCGTTTGTTTGGGTCATCCTCAGGTTCCCACCCACATTCCAAAACCATCCAGGTCAGGTTAATCGTTACTGTAAAGTGCCTGCAGGTGTGACTTTAGCGTTCCAGGACTTCCTTGAAAAACAGATGTGTAATCTCTCTGAGAATTTGTCCTGGATTCATAAAAGTTTAAAGAGTTGAGGTCACTCTGCGCTGGTATCACCGTGTGGCTGATGGTGGCAGATGAAGCAGGAAGCGTTTCCTTCAACAGCCCTGCAGGTCTGTAAAACATTGAAAAGAACCAACTCCTGTAATTCTCTCTGCACTCCTGTGAATTACTCAACAGTTGGTAGAGCGATGAACCAAGAACTGAGGTCGAGCTGTTTCAGTAATCATTCATCCCGTGGGAATAACTGCCCGCTCCCAGTATAAATCTTCAGTTTTTGATTATCTTAGCATTGAATATTTTTATTATTCTAATAAAGTTTCAAAAATAAATGGCTGATGATGAATTACAGTGGCATTTCTGGCGTCAATCAGTGTATTGTTCTGTCAGACTGTTTGAAATTTAAAACATTAGCTGTAGGCTTTCCCAGCTAAAAATGAGCTGCTTTCCACAAAGATGCTCTTGTGTTTGAAGCATTGTAAAAGCCGCCCCAGCAGAAGACCAATCTCTTCACAACGGAGATGGAAAAAATGTGGCAGGACGGCATCCGTTCCTTGCTGGATGGTTATTGCTACGGACGAGAAGTGATCTGGCTCCGGAGCGTGCGGTCTGACCTCCCCGGACCTGATGGCTGTTTCTCCCTGACCACAACCAGTCAATACAGTCTGTTAATGCTCCTGTAGGAGTTCATGTGAGCCCACAGGGGGGGAAAAAAGGGTCCTGAGCGGCTTTTTGAGTCTGGACAAGCCGCAGATTCTCGGAATTTTAATGGCAAGTTTTAGTGGCTCGTAAATCTGTAAACGCTGCTGCTAAGACTTGTATGAAATGATTCTGTCCCGCAGGATCGTGTCCGCAGGGGCCTGTATTGTGCACTTATTCTCTGAAGGCCTCGGATGTTTTTGTTTGGAAGCGCTTTCCATGTTTCCGGCTCAATCGCTGCTCCCTGGTGGCCCCCCCAATTAACATTATTGTTTTTTGCTAGTCAGAGGTTGCTGGTTGGGTTTCTCGGCCTGTAGACTCTCCAGAGAGGACTTTCTGTTGCCAAGATATATAAAAGCTCTGCACATATGAGGTTTGTGAATCATTAACAATGTTTTACTTCACCATAAAATTTAGTTTACAGTTGCTTGAAACTTCCAACTAAGCACTGTTGCCGTGGACACCATTTATGGGTCCTGTGCATCGTTTTATATTCCATAGACGTAAAGTTGACTCCAGTCTCCGAATACGTGCAGAATTGTTTGGCTTAGTGATGACCTGAACGCTCAGACAGCAGCAATAGTAACAATCTTGAGGTGAATTTGAGCAGAAGGCCGTTGGTGGAGAGTCCTGGGGATGGCCGTGCGGTTTACCTTTAGCCTCTGCATGTGCTCGTGCTTGCCCCTAGCATGGGATGTCGTCTCGCTTCCTCATTTAGCTTGTTTGATTGTCCGTGTTTCACGGCGGATGTGGATTGTCGTCGGCTTAGCTTCCGCAGAAGCAGACAATGATGCCCTTCTCAAGCATGGCTTTTGTTGACAGTGACAAATTTGCTCGGTATGTCTTTAAAGCCAGCGATTAATGTAGCCTTGTACTTTGGATGGAACTGATCCAGTTTCTGGATTCTTCAAAGTGCCAAATTAAGCAGACAAACCTGCCGCAGATCAAATTAAACAAACAGTTATTTTAGCGTTATGTCAACAGTGAAAAGGGCAGGTTGAGGCCGCTCGGACGGTCTCTGGATTCTGCCTCCTCTTCCTGTTCTGATTTTATGGCCCCGCCCACTCTCCGACACCAACACCCAGCCGGCTCCTCCCACCTCACCACCCCGCTTCTCCTTTGTTAACCGAGGAGTAGTGCAGACGAAGGCGTGGAGAAAACACACGCCAAAAAAAGCCCCCCCACTGCCACTCTCGCTCCTGCACCGCGACAATGATAGGCTGTCATCACACAGCGATCAGCACTGTCACCCACAACACCGCCATGCACCAACATACACACACAGTCTCACACACACACACACAGTCACACACACACACACACACACACACACACACACACCAGTGCAGGCAGGCATGCACGCACGCGCACACACGCAGGACCCACGGCTGTGAAAATCCGCACCAGCCTCGACAACACTGACAACCAAGTCACTGCTGTCACTTCAGTTATTTTTACACTGGGGCCTGACAACACATCAAAAATCCTCCTCGCTATGGGAACACCATGAGACCACCGCATCAAGCCCATTAGACGCCACGTGTCACATCAAATATCTAATTATCTGCTATTCAATATTCCCAATTAAGTTGGAGACATCCACTTCGTACATTCGCGCAGTAATTTAGCGGCGCCGCGCGTGCAGACTGAGACGATAAAGCTGGCCTTTCTGCAGGAAGAGGAGGAGGAAACGCAGCTGTCTTGCCGTCCTGATGACAGCGAGGAGGCTGAGGTGGCGTCCTGGAGAGAGGGATCGCTCGCTGAGGGGAAAGTCTGACCAGAAGCAAAGCGGAGAAGAGCCACACCAACCCGCCAGTATATTTCCGTCCACGCCGGTGGAGCAGGAGTTAACTTTCTTGGCCCTTGCCGCTGTCAGCAAACAGACGGCAGCTATGTGATGAGCCTGATTGGCGGCCGATGGCGGCGAGATCAGTGGCAGGGCTGCGCGATGGATGCCATCTTGGCCAGCTTCTGATGTGCAGTTTGTCGCCTGGGCCTCACTAGGAAGGGAAGCCTTGAAAATACTGCTGGCTGTCACTCAGAGAGAAATGTGGTGCAGTTCCAACAAAAGCCCTTCAACAAATAGCTTTTTTGTTTGCCGTCTCTTCTCCTCGAAGCCTCCAGGACACGAGTCACACTGCTCCAGCAGCATGCTATAGGTGATAACAGCTAGATGACATTTAATGTACCGCACAAAAGCTAAAAGTGGTTTAGCGCTGATTTGGGTCACAGATAAAAAATCAGTTCCCTCATTTTTTCGGCATTTTATATTGTATTTTATAATCATATTATATTGGTTATATGGCTATATATTGGTTATATGTGGCTATATGGTTCAAATGTAAGTCTGTGTACTGTCTACAAAGTCTGAAGCATTAGCTGCTGACGTCCTCGTCCAAAATCGCTAAATCTATACATTGTCCTGAGGTTCTGGCTCATGATCTGAGATCTCAAAGTCGTCATTATTCTGAGCCGTGTAATTTTTTTCAGGATGGAGATAATGTGTTCCCGGCTCATGGGGGTGATGCACTTCCCACATCCGATGAAAATCAGCTGAGGCTGGGCGCTTTGATCCGAGCCCTCCGTTATCCCTCTACTTGCCTGCCTGTCTGTCTGCCTGCCTGCCTGCCTGTCTGTCTGTCATCCTGTCTTTTCAGGACACATTTCTCTTCCTCCTGGTTCTCAGTGACTTAGATGTATGGGCTGATTGAGAGAACAGTTCCTGCACTCTTCTAGAACTGGTTTTATATATCTTTTTGCTGGTTGCGTCCTCCTGCCGTGTCCCGTGCATGCTGGCGTTTGCTCATCTTGTTTAAAGAAATGTGTCACAAACCGGTGCAGATCTGCAGAGGATGGCAGTATCCCTTAAAACCGCCCCCTCCCCCGACTCTCCTGAACCATTTTTCCCTATTAGCCCCCTTGTTTGCCATGACAGAGTGGGATTATGTGCACTTCGGGGCACTTTCCTTCGTGCATTTAATGACAAAACAGACAAATTAAGCATTACCCCCTCGCAGTTCTGCCCCTGCAACCCCTCCCGCCGCCTCTCCGACCCCCTGCCTCGTGTGGCTGTTGCCCGAAGCGAAGATTGCCGCCTAGTCGCTGATAGTCGGGGGAGGATGGCGGGGTCAGCTCTGCCTGCAGGCACGTAGGGGGGCCTCAGTCGTTCAATCCAACCATTAACCAACATCTCTGGCTCTTATCTGCTGACCAGGAAGTAACACAATCGCACCAAACCAGAGGGACCACCAACCCCATCGGTGGCTGTTTCACCGTCCAGCTGAGATGACGCCACGCAATAACCATTGTTCTATAAATCCATCTGTACAAAAAATTTCTGATGCTTAAATGGTGGCGCCCAAATGTAAAAATTCACTTGAAAGTGATAAAACGGCACTGAATGAGTATGTGAAATAACAGCCCAGCGAGCTCAACTAAAGCTAGGACGCATGATAATAGAAACTAGTTAAACTAGAAACCTCAATTATGTGATTATGAAAATCTGATCCAAATTTTAAGGGACTTTTTGTGACAAAAAAACAAAACAAAACAGTCCCAGAAAATATACGGTTTACCAGGAGGTTTTTCATTTACCAGCTAATATAAAAAAGTTTGGCTCCTGGTGGAGAAATGGGTTTACGTCATTTACATCATGTTTGGAATAAAATGGACGAAAAGATGTTGTAAAGAATAATTTCTAGCAGGCAAATATTTTTACATGCGGCATATGGCATTGATAATTAATCAAAACAGATAGCGATCAACATTTGCCGGTCACAGAAATAGCTTTCTAAGAATATTTTGCCCTTGTAAATCCTCCATCTGCCGGCAGACTCGTTCCCAGTCCGACTGTTCCGATTGTTTTCGCGTTGCCGGCTGTAAAAAGCAGACAAAAGGGCATTTCTGAGTGACTTTGGTCCTTAATGAGGCCTGTTCTGGATTTTTTTTTTAAAAAAAGCAGCGAGACGATGTCCTTATCAGACGTTTTCTCCCTGGGGATTGTCACCCGGCGCAGAGTACGTTTCCACGTAAGAGATTTCCCTGACACAAAGGCATCTCTCGTCTATCTGCAAAGCTTCTTGAAGTGTTTATCCACCAGAACTGACAGAGAGCTGACTTTAATTAGCACTCTCTCCCTTCTTACCTCTCACCCCGCCCCCTCTCAGTCCCCCCCACCACACACACACACACACACACACACACACACACACACACACACACACACACATCCTCATCAAATTGCATAACTTGGTGCTGAACTGTATATTAGGATTTGTTGGTTGACGTATTTGAAGGAGCGGTTCACGGAGAGAGGACCGGCTGCTCTTCTCATTTATGGCACATAATTAAAACTAAATGACAATTCCACTCTTCTATTTAATTAACCACTTTAGATAAAGAAACTGTCTCTCTCTCTCTCTCACACACACACACACATGCATACAGACCATGGCATGGTTGAAGGTCACGGCCCAAAGTCCTATTACACCTCATAATATTTCAATCCGGGACGTCGCCTTTTTTGATTGCGTTCACAAAGTCAAGCTGCCCCTCCCGCGATGCCTTTTTTTCGGGGATGAGGGGCGGGACGTCAATCATTGCGACACACAGTGAGTACGTTCCCAAGCTCCCCGTTCCATCCGCCCCCCCCCCCCACCCCTCCGTCCAGTCATTTGTGAAGTTTTCTCGGTGTTAATGATGAAGGGTTTAATTCATCATAACAGCATTCGCACAACCTCTAATTAGCTGCAACACTCGTACAACAATGCCAACGTTATCTCCTCATGCAAATGAGCTCTCAGTCTGTTGCGTTTGCTAATTTTATGAAACGGCGGGGTGATAACTACACAGCCCGTGCTAATCTTCCTCGCGTTTAACCCCGGTTTTCTTTTTAATCCGCCATCCATAACAAACAAACAACAAACAATAATCCTATTATCGGCTTGATGATTCACCTTCTTTTTGACTTATTTTATTCTGTTTTAATCTCAATTATGTGCAGCGAGGTACACCGATCAGCGATATTATCCCGACCCGGATGATGGCCTGCTGAATCCGCCATGTTGGGAGCAGGCTGGTGCTTCCCGCGCACTTGGTAATCCCTGCGTACATTTGCGAGTTAGCATCCTGACACAGGCCTGAGATCACAACCCTGGTCCATATCGACATCTCATGCTACTGGGGCCGCAGCTGTGGGGATCCCTGCGGTTGTTAGCGCTTTAGGTCACAGCAATGGCCAACGTGGAGTGGAAGCCTTTATTTTTACAGCACCAAAGTAAAATGTCAGCAATCAAAACAAAACCTCACGTCCAAGCAGAGCAATTACAGCTAAATTTGGCGCTCGAGCCAGACAGCTGTCACTTACAGATGTAACTGGAGTAACTGGGAAAGACAGGACAATCATCAGGCTGATATAAAAGGTTAGATGTTAAGTCTGAGTGTGTGTGTGTGCGCGTGTGTGAGATGTGGACTGAGGGTGCGTTGATATGTGTCCTCTCTGAACCTAGCAGCCATTCTCTTAAAGATGTAATGACATCTCATAGTTAGCATAATGCCCCAACATGTCAGCTGCTTTTAGCTGTCACGCTGCATTTGTAAGAGTCTAGCCAATTACAGCGGCCATGCGGGGGATGGTTGGGGGTGGGGTCATTCTTTTTACCTGTAAATTCCGGTAAATGGCTGCTAGAATGTAGTAATGTGTTTTTTGGGGGGCTTCTGTTTAGCTTATTTAAATATCAGCTTCTGAGTTACCCGTTAATTTAATATATGTAGCATGAGCACCAGTGATTCACAGAATCTTCAAATTAATCTCAAACTTACCTTTATTGTCCACAGCATTTGTCCAACATTCTTTACCATTGCTTAGGAATATGTGATATGCTTTAACATTCCAACACTGTAGGTGGTGCTTTCACATCCAGAAAAGGCTTTTTCTGGGGATGCTACCCAAGTTACAAATTGCAGAACATCCAGACAAGTGAAATAGCTCCAGTTTTAATCTAACTAATTTTGTACGACACCTGAAGATCCGTCACCATGACAACAAAATATGGAAGGAACATCCAACAGCGCTCCAATAAAGGTTAAAAATGATCCAGAACAGTTCTTGATGAAGATAAGTGTCACCTATCAGCTCTAAAAGTCCTCCCACTCCCTTCCTGCTGTTTCATAGAATTTTATTGTCGCGTCTTATTGTAACTGTGTGATTTCTCAACGCCGAATCAGACCACCAGCCCATCCAGAAGCTAAATAAACTCACATGTAACATGTCGCACATTAACGCTAGCATTCATCAGTCTTGTTTTAATCCATCTCCATACATGACCCCCGTCCCTCCCCATCACGCAGCCACGTATGTATAATGTATCTTAGCAAAAAAGAAATGGAGGTGACACAGTCAGTAGTTACGATGATCAAATATCATAGCTGGAGGCTAACTGGGCTTCAGGGCCCACTGACAGGCACAATCCACGGGGAACGCAGGGAAGGCAGGAGAGGATGCGAGGTAAAAGATGGCCCTGCGTCGGTATAAATCAGTGTTGCGGAGGCTAATCTCTCAGGGTCTCTGGCAGGATAAATACTTTGCTTATAGATCCAACACGCCTCAGCCTCCGCCACTCATCGGGCACGCTCAGTAGGCACAAGGCCTCCCTGGGCACGGAGCTGCCCCCCCCCCCCTTTCAGCATCGCTCACTCTCGTCTGTTTTTTCGCTCTTTCAACAGGGAAGGCTGGCTGACTGCAAGAGCGATGGGGGGATATCGTTCTCATTTCTCTTAATTTCTTCTCCCCTCCTTTCACTTCCAGAGAAAAAAAAAAACCCTTCACCGTCGAGTCAACAGCCGCTATTTGATCCTCGTGTGTCTTATTTTTTCCATGAAAGTTTCTTCTGGATTTCCTGTCAAAGGATTTTTGTTGTGAAAATGCCGGCGCCGGACGGAATATAGATTTTTTTCCACTCCATCTAAAAAGCGAGGTCCGTCATGGCCGCTGACAGATTCATCCTGGAACAAAGCTTCCACGCTGAAAACCTTCCTGCCGCTTACATCCACTCCTTGATTCGAGCCTTGAACAAGCTCGTTTGTTCCTGAACCCGTTGGTTTGGGCGCGTGTCTGCGGCGCTCGTGGGTCTGATCAGGCTTGACCTCACTGGTGGACGGCCCTTCAGTCACCTTTGACCGCTCTCTGTCTCATATACGTCGTCCTCATTGTCGTTTTCCACGTATTAGCATGTCCCCTGCGTCACCTCTTCCATCTCTGCGATGGCAAGGCGAAGACAACCTCCCCTCCCTTCCCACCACCTCCCTGCCGCCCCCCACCGGTAATCTGGGCCTGTCTGTAACAGTGGAGGTGCTGCCTGATTGAAACAAACGGCTGCTGATTGCTGATCAGCCAGCTGTAAAGCCGGGCAAGGATATGAGCTAATGAAAAAATGGACTTGATCTGAGAAGCGCGGAGCGTCGCTCACCCCGCAAGCCCCTCTGTCCCCTGCTGTTACACTCTTTCCCTGCCCCCCTCTCACCTGCCCATCATTGTCAGCATTCCTGAGATCTGCTGGAGTAAAGGAATAGCTAAAGGGAGGCGTTAAAAGGCAGCATCTTGGAGAGTTTTGGCCTTTTTTAGCAGCGCGAGAGCTACAAAGGGACCCTGTTCAGCCTATGTAGCAATAACCACGGAAGCAGGTTAAAAAGATGCATAAATAACAAATTCCAAATATCATTTGCTTTAGTATCCAACAAATATTTCCATAATAAATATGAAGGATGGCTCTAATAGCATGCACAGGAATATTGCACACAGTGTAATGGACCACTTAGGCCACAATAAACATCTTGTGTTTGTGTTTGCACATTTTGATATTCTACCCATCCCATTTTGATGCATACAAAGGCCCAAAGTAGCACACTCTGACCCCCCCATCTTGTCGGGTCAGCGCTAAAGTGGGCAATAATTGCCAGTGGCGACTCATTAGAATTGGTGATTTGGTGAAAGTAAAGTGGAAATGTGCAGGAAAAAAAACACACACAAATAAATGCACGGGTGGCGCAGGCAGACACACACGCACAAAGACGCAAGCGCGCACACAAAGTGGTGACCAGGCGGAGAATTAAAACCTTTGTGACCCTGTGTACACAAAATTAGCCACAGGGCCAACAGATCTGCATTAGAGCAGCGCATAGTAACAGAGAAGACCTCTAATTGGGGGTCATTATTTAAGCTGAGAGAGGGAAAAGGCTGAAGATTCTCATTTTCACTCCTCTTTCGCCTCCTTTTTTTTTTGACAGGCACAGTAAATTAAGAAAGTGGTGATATTTAATACCTTTTAACCTCTCTGAGACAGTTTTCTGATCAATTACTGGAGCGGGCTGTAATTGTTGGCCGGGATAATGATTCGGCGTGTGAGAGAGCTCCGCTCAGATGAAGACCTGAGTGCAATTACCTTAAACCCCTCAAGTGTACTGATGTCTGGAGAAGACGTTAGGGGAAGAGAGTCAGCGAACCAGGCGGGCAGAGAACCTGCGGAGGAACTGCCACAAGAAGAGACGTGAGATCATCTGGCCTAAAGCCAGCTCACGTGGGAGAGAACTTGTGTAGCGTTGTACTGATTGTCAGGCTCGTAATCTGGGCTCAGGCCTCCGGGATCATCCGCCGGGATAGTTGGCGTTAGCTAAATGGCTAATCGATCAGCTTTTGCTGCTTCTGGTAACTGGGATGAAAACAGGAAAACAAAAACCACTAGATTTCAGTATCATGGCTGTATCGCTTCAGTCTCCTTTCCGATTTTAGCATGTGGTCGGTAGCGATATTGCAGCTAAAACAAAAATCCTGAGTGATCGTAAAAATAATAACAAAACCAACAGCTTTAGCATTAATTTTAATGAAACGATTCCATTTTGTGTTGTATTGTGTTTTTAGATGTTATGCTTGCATGTTTGGGTGTTGGAATAGCGTGCCTTGCAGTACGCATTTGCATGGTCATGGTGAACATCAAAGGGTTTGAGGTCAACTCGGGCCTTTTAATGTGCAGCTCTCGCGTCACCTCTTGATTTCCTGCGTGTAGTGCGTTCCTTCCTCTCTGCCAGTGACTGCTGGGATGGACTCCAGCTTCCCCCATGACCGGGAATAACTGGGGACTCACTGAAGATGCTTGAAATAAACAGAGAAAAAGAGATTTATTCCTGAAAACGCAAGATGTTGATCCAGGAGGGATCCGTCCCAGCTACGACCGGCCCGAGCACATCTGTGAAACACACATCCAACAACAGACGGGGTCGAAACAATCATCTTATTTCTTTAAGTACTAGCAGAGCCTTCACACAGCTTTAATTTGTTAGCCTCCGCTCTCCGACTGCTCCGCTGTTTTGCATAAGAGCAAGATTTGTCAGGGGAGGTGAATGCCGTGCGGCACAGATTTCAAACACTCCAAACATTTTCTCCATTTCCTCAAGTATCAAACAGTTGGTGGTGTTATCTGGCTCGGTGACCCGGCGCTTGCAGCCGGCGGGGCGGAGTGGCGTGGCCTGACCTCCTGTCTGCCAGGCTGGCTGCAGGCTGAGGAGAGCCAGGAGAGAGAGCGAGAAGGGGAGAGGAGACGGGCAGCAAAGGACGAGGGCAAGCGAGAGCGCCGCACGCGTGTGTGGGAACACACACATCAAACTGAACTGGCACGAACCTGCTGCCATCCTCCCATCCCCCACCATCAAATATGTCCAGGCCATCTGCTTTTTTACACAAGTAAACAACAATGAGCCGTCAGCAGTGCTGAGTGAGCGCACGTCTTTAATATTTAATACCCATAAGTCACCGTGGCCATTGGAGCCGATAGCATGCTAGTGCTATCGCTAACACCAGTGGATTTACATCCATTATATCCACTAACGACATCCCGTTTGGCGTTCAGCGGGGATGTGGTGTTGTGGAAATATCGTCCCATCGGCCCTCACTTCCTCCACCGTCTGGCATCATCAGCGAGTCGCAGAGCTTCGCCTTTGTTGGCGCAGGTGAAACGGCGCGAGCTTCCGTTCTCGCGCGCACCCCAGTCACGCCTGAAAGTTTCTGTAGACTCCAAAACTCCACCAACGGAGGGATGAACGGAGACGCAGCAGCCGAGCGCTAAAATCAAGCGGAGATGGGTGGAGTTGAGGTCCCCTGACGAGGACTGGGACTGATTTACCTCCACAGCCGCCGAGATGATGCGAGCAGCAGATGTTTTACACTTTCTGACCATTTATTTGTGTGGAGGGGGCAGAGGGGGAGGGGAGGGGGCGTAATTAGGATTTATGGAGTGAATCTGCAGAGTTGCAAAGGCGACTGATGATGCCTCCTCTAAGAAGTGTCTGTCTGCTAGGTGAGGGATAACGGACGGCGCCATGTTGACAAGGGCAAGGACGAGACACTGGGTGTTTGAGAGCTGCTGGCGGGGGCCTTCATCTGTGGAACACACACACACACACACACACACACACACACACACACGCATGTGTGCAGAAGTGCCAGACGTGACGGGAAAGCAGCGTTTTAAGACTGAAACTACAGATTACGAAGGATAAACACTCTGAAGTGTGTGTGTGTGTGTGTGTGTGTGTGTGTGTGTGTGTGTCCAGACTCTCCAGCGTGTTATCCCACGTCCTCGCGCTCAGACTGAGGCACCAGATCCTCCACAGCAACGCTGGACGAGGGGAAGATCTAAATATGCTGCTTCTGTTTGAGTGTTCTGACGCCAGCCGTGCTCCAGAGAAGCTCTGCTGAATCCACCTAATGGGGCCTCGAGCAGATGACTCACATTTGTTTTTCTGTTCCTCCCTCTCAGCCTCCAGCCTGCAGCCCGGAGCCTGCCAGCGGCCACTAAACTGGTTATTTACAGTATACAGTGCCACAATCCAGTCATGGCCTCTCCTCCGTCCTTTGGTGGAGAGACGGGCAAACGTTAACCGGATATCCAAGTGAGGTTTTCCCCCACCGCCTGCACGCTTTGCTTGTCTAAATGTTAGCTGTGGACACCTCTGTGGAGAGAACTAAACACACACACAACACACACACACACATCCTACCTTCATAGTAATGCAGAGCCCAGACACTAACCCGAACCATCCCAGGTAACCTCCTGATCCCGACCCTGACCTAAACCCAGCTCTAACCCCAACCTTAAAACTATAGGTCTTCACCCTCAAACAGACCTTAGAAGCTGTGAGGACCAGCCGAAATGTCCTCACTTTTCTAGCAGAATGCAGATTTTGGTACTCAATGTGTAGCAAGAACACACACACACACACTGCTCACTCACACTCTGACAGGCAGCCATGTTGGGCTGGCAGCTCAACAACACAAAGCTTTTATCTGTCAGTGGTCAAGCCTGACTGAACCCCCGCTACATTAGAGGCACTCACACACTCACACACTCACACAGACACACACTCTCGCTCTCTCACTCTCTCCCTCTCTCGCTCATACACGCTTTGAAAAAGTGCCATTCCTATTTTTTTCCCCCCTTTTTAAAACCTGGCTCAAATCTGCTCTTTTCCGGAAATTAGCCATCTGTGCTGCCTGTGAGTGACAGAATGTTCATATCAATCCTTCCAGGAGATGATGAGCACCCCGTCTGCACAGACAACACCCTCGCGCGCCCAAAAATCACACGCGCGCGCGGACACATGGCCGCATTTTCGGGAATTGAGCTCGGCGCTCCGGAGGCAAACCTTTCGTCACAAACCGACGGGTCTGTGGCCGTGTCGGCCGTCTGTGCGCGCTCTGACCACATGTCACACAAGATGGAGGAGAGACGGAGAGCAGATCCACATACGTGCACGTTTCCAGCCTTTTCCTGCAGGACAAAGATGGCTGCTGGTTAATGAATCTTAGTTAACACCATTAGATTGAGTGATGAGTGTTGTCCCTCCGCTCCTTCCTGTGCGTGCCCCCCCTCCCCCCTCGCCTCCCTGTCTCCCTTTCTTCTCCCTCTCTGCTTCTCCACGCTTGGATTTCAACGAATGGCTTTCATCAGCAAAGCGCGTCTCATTAGCGGCGATGATGCGCCGTATGTTGATCATCATCATCTGCGAGTGGACTGATGAGCGATGAATGTCGGCCGTAATGGAGGCGACGGCGATGCGTCCCCCGTAAACCTGCCGCGACGCTCCCGCGCTAATTACCCCACGTAGCGTCGTTACCGGCAGCCGAACTGCTGCAGCAGCGCCGGTAGGTGCGGGAGTGGAAATGACAACCATAATGAACCATATCAGGTGCATCAATCCAGCTAGCGGAAGCTACATTTGCTACACGATGGTTCAAGAATCCACAAAAAATTGTAAGGTCACGGTGAATGGCGTTTACAGCGTGACAGACAACAGAAGGATGTGGAGATGAGAATACCTGAGGTTTTTTTTCGTGTTTTGTCATGTTTATTAGTGATGTCACACCTCATGCTAACTTGCAAATTATAGCGGGTGAACGTAAGGCTAGCAGACCCGTCTGTCCTCTCCCTGCTCTTGCTGTCGCCGCCAATGCTGCCGTCCTCCTGAATACCATCCTGGCTGCAGCACAAAGACCAGAAGAGGGAGGAAAATGCTTCTTTCACGCGCTGCCGTCATGTCCCGTCTGATCCTAGGTCTCCGACTTTTTTCTCTGCGAGAGATGACCGCGAGGAAAATCAGGCACCTCTGCTTCCAGTTTGGGGAGATTTATGAGCGGACCCAACCAAAGAGTGTAAGAATGTACACTCGGAGCGAGTTTTGGGGAGAGATTTACGACCGGCCGTATGTGTCGTAATTCAAAGTTCACGCTCACATATATCACATTTTCGATCACATAGATTATGAAAGGGAACAAATTTATCACACGCACGTGCAGGTAGCACATGTGCGGGCCCCCAAAACACTCCATAAAACAGAAACGCACATGCTGGAAGTTTGTGAAATGACTCTAAACTTTGCTGTGCTGTTAGTGTACGTAGCATAAACATGCTAACTTCTTTAATGTCGTTATGGAGCACTGTTGCTGAGGGTCACTCCCACGTCTGATCCAGCCCGCTGAAACCTGCTTTCCAGGTTTGTCTTTACTCTTCTATGATTTACTGTTCTCATGCTGCACAGAAGCTGAAAACTATTCTGCTCTGTACACACACACCCTCGTCTATTTCTGTTCTTATTTGTTAAATATTAACCACACATTCCTGCTTTCTCATCCACCGCCTACAGGTGTGCGTGTGTCTGTGTGGATCTTTAAGTGGACCTGTGAGCAATTCGGGAGTCACACTGTAAAGATGTTTGTCTCAAGACCATCGTCAGAGACTGGGGCCGTCTTCCTCTTAGTATTTCTAATAAAACAATCATCATGGCTGCCCTTGAAAACACGCTGTGCTATGTAAAGGTTACACATTTCAACTCTCACGGCACATCAGCTCCTCCTCCACTGCAGGAACTTTAATCATTTATCTGGGATTCTGTAAAGTCTCAAAAGTGTAAAAAAGTGTTTTACAGTTTTAGTGGAAAAGTGTTTCCACAAAAAAAAAAAAAATCACTGAAAATTTGACTAAATTTAGCTCTAGTCGGCAACTGACATTCTTTACCTCTTTTTTCCAAACCCGACAGTTGACCGGGTTAGACCTGATGCTCCATGCCACCATTGTTCTGAGTCCTGGAGGAGACACAGCAGGTGATTGTTTGAATCGTAAATGTGAGACTTTACCTCCGAAGGTCCTCTTTCTCTTCTATTGTGCACCTTTCATCTCAGAGACAGAAGTTTTCCATCAGAATATCTCCACACAGTCACGTTTCTTTGGAAAAGAATATCAAACGTGTGGTTGTGCTGGATCCAAAGTCAGAGGAAATGTGCAAATTTCACATTTTGTTGCTACTCTTCCACTCCCTGTTTCAATGATGCAACGTTAACTTTCTGCCTTTTTGAGTCAATTAATGAGTTTTTTGTTTTCTGGAGGCTCTGTTCTTGTAAAAGTCAGCCTGCTCGAACTCGTTCTTTTCTCTTTTTTCCCTCATTCTTGACCTTGTTGGAGCCTCCATCACCCTTTCAAATTAATATTCAAAAGCACTTAATTAAAAACCCGACACCCCATCCTCCTCCGGAGCAGGATAAACAAATCCGGGGCTGTGTTTGTTCCCTTCTAGCCCATCTTATACACTGTTTTAATGATTTGGCTTCAACCTCGGTTAAAAAAAAAGTGGGAGATGGCGCGATGCAGCGGCAGAATGTGACATAAAAAGATGAAGACAAGACATAGCTGGGGGTGAGTGAGGAGAGAAGTGCATGCTGGGGGAGGGGGGGCGTATTTCTGAGTCGTAGTTAATTACAAAAAGCATTAATGTTTTATTAACCCCTTATCAGTAATTAATCACGGGTCTTTGATGCAAAGTTCAGCTTACAAAAGAGGCAGGAAAAAAAAAAAAATTCTCTCATCCATATTAGGCCATTAAAGCGGCTGGTGTGGACCAGCCTTGCTAACTGCAGAGTGCAGGACAGCCTCCGCAGGCATTAAAGCATTTGTTTTGACAGCACTGTTTGTTTTCTACTCCCAGAAGCCATTGCAGCGCACCTCCATCTCCCACTAGTCTCCCACCAAAGGAGCCAGTTTGCATTTCAAATATAATGGCGCTATTGCATATTGTGCACAAAATGCTACCTTTCGCCCGGATGTAGCGTGTTAGCGCCGTCTGGGGGATTAAATTATTGTAATCTTAATGCAGCGCTGGGCTCTCGTCCTCCACAACAATCACATGTCAGGTGAAGCGGATAGAAGCGTTGGAGACCATGACAGGACCAATGGAGAGAGTGTATCCTGGTTCACAGGTGATGACTTTGTGAGATAATATCAGCCAAGAAATGTGCTTCCACAATGTCCACCACTTATTTTTGAATGTTTACTTCATTATGCTAGTGTTAGTGGATATGAAACAACCCCTTTATTGCATAAATAAAGTTTGTGGCTCACCGATGTCTCAATTCCACCAGTCTCAAGTAGGCGGCAAAGGAAAGATAACGCGTCTGATCTTTCCCACACCTCCTGTAGTCAATCTTTGCTGCCTGCCTCTTAAATGTTTGTCTTTGATTGCGTTATCAGTCCCGTTGTGTGCTTGGGTTTGTTGTACGGAGGCCACAGACAACAAAGACACACTCCAAACGCATCATCAGTCCTGATGCATCTATGAGCAAGTCCAAAAGCCCTTCCCGCCATTGTTTGTGGCATTGATCGATTGAACGAATCATCGCTAGCTTCCTCCTCCTCCTCATTCCTGCACTTCACACTCAGGCCCTTCTGTCTTGTCCTCAGGCCCACTGGGGTGATCCAGAGGGCACGGGGTGAAGAAGAGGCCAGCTGGACCACGAGAAGGTGATCCTGAGGTCAGTAGACCCTCAAACAGAGCAGGGTGTGTGTGTGTCTGTGTGTGGGTGTGTGTGTGTGTATGTGTGTGTGTGATATCAGAGGTAAGATTTAGGTCAGGTTGCCTATGTACACTGTTGTAGCAAGGTCAGGCGGTGGTCATCGTGGCGCACTGAGGACACCCTTTGCGGAACAGTGTGTGTGTGATCTTTTGGTTTCATACACACACACAGTGTGTTCTTAATGTGTGCTGATCAGATGATGGATTGAAAGCGGTGTTATTAGCACACAGAGATTAAATCAAATGTCATCCGGTGTTCCTCCCTCGCGGAGAAACCGCAACACGAGCACGCGCTCACATGACTTCTCGCCACATCCAGACGCGCTCTGCTCTGCAAAATGCATGACAAGACACTGGGGGCCATGTTGCCACTGCTGATGCTTTTGTTGTTATTGTTCCTGCCCGTGTTGATTAAATTAGGAAATCCTTTAAGTCGGCAGAAAAGGGGGCGCCTCCGTTTATTATTAAAGAGGAAAGAGACACCGCGGCAAACATTGCGCCGGTTAATGAGAAGTACAACGGAGTGCTTCAGGACGTGGAGATTTCAATAACATGGCAGAGCGCACCCCCCCACCACCCCCACCCCCCGTGAGGAGGGTGATACAACGGACCCCCCTCCGCCTGCCTGCTTCTCCCTTGTTTTGCAAAGTGGAGGTGCTGTCTGAGAGACAAATGGAGTTCAACAGCCTGCAGGTATGCTTTTACTTTTGTTTTCCAGTGTTTCAAGTGGATTGAACCGTGCAAGTCTAGAAAAAAGATTTAAGTGCATCGTCGCAAATGATAGCAGCGATTGGGCGCCCCTGGTTAGCCTCTGATTTTGGTTTAAAGCACGGCTAATTTGTGGAAGACTTTTGGAGAAGTACCTTCAGTTTCTTTCTCGTGTGTCTAAACCATCAAAAGCTGCACCACAGCTAAAGACTGATCAGTTCAACAGATGGTCAGTATTTTTAGGTTGTAGCAGGTCCTGGCGGCTAACTTGTTAGCTGTTGGTGACGGCTCCTGCAGATGGTAAATCAGAACTCTGCTACCACAGAAGCCTAATAATGAGAAGCAGGAAGAATGAGCAGTTTGTCTTCTTGGCCATCACACAGATTGCTGGCGTAGGTGGGGAGGGGCGAGAGAGGTGGAGGGGGGGTGGCATCGCAGCGCTGAGGTCACACATGGATTTTCAGTATGTTTGGATGTGTTTTAATGATTTGATTATTTGGTGCGAGTGTGCGAGGCTGCATCTGTTGTTTGGAGGCTCTGGCTCCTCCAGACATATTGCGACTGCGTTTCCCTCCTACATGGCTGCTGTTTTCCTGTACACACCTCTGCGTGCGTGCGTGCATGCGTGTGTGTGTGTGCTTGTGTGTGTGTGTGTGTGTGTGTGTGTGTGTGAGAGAGAGAGAGAAATAGAGAAATGGATGGTGATGCTTACATGCACACACTGTGAGACTTTGACCAGGCAGCGGAGGTGAAAACATGCTGCCGAACCGCCGTCGTGTTTAATCAGCACAAATCAGCAAAGGAAAGCAAACATATATCATTACGGCTGCCTATCAAAGGTGGCGTTCCTCACCTGTCGCTCACTAGGCCTTTTCATTTACCGCCCGTCCTTTTGCAGGATGTTGAGTGCTCTTGAATCACTAAAAGCATAATTATGCAGATTCAGAGCTATGTTTTTTACACACCCAGGACGTATGGCGAGCGTTGGTGGGGCGATTACAGCTCGTCCTGGAAGTTAGCCAGATCGGCACGCGTTTGAACTAAGTATCACAGACTCGCTGGTACTGAAGCTAATTGCGCTAAAATTGCTCAGATTTCAGAAGGCCGACTTAAATGTGCATTAATTGTATCGTCTACCCAGCTGCCATTTGTGATGCTTACATTATGCTGGCCACCGCAAACTTTAGAAAGAAGAATCAGTGATGAAGAATTTAGTGCACAAACATTTAATCTGATCAACATAAAACTGATCAACATCTGTAGCCCCCTGTAGGTAGGCTGCACTTTCCAGGAAACTTTTTAAGGACTTCCTCTCTCGTTATTTTAGGTAGTTCAGAACTTTCTGAAACTTTTCTTACTTGGTCGTAATGAGGCCGATTATAATTGTTTTTAGGGTAAAAATCTCAGAGGTCTGTCTGAAAACTTCTGAATTAAACGGCTCAGACGATCTAAAGCTAGGTTACCCTAACCTATAAGTGAAATGTTTAAGACTGTGTTCACTCTGTAACTTTCTCTGTTTTCCATTTCCTCATTCCACTGCAAGGTTATCAGAGCAGTCCAGAGCTAAAGGTCAGACAGTAGCCCTCTCTGTGACCCCTGGCCCTTCCGTGACCCGTTTGCCTTCTATTCTTGAGAGCGGGGTCAGGTCGCCGAGGTCATCGACCGTTCAAAGACGTGCGGACACATTTCATTCCTGCTATCGCAGCAGGTGTAATGTGTGAGATAGCGATCTGCTTGTTTTTTGCATTGACAACACGATCGTTTTAGTTTGGCTGATTTAACCAATTATTTTCTAGTAAAACACAGTAAAGGCCCTGAAAAATCAGAGTAGATAAACATACCTCAACTCTCTCTATCACAGCATTCAGAACAGCTGTGTGTGTGTGTGTGTGTGTGTGTGTGTGTGTGTGTGTGTTCCGTTGGCACCCAGCAAGCTTTATGTTATTCCATTTACATAAAATAGATAAATGTCACACATGCTGACAGTGACACAAATATTTGGTGGTTTCCTGGTGTTTCAGCTTGACAAATCTGCAGAGAGCGACCCTTGACCTTTTGACCGTGCTGAGCCTTACGGGTAATGATGATGATGCTGATGACCCGACAGCCAAGTTGCCCAGCGGCCATCTGGCAGGCTGTCATGGCAGCTGATTGAGATGAAGACCCACCAGCGCTCACACATTGATTTCTGTTTTTTTTTTTTTTCTCTCAGATTCTCTCTAGTCGGATCCATAATGCTGGCCGTGACCTTTGACCCGAGAGAGTGCAGCGTAAGGTCACTGCCAATACCTCTGCCGCCCGGCTCTTTTTGACCTGCTTCACAAACACGGCGCCATAATCCCTGAAAGTCTGGAGGAAGTCTGGCAGCTCCGGGAGGTGTCCTTTACATAAGCCCGGTGGAGATCTGCTCCCTCTGAGGGAGCCCAAACACACCATAGCCACGCCCCCCCCATCGCCACCATCGCTACACCTCCAAACAACCCCCATCGCCACATAAACAGACACCTACACATTCCGCTGCTGCCGTATCGTGATCCGCATAATCCGACAGGCTTGTGGAGTGACTGATAGCTATTGTTGTGCTGGAAAGCTTTTGTCACCTGACAGAGAGCTGCGGCTTTGGCCCTCATCCCTCTGCATCATCCTCTTCCTTGTCCCGCCTCTCTCGCGGGGATACAGAGGGGCCGCAGCACCCCATCAGGATGACTGATGGAGAGGGGCGAGGAGGAGTCAACCGCGCTGCACTCTTCACGGCATTGAAATTTTGCATTAAAGAGTGTTCAGTGTCACAAAAGAGAAGGAACCATTTTCATTGAGAATAACTGGCTGTCTCAATTAACATGGCAGAGGCGGCTCTCCGCCGCCAAGGGTGCATTTCTGCTCCTCTGACACTTTTATTTTTTGCTCATTTTGCTTGTTTATTGTCATGATAATGAAGTCGCAATGCTGGTGACATCAGGAAAAATCTGGAATCTTGGCCTTGTTCCACGGCTAATGTATTCAAGCGCCGCTCTTCCTCTCTCGTCACCGTCAGCCGGCGCCACTCAGCACCAAAATGGCCCCTAATTGGGCAAACTGGAAACGAACGGCCCCAGAATCCATCTGCTGTCGCGTGAGATTCCGCAATACTTTTTCTGGAGTTTTCATTTAAGCAGTGTGCGCTAATCGGAAGTGTTTCCGCCATTGCCGAGCCGGGGCGCGATGAACCAGGTTTTTATTCACGTTGCTTTGACAGGCAAGATCTGGCTGTAACGAGTGGGATGTGCTGAGCGCTACTGACAAGCTTAAAGTATTAGAAATGCCAGGACAATACAAACTGGCAGCGCGAAAGGCTGCGATTTGGGTTTTGTTTCTTTTTTTAAGCCCAGCGCGTTCCCTCCGTGCCGTTCTCCTGTTCTTTCTGATCCCTCCCGCCATTTGTCTCAATGGCCTCTCATGGCACCGCGGGGAATAGCAGCAGTGCCGGTGCCATGTGCCAGACAAAGAGAGAGATCTGTTTCAACACCATCAATCCCACAATCCCACACAGCAATGAGCAGGAGATAGCCGCCATCTGTGGATGTGTTTCTCTTCGCTTCGCCCCAACAGTGCTGCAGCACCCGGCGAAAGTTAGAGGCGCCAACCGCCTCGCCGCCGCCGCGTTTTGTGGCCGTGTCTCCCACCATCTCAGCGTGACCGTCCCTCGCCGTTTTAAAGCCATTGCTAGCCATTTAACCTTCCGCAAACAGGGGATATTTCTGTGTGCCTGTGTCGCTCTTCCTCCCCCGCCACCCACCCACCCTCCCGCCTCCTTTGCCCGTCGCTGGCTGCAGCGCAGCAGCCATTAGCTTTACAAATCCAGCCTTTGATCTCTGATTTGGGCGGGTGCCTCACAGGGGGAGGGGAGGGGGGGGTGCTGGCTGCGTGTGTGCGTCCGTACATGCACAAATGCGCACTGATCTCTATGTAGGCCGTGTGGGGGCTAGCTGGCGCTGCAGAGGAGGAGAGTTCATGACCGGTCCACTTCTGCTGAGGCATTAGAGGGAGTCCATTTCCAGGGAGAAGGGCTGGGATGATAATGCTGCTTCATTTGCATTCGTACTGAGCCAATAAGCTGCCTAATGGTTTAAATATAACTCACTTACTGCCGTGTACCCCCCCCCCCTCACCTCTCATCCTACCTCCCCCCCACCTGCCTTCACTTATCTCACCCTTCAGGGCCTTCGCTCCTGTTGTTTGGGTCCCCGGATGCTTTTATTGCAGCAGTTGTTCGTCTGGTCAGAAGATCCACGTTTCCACCTCCAGCCCTGGAAAAAAAAAAAGTGGGCTCTCTTCCACCTTTCTTTTCCATCTATCTGTCCATTTCCTGCACTTCTCTTCCCCTCTCATGAGGGGTAATGAATGGCCCCCCCGTTGCCGTGGCGAGTTCACCTGTTTCTGCTTCAACCTTCCTGCAGCCACATTAAGTGGGGATTTATGGAGGCGGCTTCCCATTGAACAAAACCATTTTTCTTCCAGTTTGGTTTAACAGCACTCTTTTTTTTCCCCTGCAGATTTAAGGATAGGAGGCTGCTGGTGGGGGTGGGTGGGGGCGGAGGGTGATGCCATTAAGGACCACAGCCCTCCCAATTTCACTCAGTCTTATGTCGGAAAGGCAAACAGCTCAGAGCGCTCTGCTCCTAAAGGGACCTCTGCGAATAGATAGCCGACTGATGGAGTCAAATGGAGCTCTCACACATGCAGAAGCACTCTCCCATTTCTGGCTCCTTCACACAACTTTTTAAATTGGACATTAAGTTCTTTTTCCCTCCTTCACAAAGCAGCGAATTCGATTGCGATCAGGACCTGACCAGTTGTCAACAAGTGACTCAACAGCCTTTCAGATATGGAATGCACGCGCCTAGCTTAACATTTATGCCGGTTTCAATGCTAACGTGGTACCGTTCCATGTGTGAATTTGTGCTGGCATGACAATCAGCCTACTTGAAACTCAGCAGGGTGGTAACATAGAACCCAATTCTGAATCTATCATTTCAATCACAGCAACTCTGTTAGGAGCTGGCTCGGATGGTGTGTGTGAAATCTAAAATGTGTACTCTGCCTTTCCACCAGAGGGCGCACCCAGTCCCAGCGGGCGATGAGCAGCTGTTGCTGATCGCCCATCAGCAACTGATAAAAGCCTCCGACACCTGGCCACCGGTGTCAGATCGTCTCATCAGTTGCCTGTGGCCTCTGGAGGTTCCGCGGATCGTTGTCGTTGTTTCTGCCCGGCTTCATGTTTTCGCGCCCTTCCTGCGCTGCCTCGTCTCCGCTGAAAGGGATTCGCTTTGTGTTGAAGGACTATCCGCTGAGCGCTTTTGGTTTGTGTGCAAGTAATATTCTGTTTAAGTTGACATTAAAACTTGCTTGTCGCACTGGTGGTGTCTGTTCTGTTCTACAGTTAGATCCGGTTCCACATCGCTTCCTAACAGGACGACCTGACCACCTGGTGGATCCAGCAGAACAGCAAAGATATCGCCGCTTGTCCGCTTCAGGGTGCTGGCGGCTCGGCAGTCACGAAAGCAGGCACTGACAGTCCTGTCGCACAACGCCGCGGTCTCACCCAGGCCGCTTCACGTAGGCTGGTAACGCGCCGAAGTCGCCGACGCCCGACCAAGCCGACAAGCAATAAGCTCATACACCACTCCCACGCTTATGCATCCCGAACCGCTTTGACGCAGACCTCGAAGCACTGGGGCCGACTTGTAATGCCGCTCGGTTTTCCAGCGTCTGGCAGCGAGTTCGGACGCCGCGAGGATCAATTACATCATCGGGCTACTGCGGGGAAAGGCTCTAGCCTGGGCTCAGGCGCCTTTGTGCTGGCGACCCATCTGGCTGCTCGGGCGCTGCCTGCTCGGGCGTTTGAGCGCTGTTTGACCGCCGAACTGCTTTGGGGGACGCTGGGCTGACCGGTTGCCTCGATCCAGCAGGGCTCGCTCAGTGGCCGAGACGCGTGTTGAGTTGCAATTCTGGCGAGTCCGGTGGAACTGTCGTTTGCTGGGCGCTGCTCCGACGCTGGCTGGGCGACCTGCGCGATGACGCTGTCGGGGCCCGCGTCCGGCGATGTGAAGAATTACTAGACCGCACCGAGATCGACAATCACCAGCGCGAGCGACGGCGAGCGCATCTTCCGGGCGCGCGACCACTCGATCCTGCACGCCAGCGAAGTCATCTTCCTCACGCATCAAGCTTCGCCCACCACGCCGGAGTGCTGATGCGGAACCGGCGCAGCTGGTCGCAAGGCTTCAACCACGGAGGAGAGGCGGAGACGCCGCAACGCTGGGCCTGCTCTGTATTGTGGACAGGCAGGTCATTACATCGCCAGCTGCCCCGTGCGGCCAAAAGAGTAGGCTCGTCAGTACAGGCAGGCGCACTGACGAGCGATTCCCCATCCTGCCGTCTTTTGCGGGTGAGTTTGTCGGTACGCCTGTTTTGGGCCTGCGAGTCGTTGCCGTTGTCTCTGTGGGTGGACTCGGCGCGACGACCTGCTCATAGATGCGAACTTGGCAAACAGGCGGGCTCCCCTTGGTGGAGCTTTTGGAACCCAGGACAGTGGTAATATATGGACGATTTTAGCTCGGTCACGAGCACCGCCTGCTTACGCTTAGTGGTTTCTGGAAATCACCGCGAGCAGATCCGGTTCTCCCATCCCATCGGCCCTCTGCCCTCAAGGGTTCTCGGGCTTCCCTGGTTGCCTCCATAATCCCCCAGATCGACGGCGCATGCCTGGTTCCTGACGGGCTGGAGGCAGCGGTCATGCCCGGCTAAGCTTATGCCTGGGCCTTCCACGCTTTCTGCCTTTCGATCCCTAAAGGCTTCAATCGCCGCTTCCCGACCTTATCATGTTCCGGTGTCTATCATGACCACGACGCGTTTCCAAACATCGCTTGCTCCTTCCCTCCCCACCGCCCATATCGACAGCTATTGACCTGCTCCCTGGGTCTCCGCCTCCCTTCCAGCCGACTGCACCCCAGCCAGAGCGAGAGGCATGGAGAGCACCTGATGAGTCCCCAGCTGGCGGGACTAATCCGCCCGTCTCGCCCCCCGTCAGGCCGGGTTTTTCTTTTGTAAAAAGAAGGATGGGTCGCGCCTGCGGCATTGACGGGCCTCAACGCTATCAATTAAGGAATAAATACCCCTACCACTATAGATGCGCGTCATACTTCTCCACCGAGCACGTGGTCTTACCAAATTGGTCTTGAGGAGCGCCACTAATCTTGTCCCAAGATCCCGCCAGGGTGATGAATGGAAGACGCCAACACACACCGCTGGGCCACTTTGAGTATCTGGTGACGCCATTTGACTAACGAATGCTCCGGCTGCTTTCCAGGCGCTGGTCACGGATGTGTCTGGGACATGTTGAACAAGTTCCTTCTTTGTGTACATTTTGGATGACATTCTCATCTTTTCAGAGTCAGAGAGGAACACTGCATGTTCGGGTTGGTACTGAGACGCCCACTGAGAACAGTCTCTTTGTGAAGGCGGAGAAGTGTGAGCCCCACGTGCCTCGGTTCCCCATTTCTAGGCTGTGGTGGGGGAGGACAGCGCTCCCCGACCCAGCCAGGTGCAAGCAGTGGTGGACTGGCCCACTCCGTCATCGCGCTAAAACAGCTCCAACGATTCCTGGTTTCTTCGCAAACTTCTGGCCGTCTGCTCGACTACAGTAAGGTGGTCACGACTACCAGGCTCACTCTCTGTGGTTCGGCATTCTTGTAGACAGAGGAGGCAGAAGCAGCGTTTCACCAAGCTAAAGGTACTGTTCACTACGGCACTAGTACTCTCATCCAGATCCAGTCGCCAGTTCACGGAGGTCGACGCCGAGATCGGAGGGCAGTGCTCAAGAACGGGAGAGCGAGGGTGACCAGAAACTGCACCCGGCGCATTTTTCAGCCGCCGGATGACCAAGGCCGAGAGGAACTATGACGTGGCAACCGAGAACTTGGTCGCGGGTGTTGGTGACTCCAGGAGTGGCGGTTACTTTTGCCGAGGTCCGCATAAACCGCTTGTAGGTGTGGACGACCACAAGAACCTGGCCTACTTACGGAGCGCTTAAGCTGCCAGAACCCAAGGTATGTGGCTTTTTCAGTCATAAGCGGTTTTCACGCCACGCATCGCCGGGTTCTAAGAACGCTGCCGGAGCGCGCATCTCCGGCAGCGTTTGGCTACGGACCAGCCTGATCCGGAACTCGAGGCCATTCTTTTTCCTCCCTCTTGCATCCTGGGGGGCTGTTGTCTGGCTAACAGGAGGAGAGGGTTCACAGGCTCTGCGCCATCACTCGATCCAGGCGGCTCACCTCTAACACTCTGTTCCAGCTCATCCGCTCGAGGTATTACAGTGGGGACACGCATCGCGCCGGTATGTCATCCAGACTGAGACGACGCTGCACCTCCTCCTCCTCCCGAGGCAGCGTCAGGGCTATCTATATTCGTGATGCAAGCGCGGGCCTCTATTGCAGCCTGCTCCGCAGCGCACGAAGTCGCCGCACCAGCCCCGCCGTCTCCTGGAACCTCTACTCACCCCACGGCGCTTGGTCCCGATATTGCAGTGGGATTTATCACGGGACTACCGGCCCAGGGGGAACACGGTCATCCTGACCATCGCGATCGTTCTCGGCTACGGCGCACCTGGTACCACTGCCTAAGCCCTCCGCAGCAGATCTGCTCTATCAACCATGTCTTCCGGCTGCACGGCATCCCCAGGGATATCGCTCGACCGAGGACCGGCAGTTCACCTCACGAGTCTGGCGAAGCCTTCTGCACTGCTCCTTGGTGCTACGGTGGAGTTCCCATCCGCTACCACCCCAGTCCAATGGCCAGACGAACGCACTAACCAGAGTGTGGAGAACGACTCAGATAAGCGTCACGTGCTAGTCAACCCTTGACCTGGAGCCTTGGTTGTCAGGGGTAGAGTATGCCCATTAACACTTGGTCTCTGCCTCCACGGGGTGTGTCGCTTTCATGGCGGTTGGGTATCAAACCGCTGTTCGACCACCAGGAGGAGCAAGCGGCGACCCCATCCGTCCTTCCAACTCCAAGGCCAAGGGGTAAGCTAGCAAGTGGAGACAGGTACGTGCCTCACTCCTGCAATCCACTCTCCAAGCCTCCAAAGCAGGCAGACCGCCACAGAGCGCGCCGGGCGCCAAGATACGACGTGGTCAGAGGGTCTGTCGGCAAAGGATCTGCCCCTCCAGACGGACGTCCAGAAACTGGCACCATCTGCGACGGATATTAATCCAGCAGCAGTGCGCGATTAAGGCTGCCAGCTTCCTGAGAATCCACCCATCGCCCACGCCTCGGGTCAAGCCAGTCAAGGAATCGAGTTGTCGCTTCCCACCGAGGTTCCTCCTGTGGTCATCGACGGAGCCCGCATATTCTGTCCGGAGATACGGACGCCCGCCGAGGCCGGGGCAGTACCTGGTGGACTGGGAAGGGTACGGTCCCGAGGAGCGGCTGCGGGTACCACGGAAACACATTTCTCGACCAGTCCCTCTTCCAGACATTTTACAGAGAACACCCTGATACGGAGATACCAGGAGGCTCAAGTATGGGGGTACTGTTAGGAGCTGGCTCGATGGTGTGTGTGAAATCAAAATGTAATGGGTTTTTCCACCAGAGGGCGACCCAGTCCCAGCGGGCGATGAGCAGTTGTTGCTGATCGCCCATCAGCAACTGGATAAGCTCTCCGGCCACCTGGCCACCGTACAGATCGCTCCCCATCAGTTGCCTGTGGCCTCTGGAGGTTCACGATCGTTGTCGTTGTGCTTGCCCGGGTTTGGCGTGTTTCGCGGTTCTTCCTGCGTCATTTCGCCCCTGAAAAGGATTTTCGCCTTGTGTTGAAGGACTATCTCCGTTGAGCGCTTTTTTGGTTTGTGTGCAAGGCACATTCTGTTTAAGTTGGACATTAAAACTTGCTTGCCGCAATTCGCGGTGGTGTCTGTTCTGTTCTATGCTTGATCCAAGTTCCACATCGTTTCCTAACAAATCCGCTCCCAGACGCCTATGTCACCGATATAGCCATAAATATTCAGAGGCGGTTTGGCGGATCTTCGCGCCGCTTGACTGAGTCACATGTAGCTGTGTTAGCTTTCATTACGTTGGCGATAGGACGATTCCTTACTGCCTCCGACAGGCCGTGGATGTACTATACAGTGTTTATTAAGTAGTCAACATGATAATTTATGCCCAATGGTTAGGTCATACACCCGGACGCCGGTGTGTAAATGATCCCCTTCATAAATGTCCTGATTGAAACAAGCTGTTGCCTGACCTAACTTAATATGCCATCATGCCAGTCAGCCAAGTGCCTTGTTCCACCATGACGGAAAAAAAAGTAAAGAGGAAAATATTCCTGAGTAAAATTCATCACAAATACCAGGTGCTGTGAGGCAGAATTATGCATGCAACCACAAGAAAAGCTATTTCACTTCCTTCTGTGCGAGAGATCGAAGCCCAGACAGAGAGCGAGAGAAAGAGAGAGGTTAGTGCATGTGTGACTACTTGCCGGTTCCCCAGAGGCTGTCATTGCTGAATTTGCACTCAGTCCCACCCTTTAGATCAACCGAAGCGCACAAGCCTCCACATTTGCAGGGTTTGTAGAGTTTATATTTGGCGGCCATGACGGTGATTTCTGTGTGAGAGTTTCTGGGGCGTTGTTTTTGTGTTTTGAAGCGTGTGTTTTGGGTGTGTAGGGGGAGGCACCAAGGTGCTCCTGCATGGCCTGCAGCTCTGCTGCTGCACCCTCTGCTGCGTCTCTGACCAGACCCCAGCCGTTGGGTGTGTGGGCAAGGCAGGTTGTCTCTTTTCTGTGCACAGATGCCATACCCTGCTCCCTCCTCTTGCTCTCCCCTTCTCAGATGCAGACACCGAGATATTGCCCTGGTTTGTTTGGCTTGGCTCTTCCTTTCCTCTCTTTCTCCTGCCATCTTCGCTCTCTTTATTCTCTCATCTCTTCTTTTTCCTTTTATGCAAGTCCGCCACTTTGCGATCACTACAGTTTTCTGGAAGCCTCATGTCGATCTGAGAGGAGCTGCAGGATTTTTGAAGTTGAGACGGCGAACATTTTAAACAGCAAAGATGTTGTGAAAATTTAGGCTCATCTGAGAGATGTTAAACGTCTAAATCTGTTTTTTCCAGCTCCCGATTGCTCACCGAACGCGCATCAGACGCTATAGCTTTTTATCATCTCCTTTGATCTCCTGCAGCTTTTTTATATAATATTTCTGATTCTTGCATTTGAGTCCATTAGCAAATCACTACATCTGAATGTAGTATTTAACGCTACAACACGAAAGCATCGCGGACGGCATATTCATGTATTCGCATCCACTTTTGAAAATCTTATGCCGTCAGGGGATCCTCTGTGTCACATAACAGATTCCTGCGCTTAAAGCATATGATGCATCACATCAAAGCTAGCAGGACTAGATGAGAGGCTGGTTTCAACTATGGTGAAACATCCAGGTTCGTGGCAGATCTAACTTGTTAGCATTTCGGTAACTGAGCACGTTAGTATCTTATGCTAATTTTACCTCTGCTTCTCTGTTCGCTTTTGGCACCTGTTCTGGCGAAAAAGGCCGAGTTGGGAGAGCTGCTGAGTCGCAAGTTGATTTATTAACAGGTCTAGAACCAGCTATGATGCTGATGCTATGAATATGAAGAAATCACCAACGCTCTGGATGGTCAGTGCTTTGACCTTGTCAAGAGATGTTGATCTGTGTAGAGATGGATGACCTGGAAGATGCTGCTCGCAGATGGCACTAGGACCAGTGTTTTCTATCATCACTTTATTTAGCATTAACAGTATTTAAGGCAAAAAAAGGAAACGAGCGCGGAGAGTGAAGGAATGATGGGAGGGGCAGAGGGCAGATGACGGCAGAGAGGAGGAGGGTATTCAGGCATCGCCATGCTTCTCCAGGTGTCTTTGGCCTGTATGATTTCATCTATGGTGCCATAATAAACTTCCTTAATGAAATAAGTAATTAACATATTATAATTGTAAGTATGGATGATTTTGACAGAGAGATCATTTCATATCTAATGCTATACATTCTAATCTGTTCCCTCCTCTGCCCGACACGACCCTTCCTGTGATTAAGTTTCACATACCACTTCTATGCATTTGCTCACCTCCTGTTTGACCTGCCCCCACCCCGCTGCCCCCTGCCTCCTCCGCTCATCCTTACCCCCCCCCCCCACCCCATGGTGATGGATTGACTCCTCGACAGAGATTCAGGCCCTCGTTGTTGTGGACTCACCAGCGGAGGGACACACACAGATGGTGGTGGGAGGAGCCCGATTGTGGATGTGTGGTCTGATCCCCTGCCTCCGCCTCCACTGCACGGAAAAAAAAACAGGAGATGGCGGAGCAGGAAGCGTAGGAGGTGGGGAGCAACGGCGATGATTGAAATACAGCCATGGGCTGCTGGTCCAGTGATGCTGGTTCCTTAGCGTTTTCAGTCCCAACTATGGGTTCCTTATTTAAGAAAAATAACAACCCCTACTTGAATTTCTGGCGGACAACCTCTCCTGGAGGAGTCATGTTTGACTGAGCTGCAGGCCTTCAGGTAACCTGAAACACAGACTCTTTTCAGAGTTTGACATGCTAAATGTCCGGTCAGACATTTAGCATTTTGGCACATTTTCAGCGCTTCATTTCACACTGTGAGAATATAGACCAGAATTTGAATGGGAGGTGGGGCATCTTGATTTTTGGTAACATCTCAGCTTCTCAGTTTTGGTGCCAGGTTAGAGTTTCACTCTGAACTAAAGCTCAACAAACACGTTGCTAACGTGCAGTAAATTTGCAAAACCAACAGTCAAATTACTTCTAAAAATATCAACAGGCTGAAATCAAAAACAATTTCTCTGAAAAGGAGTGAGAAGGGGGCGGTTGAGGATGAGAAGAGGGGGAGGCAGGGGACGGATGAAGTCAGCCAGCTGTGGTTTGATCTGTCCCGCATGATGAAAACCCCGCCTCACGCCACTCTCTAACTTTTCCTCTCTCCTAGTCCCTAAAGGCCCCCCCCCACACACACACACACACACACATAGTAGAAGAAGGTGTCCGCTGGGGCCTCTCCATTTTCCGTCACCCATAAACACTCAGCCGCCTGTTCCTGTTCCTATTTGTACTCTCGTATATACATATCTACCCCCCCACCCAACCCTCCGCCCCCACCACACCCTGAAACACACAAACGTCACACGAACACGTATGTGAGTAATGGGAACCCCGGGGGAAGTTTCCAGAAGCTTTATGTCACGTCTTCAGGTTGTCGGATGTCTCTGCCAACATCAGTCACCTGACCCACATGCTAATGCTAGCCTGACATTCTGCGGTTCCTATACATGACTGCTCTTAAATATGTTCTGCTCCACTGACTTTGGCTTCTCTTCTGGCTTCTCCTACCATCTCAGCTGTTTCCTGATTGCTCCACCTGTCCTCTCTCACCTGTTCCTCGTTGCCCAGCCCTCTTCTTCATGCAGAGAAGCTGCAGATCATCTGTCTGTCCCTGCAAACTTCATAAGTCTGTCTACACATTTTTTGTTTTGAGGGTTTTTGTTTGTTTTGTCTTTGTATTTATCAGTTTTTTGTTCCTACTTGTGTGACATATTTTTTTCACTCTCTGGTCTAGTTTCAGGTCCTGACCCTGACTTAAGTGACTGTTTCTATCCAGAAAAATCAATCTTTTTTATTATATAAGAGAGAACCATAAGTTAAACTTGTTTAACATAAAAAGTGGGACTGAAACACAAGAGTGTACAGAACAAACAAAAGGGAAAAGAAACTGAACAAATATCATGTGTATACGAGTCTGAACCCCATGTGATGTGGATGCAGCCCCAGACCCCCTGGGGCCCGTTTCAGAAAGCGGGTTTACCAAATTAGGGGTCAGAACTGAAGCTCAGGGTAGCCAAACTCTGAAATGTGGAACTGAGAGTTTTCGGTTTCAGAACACGTGTTAAGAACTGGTTTAATGAACTCTGAGCCACAGTTACCCCGAGTAACGCTTGTGCACGAGGATATAAAAAGCCTTATCAATGGAACGCAGAAAACGTGATTCACTATGGCAACAAGTACAAAAAAACCTTGATCGTCACACTTTTCCCTTTTGGAGATGGAAGATGGACCGCGTCCACCGAAAATGCACATATTTTCAAGAAAAAACAAATGCAGCAGCAAAAGAGAGATCGTGTGGCTGAAAATTGCTGACCGAGTCCATGCGTGGTTATTAACTGGAGAAAGATTAAAAAAAGAAAGAAATGTTTGTACTTGTGCGTTCCACTCATTTAACATTTCTATTCTATATGTGTGTTTGAGCCACAGGTGCAACCCAAACAGACACAAAATAGACTTAGAAAGTTAAGATGAAATACAAAAAAATAAACATGTCGGATATGATTTCAATACAAGCTATTATGCTGTTGTTTAGCCTGTCCTCATTAAATATTTAATTAATTAGAGAAATTCCCTAAACAAAGATAAAGACAAATCTTTAGCTTTCCCATCACTGTCAGTATTTAGTAGCCTTAAATTCCTGTTCCACATGCATGTTTCAAAATTTATGTTTTCTGAATATGTTTAAAGTTTATCTCCATTATAGCCAACAGAAAAAAGGCTGAGGTGATCCAGCGCCACCCACTGTTGGTTCACTAAATGCCATCCATTAATCACAGACACAACTTGACACATTGATTTTTCTTGCAGCAGAAGGAGTTCTATGTAATTGGCTGCTGTTGCTTTCAGATGTCAATCTATTTATTGCTTAAACTGATACCTGCAATTCTGTGGAACACTTCCATGAAATGTTCGGGCTGTCTGTGACTTTTTAAGACTACAAACATGTTTCAAAAGCGTTTCAGTGCAAGAGTAACGTTTATGACAGCCCGATGGTTACCTTGAACACATGCTCACTGATGTTATCTAAAAAAAAAAAAAAAAAAAAAAAAAAAAACTCGTTGGCAAAAAGATGATTAAGAAGATTAAAAAAAAACGAATCACAATACAAAGAATTTGATCCAAATGGAGAGCCATTCCGTATCATAAGTGGCGTGAGGGCTGAGAATGCTGTTAAATAAACTATCAAGGGTGCAACTAAATCTGTAACGCTCAAAGAAGTTCCTATAGGGACTTCATCAAATGTCTAATCGGTGGCAGATCTTCCTCTCCCAGCAGTCTGCAGGCTTCAAGAGCAACAGAAAGTCGGGATTATTTGGAATGAACATGCTTGCAAGCAGGTTCATTTGAAAGCATATGTTACCCCGGTAACTGACACAGAGTTACGGTGAACCTGCTTTCTGAAACCAAAAACCCTGAAATTCCCTTAAAATCACAACAAATTAACCCAGAGTTTTCGCTAAACCCTCTTTCTGAAACTGGCCCCAGATAACTCCACGATTAACTCAAGATTAATTCAGTTACTCTCATCCAGCTCCATGAGTGGTCATGTGACCACATGTGAGGATTCCTTCATGAGGAAGGGAAGTAAAAGGACTAGCTGTTAGCCTGTTAGCTTGTTAGCTTTAGCATTACTGCTGATCACTCTAGGCATCGTACCACCACTCAAGCTTCAGCTTGTCTGAGTGACAAGGCTGCTTGTTCTCTTCTGCAAACTCCTCTCACGAACCAACAGGCGTTCAAATGAAAATAAATGTTTCCCATCTCTCCTCTGCCACTGGAAGTCTTCTTTCTGTTTGAAACAGAGGCCTCCCTGGTACCACTGGAAGCATGTCAGCCCCTTCAGAAGAAAACATTATCCAGCGGGTCATCCTGCACACCTCAAGGACAACAGACGGAGAGAGGGAGAAGAAATGAAGCCAGGGTCTCGGAGGGATTGAGCTGGATTCACCCGATTTCATGAGGAGGGACTGACACCGCAGCAGACAGCTCAGGTACGGCGCAAGACCTGCAGAGATGTTGGAAGCCTGAGTACAAAAACATAGATTTACTCATAGTTCAAGCTGTGTCTGTGATTGAGCACCAGTGGGATGTTTGATGATGGTCTGGAACAGGCAGAAGGTCCATTCTGAAGGTCTGCTGGATGTTCTGATCCGCTCCTAAAGTTTCCACATTGTGTCAAACTTTTCTGTGAAGGTGTTGCAGTTCCTGCTCAGTCATTTTAGATTTTCAGCGTTTCTGAGGCCCAGGGTTTTGCTGTGGTTGTTGAATACTTGTCAGTGATTATTGATATATATTGGATTTCTGTCCATCAGTGCCTTCCCAAACTTCTGATGTTCATTGAGAGATCTTAGATCCCCCCCAGATACTCGTCTGGGTAGAAAAAGTAGTCCCAGAGCTAATGTGATGCAGATATGTTGTCTTTTTGTCAGAATACGGCAGAAAAGTGAATTTATGTGAGACGCTCACTGAGTCAGAATTCATTTCAGGCTGGAGATTTTGCCCCCCAGTCAAATGTAAACCGACTGCAGACTCAGCTGGCTGACTGAGTGAAGACACACACACACACACACACACACACACACACACACACACACACACACACACACACACCGACGGACGGACGGACATGGCTGCTCACCCAATAAAACACATGCTGACGTGCGCATGTGCAACATCAACACACACTGGGTCCCTCAGCACCCGTGTCTGTGTGTGTGTGTGTGTGTGTGTGTGTGTGCGCTCATGCTCTGAGTGGCCTCCTCAGCCTTGACTGTCAGGTGTACATGACTCCTACAATGGCTGCCAATATCGCCTGGCAACCACGCTAACAACGGGCTTCCTCTGGAGGAAAGAGAGCGTTTCAGGTGGCGACGAAGTGTGGGTGTGGGTGGGTGTGGGTGTGTGTAGGGTGGGGGGCATTTTAAGGGTTTGAGCTAATCACAATCGCTGGCGGCAAATGCTTTGATAGTAAAAATGAATTCCGATCCTTGATTGTGAGGTACGGCACCAGCGCAGGGAGCCGGGGCGCACGTGCAGCCTGAATGGAGAAGGTACGATGCGGCGCTGGGGTTGTTTAACACATCTGAGGACTGGAAACAGGCCCCGCAGGTAGTGGAAGAAATGGAGCCACCGTCGTTTAAAAGCATGTTATAGAAAAAGCGCTGTGTGTGTGTGTGTGAGAGAGAGAGAGAGAGACTGTGATTGTTCTAATCCAGTGATGATCCAGGCAGCTAAAATGGACAGCTGACAGTCTGCGGGAGGTAGACTGATGTCCCCTTATCAGTCCTCGCAGTCCTCAGTGGCAGCAGATAAACACGAGTGTGAAGGGCAGTTGCGCTGCGGGGCGCTGATTGACATGGCCGGCGCCCAAAGAACCGCAAACACACACACACACACACACACACACACGTGTGCAAACGCGCGCGCCCACACGTTTGGCTTTCGCCGTTTGGAGACGTGTAAGACAGCGCATGTGCTGTCCAGGAGGAACGGCGCTGCTGATCCACACGTCCGGGTTCCAGAAATCCAGATGGAACTTGTGTGAAACAAAGATTTCAAAGGCTGCATGAAAAATACAACCTTTATTTCTCTTTTTTTTTAATCTTCTTGTGACTTCTTATCTGAGGAGCTGCTGGGAGGGATCCAGGAAAGGAAACAAACCACTTTTGATGAAACTAGTAAAACAGAAGATAAGGGTTTCTTTTCTATTTTTCTTTTAGGTTTTTGGCCTTTTATGCGTGAAACCATAACTGTTACGACACAGAAACGTCCTCCTGTCTTCTAACATAACGTGGCGCACGTGGTGGTTCTCTGGCTATCACACAAATATAACACAAAAAAAATGCATCATTGCTGCGCAAAAATAGTCAACAGACGAATTTATCTGCATGAGTAATTATACCAGGTGCATAAATATGAGCTAATTCAAGGTTTCAAAGTGTGAGTGTGTGTGTGTGTGTGTGTGTGTGTGTGTGTGTGTGTGTGAGAGAGTCAGGGAGTGAGTGTGAGAGAGAGAGAGAGCGAGAGATGAAGGATAAGCACCACCTTAGTAACAGGTGATTAAAAAAGTCTGGGAATCTGGTGATTGTAGGTGTGGTCATTCATATACACCTGTGTGTCTGTGTGCGTGTGTGTGTGTGTGTGTGTGTGTGTACGTGCAGTAGATTATTGAGCAGGCATGCCTCCTGGGCTCATGCTGTTTCCACACCAAACAGTGAAACCAATACCTTTTTGTTGCTGATAAAACTGGATAGCCAGAGATAGGCATGCATATTATCATCACTCACACAAACACATACACACACACACACACATACACACACAGGGTCCTTCTGATGTTTGCAAGGCGACAGTATGTGTGTATACAGTGAGTTTTAGGTTTTGTGTGTTATCTGTCCACTGGTTCTAATGCACTCCTGCAAAGACACCTTTCTCTCTCTCTCTCTTTCTCTCTCTCTCCCTCCCTCCCTCAATTTCTCCACATCGCCTGCAGTCAGACAGAAAGATGTGGGGGTGCAGTGACAGGAGAGGTGGGACAGAAAACCCCAGATGCTATCGGCCCTGGGAGAGCCACCAGGGTCATTGTCATGTGTCAGTCAGCGTAACACAGCTCTCCCTGATAAGCTGGCCCAATCGCGGCGATCGGCCGCGACGGCTGACGGCGCGATACAGTCCTGCGCCGGCGCTCCTGACGACACATGGAATTAACCCCCACCGCTACGGCGATAAACATCTAAAACGGTTTAGGTACCCCAGGGGCTAATGGCAAGAGACGGGGAGCTATCAAAATATCAAATGTGCGTGACAAGAGGCACAAGGAGCAGGTCTGTCAAACCGCCGGCTCACAGAAGCAGCCTCTGATTGGCCCGTCTACATCAGCCACCATCCTATGGTGACATGCCGATGTTTGGAAAAACCGCAGCTGCATACTTGCCTTAACTAGCCAACAACAATGCTATGTTTTAATCGGCTCGGTTTGGGTAACCGATGGCGCAGTCTTGAGTGGAGGGTTTTGTGTGTGTGTGTGTGTGTGTGTGGGGGGGGGGGGGGGGGGTGGCGTGGGGCGATTCTTGAGGTCCACGCCCTTGGTGGGATGCTTGAAGGACAAGCGAGCGAGACGGCATGGCCCGCCCGTGTGTGTTTGATGTGTCTCAGCTGGGTGACACGCGTGGGTGATGGGTGTCAGCGGCGTCCCTGTCGGCGGTGGGAGACATGCCCACCGCCTGGTCTGACACCAGCCTGACTGACTTATGATCGGGATTCATCATCTTGATTTATGATGCGGCCCGTTTGTCCCACTCTCGTCCAGGACTTTCTGAATATGTCTGTGCTCCCGTCTTTGTTTTCTGGTTCACATGCAGTAGTCAGACTCTTAACACGGGCACAAATGGCACTTTTTTTTTTTGTTTTCATATATTTTTATTTATTTATTTGGTAGGAGTGTTACCCATCAGGATTAATGTTGTTTTTCTTGTGTATTTTAAGATGAAATGGCATAAAATAGTTACGGTCTACGCTAGGCGAGTAGACCAGTGTTGGGATGACTTTCCGCCTCATCTGTAGATCATCTGTTTGAACAAAGTCCATCTCTGTGTGGTTCCCTGCAGCATGTAGATTATGTATTGAAATTTCTCGCAGCTTCTTGCAGCTTATTCCAACATACATTTACAATTCATAATAAAGAACTATTTAACAGTAATGTAAATATTGACATCCTGGTACCTTTAATAGCCCCTGGCTCATTAGCAGCAGCTAAACAAATGCTTATCTGAACTAGCAATAAAGTTCTTTTTTTTTTTTTTTACACGTTCTTAATTGTGTGTATAAACAGGACGTTTTAACACGACTCAATTATTCTAAACTTTGCATTTATTATATTCTTTGTTCCTGTATTTATCCTGGTATTTAAGGCTAATTAGCATTTTCATGCAATATTAGCTTTAAAGAAGTAACATATTGATTTATGCTCATTGAAAATAAATTAAAGTGATGAAAGATAAAACCGAGAAATGGCCTGACGTGTAGGGACCATGTGACGGTGGGGAGTTCTGACTGGTTTCACTGTCACGGGGACACGGGCTGTTTACTCGACATGGTTCAGTTTCAACCAGCCCAGCAGCTTCGTATCTTCCCTCTTTTTCTGTCGGGATGCAGAGAAACAGGCCTGCTACCGACCTGAGGGATGAGAGAGGAGGAAAAGGAGGAGGAAGAGGAGGAGGGGGTGTTGAGAGGTGAACAGGCAGAAGAGAGAAGGAGGGCACTGGAACACATCCACAGATTAACCCTCGTGGAGCAGATGGAAAATGGAGCGTAACCAAACGAGAGAGAGAGAGAGAGACTGAGAGAGAGACCGTCTGGGCAGCACAAAGCAGAGGTGTCCCATCTCAATGTGACCCTTCTCCTCCTCAGCTAATCCTCTCCTTCACACTCCAACATAGAGCAGAGAATGGAGGGATGGAGGCAGAGAGAGAGTTTATCTGTGGACAGACATCTAATGCAGGCTAATAATCTGAGAGTCGCCCTGAAATAAAGGTGACAGAGGTCAACCTGAAACCTGCCCTTATGTGCGGACCAGGGTGGCCAATCAGCACCGAGCTACGCACGCTTTTTCCCTCTGACAGACATTGGTTGAGGTTGCGTGACTTGTCTGTTCTCTGGGGCTCTCGATAACTGTTTGGGTGTTAAACTGTTGTGGGTAAAACAAATACACCAGGGTTGTGACGGTGTCGGTTTTCACGGGAGCCTGTTGAAGGTCGCATCTTTAAAACGAGTGTTTTTAACGTTTAGAAGTCAAATGTGACGACTGGAGGAGCAATGGAGGCGGCATTTAAAGGGAAAGTACAGAAACTCTGAATACAACAGCTAGCATGAGTCGTACTCATACATTTTTTCGCTGTTAGCTTCTTAGTGTTTGCTCCTGCCTGCCTGAATGTGCGCTTGTGCAGAAACAGTCAGAAACACGGGGGAATAGCTGTGAGCGAGTGCTGTTGGTTTGTTTGACAGGGACCTCTTACCCCCGTCTCCCTCACCTCAGATAGAGAGAGACAAATACATCAGGACTGTGTGTGTGTGGTGGTGGTGGTGGTGGTGAGGGGGTGCAGATGATAGACCACGAGGTGTTGGGGAATAAGGATGGCAGCACAAGGGAGCCAGAGCAAAGAGTGGCGACAATGAAAGGCTTGGGGAGAAGGAGGGAAGGAGCAGGGTTAGAGAGAGAGAGAGGGAGAGATAAGAAGGGAGAGAATGCCTGGCACTGAACAGGGTGGTGGAGGGTTTATTATTCTGTGTAGCACTCAATCAAACACTGGCCCTCTGAACAGAGAGCAGCGCTGGCAAATCATCCTCAGGGCTTTCTCTTGCTTTCTTCCTCCCCTGCCTGCTCGCCCTCCCCCATTCTCTCTATCTCTCTCCATCTATTTTTCCTGCGGTGTATGAGTGCTATCCATCTGTCAGCTGTCAGCACCAGTGAGACATCCACAGAGTTGTCACCTCGCGTCAGGCCAGCTTTTGGAGGCCCCTGTTCTGCAGCTGCTGATCTTCCCTATGGCAGCTGAGAAGAGTCGCCATTAAAGCCAAACAAACTGGTTCACCAGCACTGGTTGGTTCAAAAGCAGCTGTCAATATTAAGGAAGATGGATGGTGACAATTCAGACGCTGTGTTGTTACCTGAATACTTGTCTTTTATGAAATTTTCCTGCAAAATAATCAGATTTTTCTTGTTTTAATTGATCATCAAAGCATCAAAGCCTTTATTCTGGCAGGTGTAGGGACAATCACTGTGTAACATATGCGAACGCAAACGAGCATCATCCTTGACGAGCAGAGAGCAGCTAGCATGTAGCATTAACTCTTGCAGCAAGAGGAGGCGTGATGGAAACGTTAGCCGTGCGATAGCATCTCTGCTCATCTGTTTCCTGCAAACCGGACTCGTTAGTGGCGGAGAGCAGGAAGCAGAACACGCCAAATAAATGTTAAATGTTAAGGTTAGCCTGCTAAATCCATGTCTTTACAGTTAATTGTGCGTTTCTATTACATAATTGTACACTCCCCCACCACCACCACCACCACACCCCAAAAAAAAAGCCAGTACAATGACTTCATTGTTAAACTCTGGTGGGGTTGAAATGGCTGGATGGAGGGGTAGGGTAGGTAGTGATCACGTGTGTGTGTGTGTGTGTGTGTGTGTGTGTGTGTGTGTGTGTGTGTGTGTGTTTTGGGGGGACAATTACACAAATTAATTGTAGACCTCTGTTGACACCACTCAGGAAGGAGATGTGAAGGGAAGGCATGTGCGTCCGATGACAACAACAGAAAAGGGGGCGCGCAGCTTCCTTTCGTTTGTGTACGTTGACAAGATTGCCGGGTTTTTGTTCCTATTGTGCCAGCGCTGCCACTCCAGCACCAGTGGCGTTGGGTTTTTTGGGGCTCCTTATTAAAGGGTGACAGTTTCTGGGCGGAAACAAACACGGATCTGACGATTAACACCGTGTCACCATGTCAGCTCATACAGTAATCCTGATATTCTGTCTATCGCACATGTGCACGGGGAGAGAGGGAGGAGGTGAGAGGTGGGGGCAAAGAGCCGAGGAAGAAGAGGTGTAACCGAGATCCCGGGAGACAGGGATAAAGGCCGTTTGCCGAAGATGTCGCGTACAGGCGGCGTACTGTAGCGTTAGCGTTCCTCCCGATCCAGGAGACCTGCTTGGGGATCTGCTCAGACGGCACCAGCCGAGGGAGTAAGGCTGTTGGTTAGTACAGAGAGAAGGGTGAGACGGAGCAGCAGCGGATAAAAGCGCACCATCGAGCAGATTAAGCACGTAAACATGGCCGCTATGCCAGGCTACATTGGTTCGGGTTCGAGTAAATAATGTCAGACGTTCGACAGCTGGTGCGAGCTGATGTTTTCCAGGTCAAAACTCTTATTGCGGCCGCGTGTGCCGTAGCCATTTTATCCATGGGGGGGGTGGTTCTCCTTCAAATCGTAGCACAGCGGCACTCCAGCACTGCAGCTCCGACACCTCTGTGGGCAGATTGGCTTCACCTTCACACTCTCAATCAGCTTTCTATCATAGAGGTGTCACATTAACATACATGCATGCACGCCTGCCATACAAAATAGATGGCAACTTGCAGATGGGAACGTTTGTGCGCTAGTAAACACACACACAAACACACCAGCACCCCCCCACACTCCTTCTGCACCTCTCAAACCCATTATTGGCAGCAGTTCAGTGACGGCTGTGTGACTGCCAGTACTGCGGATCTGCTCCTGGAGCGAGCTCTCCCCATCAGCGCTGGCTTGATTACCCTGATGTATGCACACCCAGACACTTGACAATCTCTCAGCATTTACATATGCAGCCTCAGCACTCCACACTACTTCTGATCTGCTTTTGTCTGTGCGTGTGTGTGTGTGTGTGTGTGTGTGAGAGTGAGTGCTTGCGTGCGTGCGTGTGTGAGATTTACTGCTTATGTCTGTGCCAGAGTGTGAGCATTCATAAGGCGAGTGGGAGAAGATGAGGAGAGAGGCAGAGAGGAATGGCAGCTCTCGCTCGCTAAACGTAAAACAAACAAACTTTAATCCGGCACGGAGCCCCACTCTTCAAAGGGCGAGACGGAAGTAAGGAAAAGAGAGGGAGAGACGCCTCACCTAGGGGTGCGCGGCACCGTAAACACACAAACAGAGCATTTACCAGGCAGCATGTTATTCACTCTCATGTCAAACACGCAGCACTCAGAAGTAACTAGCGCGCACGCGGCTGGGGATAGAAGCGCGTTAGAACCTGCGGAAAAAGAGCTGCTGTTGACTGATGTTTTTCTTTCTTTTCAAATGAAGAATCATCTTACAGACAATCCCCCCTCACACACACACACACGCGCACACCTCCACCTGATTCAAAAGGCCCTGCCTCTTGTCTCCTGTTCCCTCCATCTCTGTCAGAGTGAGAGGCGGGAACGGTGAGGAGGAGGTCCGTGGAGTCGCGCCGCGTCGATCCCTTTTTGGCTGCCGCTTCACAGGGAAGCCGGGCTGATCATCATTAAAACGCGCACGACTTGACATGTTTATTTAATGGCTGCTCCCGGCAAAGACGGCAAGCTGCTGCTATCTCTCACCGTCACATGCTGATCTACCACCGCGCCATGTGTGTCTGTGAACGTGTGAGCGACAGTGTGCGTTGGCATCAGTCTCTCCATATGTGCCTTTAACATCACGTTTGATGTAGGTGATGCTGTCGAAAAAAAAAAAAAGAAAAGGGCTTTGGTCACTTGGCAAACATGGTCAGATCTTGCCACTTTGCGATGGGATTAAGTGGACTAAAGTGATTGTTTCTGTAATACTTCGGTATTTGCAGGAGACTTTACTGTCACTGAACACCCTCCTTGTAATCTGTAATCTAAACAGTGCACGTATTTGGTTGACATGCCAGCGCGGCGCCACCCTGACGCTCTCTTCATCCCTCTGCACGCTGACAGCTTCCATAAATACAGTATCTCTGATGGCTTCAAATCAGAGGCTACGGGCCGCGAGCATGACGAAGAGGAGAGCTTTTGTTATTTTGTTGTGAAATCTGGGCCGTCGCTGATGATTTTTCTGCATTTCTTCCAATAGATATGATCCAGATGAAGGGTTCATACTCTAGCGCCCCTACTGGTGGGATGAGACATTGCCGTTTAGGGTGAGGGTCTGCCTGGGTCCCTGTTCAAAAAGAGTTCATTTCCTGCCACCGTTGCTCGTTTGTGGGGTCAGGCACGGCTGATGTAAAGCAGCTGGAGATAATCTTGATGGTAAAAGATGCTATAAAGGTGAAATGAATTGAGCACAAGTGAGCACAGGTGACTTTAGGTTCACCTGGATGAGACTGATTAATGCAACTATCAGGCTCGTTTCTTTCAGGGTGTATTTGCTGGATGCTCTTAAAATGTTCTCCTTGTTATAAAAGATGGTTTTTAACCAAACACTTCACGGAATTCAAATAATTGCTGAAGTCCAAGCTGTGTGTGTGTTTTTGAGGATATTAGCGTGTTCAAGGACAACAGTTAGAATTACAGTCGTGAACACAAGGAAAGGACTTTACTGAAAAAAAAAAAAAAAACAAGCCTTACACATCCACCAACCAATTTGTTCCACCCCCAAAAATACTAAGATAAGGACGTCTTCGTCCTCTCACTGAGGCAAACGGCAAAAGAAGATAAACTTTCAGAGTTAAACTAGCCATCGTTGGGATCAATAGTGGAAGAGGTCCACATGAATTCTGATGCTCTGACAGCAGCTAAAAGCAGAGAAACCAAAGTACAGCTCTGGTCCGAGGGGGTTTGAGATGGCCCAGAAGAGGAGAAGAACGATTGAAGAGGGATGAAAAGTCGAAAACAAAGCAGACGAGTGTGAGTGACTGAGAGGCTGCAGGGTAGATTAAGGCGACACGCCTCCTTTTTTGTTTGTTTGCGCGCCTAAACGCGGTTTTGATGAAATATTTATGCTGCCTCTAAACTGCCATGTGAAAGGCTCCTCTGTCTTCAACTCCTCCATCTGCAGCACCTCAGGTAGATATTTAATATTCTGTTCTGTCTGTCAGGAGGGAACCGGTAACCCTGCGCGTGTCGATCTGTCGGCTCCCTGTCCCCACCCCCTTTGTCACACCTTTAATCCCGCAGTCCCGCCCCCACCTCTCCGCCTCTGTGCAGAAACTTTCCCCATCTCTTTGGAAACAGGAGGTGTTTGAATGACTGATAAATGGTGACGCGCTGTTGAAATCCACTGATTCAAACTTAATTTCCTGCTGCCAAATAAACCCAGGTGTGCTTCATCCCGAGGATGAAGAGCAGCCCGGTGATATTGATCGCACTTCAGAGAGCCGCTAGATTGGCAGCTGCCAACGATCTGAGGCTTGTCTCCCGCCCACACGCCCACCCGAGCGTCCTTCCAGAGAAATCCGATACACTGACAGTCCCTCATCTCCCTCCGCTTCTGCTAATTCCGCCTGACTGACGGATAGCGCCTGTCAACAAACATGGGTCTCACACGTTGTTGCGGCATCAAAGGGCTGGCGTGGCGGGAGCACGCCTGATCAGTAGCCCAACGGTTTCATCGGCTACTGATGATGGTGGTCAGAGGAGCGTCAGAGAGTCCAGTGGCCCCTAGACAAATGGATAAAACTGAATAACTGTGCTTCTTTAATTCACCTGTGCTGATGGCAAAAGGAAAAAAATGTCTTTCAGTGGATGAGTAACATCAAAAGGTCAAAGTGTGTGTGGGGTTTTACAGCAGGCCTGGACACCATACCAATGCCGATAACCATATTTAATATAAGGAGTTTTTCATATTCTTGAGTTTTTACAGCTATTTCCATCATAGTTAAGTTTTGGCCAGGTGGTATTCTTGAGGGTAATGATCAGATTGATTGTACAAATAGGCCTGAAAGAGAGCCCTTTTTTAATCTTTAGGACCCCCCTCCCATTTTTTTTTTTTTTACAGAGAAATGGCTAATTGTAGTTTTTATTTGTCCATAACAGACATGTCCACCACTGACTAAATTCATAAAGATGCATGTTAAAGTCTTGTGACTTGATGTCGGGGACCTTTTATGCTGAAACATGAGTGCTTGAACTCTTATATTCCACGTGTGTGTGTGTGTCTTTGTGTGTGTGTGTGTGTGTGTGTGTGTGTGTGTGTGTGCATATTTGTGTGTTGTCAAAGGAAGAATTGTTGTCATTGAAAAGAAAAAACTGGGATGGGATTCTGTTGGTGTCACTCAGTAAATCAGTGGGAGTTTAATTACCAGCCTGGTGTGGAGGAGTCATGACAAGCTGTGTGTGTGTGTGTGTGTGTGTGTGTGTGTGTGTGTTAGCATTCCTCCTGGGCTGGACCCTACCAAAATCCTGACACAGCTACAAGCTCACACACATGGAGGACTGTACCATTCTTGGCTGAGGGAGCGGGATAGGTGTCTGAGCTCAGCCTCACTCCATCTAAACCCCTACACACACACACACACACACACACACACAGCCACCCCTCCAGTCTCCCCCTTTTATGAACTGTGCTGGGCAGGAACTTTGCAGGCTAATCTCTACCTCATAGTCCAGCGCACAGCAGCTCTGACCCACAGCGCTTTAATCCTGCAGAAAGAGAACAGAGCCGCAGAAGAAAAGAGAAAACAAAACAGAGACAGAGGCAGCGGGGGAGCCAAGCATGAGAGCGAGGAAGCAGGCAGGCGCAGATCTAACGTAAATACTGACTTCAGGGGGTTAAAGAACATTAATGCAAACACCAAATTGTTGCCTGGCTTTCATTGACTTTTTTTTTTTTTTGGAGTTTTATCTGAGTAGACACTTTGCACAAAACCCCCCAGAAAGCAGGCAGATTAAAAGGGCAGCAAGTGAAGCTAACGCAGGTTTGACAGTGGCGTGAAAGGTGATGATAAGCAATAGGTAATGTTTTTCTTCTCCAATTCCCTTTGAGGTAACATCCAACAATTTGAAGGTTCAATGGGCAAGATTACAGCTCTGCCGTAGCTGGGTTAAAAACACACGGCACGCAGTGAGTGAATGACACGCATAAGCACACATGCCGTCGCCGCTGGAGTGGCGAGCTACGTGCACGCCGTCATTGTCTGCAGCGCGGATGAAACGAGTCAGCATTAAAGCTGTCACTGCAGATGGAGATCAGGTGGTGGGAATGAAGGAGGAGGCAGCGGCGGGCGTTCTCTGTCCACACACACACACACACACACACACACACACACACACACCAGAAGCCATTAACGTGTGCACAAATGCATGCATGCAAAAGCATTCGCAGATGCTAACCCTTAAAAATAAACCCTGGTTTTTCCAGTCATTCGATGGTATTTTTCTATTCAAAGTCAGCTAAATCTTGCCAACAGCTCGAACGCGCTTTAAACATTCTGGAAATCGACGCCGCTCGGGTTTCACGGCGCAACTGGCAAGCAAATAAATTTCCCAAAGAGAGTAATTAATTTTTCGAGCACTTAAGCTTTTCAGGGCAAAAGAAACAATAAGCATCTAAACAGAAACGCTGCCGGGCTGCAGATTTCGTGCTAACAGACAGATGCCAGTCTTTTTTCTCTCTCTCTTTCTCTCCCTCTCTTCCTGTCAGACATGTGCGCTGCTTGGCTGTGAGAACATTAGCATTTGTTTTAGCCCCTCATCCCATGTGGTAGAGCCTGAGGCTCAACAGCCAAAGAAACACCACCACCTCCCAATATCTCATCTCATCTCTCAGTATGTGCAAGTGTGAATGTGAGACAGTGTGTTCTCACTCAGCCACACACACACTCACACACACGCACGCACGCTCGCGCACACACAGAGTCGCTACTGATATGTGTTGAAAGAGACTGTGATTTTTTTTCCCTTTCAAACAAGATTTTATACTCATTCATTTTATGCCCCCTTTTTAGATTTTGCATTCTATTTTTATTGGCAACGCTCTTGTGTGTGAATGCCAGCAAAGCTGTGTGCGTGTGCTAGTGCGCCCCCTAGCTGCCGGTCGAGGCCCAGTCCCTTCTATGCATGTGCCTCCTCCTCCTCCTCCCGTTCCTCTCCTGCCCTACATATCAGTCCCGGAGAGAATAGACCCGTCTAACACCCGGCTTCACAGAGATGCTGTTTTGTCATGTTTTATATCATTCGACTAATGGCAAGAAAAGCAGGTCCTGTGACTAAAGACTGCAGCTTCCCTGAAGAGCTCTGCTAACAAATGCTCTGGAAAAAAAAAAGAGAAAGAAGACGCGTCGTCGTTAACAGAGCTCTCCGGTGAAACGAGTGAAGGCGCGCAAACAGTCTGAGAATGACTGTGGTTTTCATCCGCGTTTGCAGTAAAGAGAATATAGACGACAAAGAAGAGAGGGAAGGACAGAGAAAGAGAGAGCCAACAGATGGTGGATTTGGCAAGGCCTCCGCCACGCCGGTACTGTAGAAGCCCGTCTGGAAGGAGTGCAGACCCCCGAAGCATCTCTCACATGTCACAGTCAGGGCCCAGCTGCAGGGACGGAGGCGGTAGCATCGGCCGCTCGTCAGCCCCCTGAGCCCGAACGCACCAGCACCCGGCCGAGCCACAGAGGAGATTATTAGAGCCCAAAAAAAAAATGAGAAGACTGGTCAACTTTAGAAGTAATAACTCAACTACTGAGGGAATTTGGTGAAAAAGAAATCTTTACCATCAATGAGGAGGAAGGAAACGTTGATCTTCCTCATGATGACGGTAATTTAGTTTATTTACAATACAGAAGATGAGAGGAGACAAGTAGTTTCTTTCAGCTCCACTTGGCACTTTGGAAAAGAGAATTAAATATTAGCTGCAAAGTCACAAATATTGGAGGGGACAAATCTGTCTTCTAAAAATAGTCACACGGCTCGTTTTGCCTTTACTAAACTAAATCCTTGTGTTAATGGAACAATGTTTTCAAAGAATTAGAGTTTTTTTCAGTTTTTTTTTTTTTTTTGCATCTTATAATAACAGTTTACTTAAACTAGTACAGGCAAATGTTCAACGTTCATCTGACAGTTTAAACACCAGCACAGTGACGAGGACACACACAAACACACTCGCGCGCACGCTCACACCCGCAGAGTGACCTATTTGTCAGCATGTGTGACCTGCGCCTGTCGATCAGTGCAAATTTGTAAAGCAATGAAGCGTGAGGGGAGTCGCATCGCCTCCATCCAGAGGAAGTGTGTATATGTGTGTTTGGTAGTGGTGGGTCGGGGGGATGGGGGGCATGGATGTATAGAACAGAGATGAAAAACATTCATTCACCTGTTTTAAAGTGAGCCGCTCAACCGTTTTTGGCGTTTCTGAAAGGCTGCAGGAAACAACACAGCTCTCATTCAAGACGGCATATTTTTATTCCCACTTCTCTCATTTCACACGGACTGCAGATGCCTTAATTGTGCTCGCTCTTCAAGGCAGCCTTTTCGCCTGCTCTTGATAAGTCTTTGATATTCTGTGCTTCACTAATTGTAGTCGCTGCAGTACATCTATCTTTTTTCAATTTCCTGATAATTAGCCTCCAACTCTTTCATCTGTCTTTTCAAGTGCACTAAATCTTCTTCTCTAATGAAAGTTACACTGAACCCAACAAGGTTGACGGCTGGTGAGAAGGAAAAGAAGAAACACTGACGTCTCCCTCCCTCCCTCCGTCTCTCGCCGTGGGCAGGCCCTGTCCTTGCATCTTCAACTTGAAAATATTCAACCAGAAGAACACAGGAGCCGTTTAATAAGAACACACTTCAAAATGGCTTTCGCCTTAATGGGTGGGAGATGTGAGGTGAGCCCAACCTGCAGCAATCTGCTAAAAAGATCAAAAAAAAAATCTGAAGGAAAATATGGAATCGCTCAAAGCCGCCTCCATGCTCCCAAAAGACCACCGACCTATCGAGCGGCTCGGAGTAATGAGCCAGATTGAAATGTATAACGTTCAGCGCGTTACACGTGTTAGCTTATTAGCTTCATTTGAGTGCGACGTGCTGAACGCCGAAGCCCAACCTCAGATCGGCCTTGCGGCATATCGGATTCTTCCTGTCGGAGCAGAAATTGAAGGATTAAGACAAAAACTCTCTGGAAACAGTTTCGTACCCTCCGATTTGGTGTTTGGGTGGTGGAGATATGTGATTGAGAGCATTTGGTGAGAGGAGGAGGAGTAGGAGGGTGGAAGAAAAAAAAAAACAGGCATCAAAATTGATTTTTCAATCATACTTTCTGTTTCAAGAGGGCGTCACATGTTCTAATGACCTCATCCCTCTTGTAGTGATGTGAGTTATTTCACACCGGGCTGTTTTAAACCGAAAGGCATGAGGTGGGCGGGGTCAGGAGGGGAGAGGTGGGCGGGGTTGGGAAGGGTTAGGACTGCTGCTAAGTAGGGCTCAGAGTGCTGGTGGTGTTGGTGGTGTGGAGGAGGGCTAAGGGATGGTTAACAGGGTCATTTAGATTGGATGGGAGATCGATACGGAGAGGTAGAGAGGAGGTGCATCTCTGTCACCGTGATGTGTGGCTGTGGTGTGATTGTTCTGCAGATTACATACAGGGGAGGGCGTGTGTGTGTGAGAGAGAGAGAGAGAGAGAGAGAGAACGTCCTCCAGTGATTTTAAAACACATTTCATGTTTTTTTTCTTTTTATATTCTGTCTCTGCACAGGAGGAAATGAAATGCAACGTGCAGTGAATGTTAAGCATATCAGTTTCCTTTAAAGATTTATCTCTTTATGTGTGTGGTGATGGTCGTGTGTGTGTGTGTGTGTGTGTGTGTGTGTGTGTTGGGGGGGGGGGGTGACACTCAGGTAATTACATGTGACCAATCTATTCATTCATCTAAAAGAGATATGAGGATAAGCTGCTAATTAAATCATGCTTTTGGGAAGTGTTCTCATGTCATTTATACACGGGTGAGGTTCCGGGTCTGAAGCCAGAAAAAAACTCGCCAGTGTCTTCTTGTGTAGAAGAGGTGCCCTTGAGCAAATTTATGAACCTTTGTACCATAAAAAAGAGCTAAATTCCACAGAAAAATTCAGGATGAAAACTATCGGGAATCTTTGATGACGTGAACAAATAGACAGCCACTGCCGAAATGTTTTATATTTATATATTTACAGTCGTTTAATACATCAAACCTGCTGAAAGTCGACAGCCAAGAGGAGATGATGACACTTTCACACCAGAGGAATCTCTCCACATTCCCTAGAACTGTATCCCTCGTCTTTTTTTTCATGTTTAACTCTACCCTATTTTAATGACAAGAATGCTAAATTAGGGCACTAATTTACGCAAGCTAGAGGTTATCCTGCTTTAACAGGAATTACCAGAGCAGGAAGTGCAGCGTTTAGCCGCTAGCATGTCAAACTCGTTTCTTTAGCGCTTCTTGTATCCTCCAGAGTTAGCATCATATTCTGCTGTATTCGTTACTCAAACTGCAGGAAATTGGACAGATAAAGAAAACAGCAATTACGTAATATTTGCGCGATCCCTGTAGGAGCCCTGTGTTCAGAGATCAAAGGTCAGGGTCACTCTCGTAGTGGCTCAGCATGCCGATCAAAGATCCCCTCTGCGGGCAGGATGCTTGCTGACACAGCTGCCCAGTCTGAAGGACGTCTCTCTCCGTAAACACGCTCGTGTTTCACGTGTTCCCGTCGGCTGCTTTGCTGATGCGATGTTTGTGGATGGGAAGCTTAAAGACGGGAATCATGCGATCCGTGTTAAAGGTCAATTGTCTCAGTGGGTCTTGTTTTCCCTCGGCTCCCCCGTATTGCTGCCAAACCGTCTCAGCCCTTAAATCAAAACAAAATAAAGAGGAGGGAACGAAGAGAAAACGGCTCGTCTTTGGTGTGCTGAGATGTACAGTCTTTTTTTTTTTCCCTGCGTACTGTCCATCTGCCTTTTCGGGTTTGTGGGCGCTGGATCGGATATCGCTTCTTTGGGCGTTCGCCTAATGCTCGTTAGTCCCATCAAAATGTCAAAAAAATAATTAAAAGAGAAGACTGATCCAAAGATCTCTGCAAAAAAAAGAAGAGAGGGCGTCTTATTTATTTCCTGTGTAAATATCAATATTTCTGTCACTCAAATCATTTATCAACAAGTGGCTCCGGCTTCACCAAACGCGTGAGCCAGACGAGGTTGTGAAGCGTCTGCGGACCCTCTCAGAATGTCACAGAGGGACACGACTGGACGCCACCAACATGCTAATTGGTCCTTCTCCTCTGACCCTGACCCTAAAGGAAATCTGCAGCCCACGCACAACTAAAACAACACACAGTCAAGCAAGCTGAAGCTGTTGTTTGGAGGCCGGCATAGAGAGCGCCGCCTCTGCGCGCTACAGCTCATTCCAGCAGCTTATTTTTAAACACACTAAAGCGTCTGTTAATTGCGTCGGAGTTCATTTAGGATCCAAGTGGTTCTGTGCAAAGTGTGTTGTTAAGGAAGTGTTGTGACGGTTGTCACCGTGCAGCAGGCCTGTGTCACTTCAAAGCACTGACAGAGAAAAGAAGTATGTGTGTGTGTGAGAGAGAGCGAGAGAGAGAGAGACATCTTTAAGGGTTCATTTTAGCAATCATTTCTCTGCTAGCTCGGACTTTCACTACAAAGATTCAACAATTAAGACTGTCTAAAAACAACATCATTGTCGAACTGGACTTTTTGAGAACAAATAGCCGCATTTACTGTATGTTTCCACCCCCCACCCCTTCCCCTCGCGGTTTTATTCGAGCTAATTTAATTTCTTTCTCCAGGGTGGGAAAACTAGCTGCCTCTTCAAACTTTCAGAGTATGTAATTTGGTGTAAAACAGTAGCACTTTAGGCGTTCTCCACCAGTGAAATTAAATGGGACCCTCAGGGCTTGTGTTGTAGGGTATTAAGTAATGTTTATTGATGTTTATTCTCCGAGGGAGCTGCATGGAAAAAAAAAATCACTCTTCAGCTTTGATTAATTCCCCCCCACCCGCTCCATGTAAACGATGAAGTTGAAGCAAAATCGCTCTTTAGCTGTGACTAAGAGAGGCCTCTCTCTCTTTAAAATCCTCTCATGCTGTTTTATATAAAAAATGGACTATGACCGTGAAGACTTCTTATTTATTTCTTTATTTTGTTTGAAAAATGATGGCTGGAAGCTCGCAGCGCCATTCATCACCTATGAATCTGAGTAGCTGGCGCGTCTTCCTCGTGCCCGTCGCGGATGGAAGCTGCATTTAACAAGACTGTAATTCAGTCTGAGCAAATCCAGTCTTTTCTTTTTTTGTCACCAAGATGGAAGACGAAGATCAAACACGTGTTAATCAAACATTAGCATTTAGCGTTTCCTTCGCAGTTAACACGACTGATTTTGACTGGCTGATTAGGAGCATTGTAAGAACAATCATGTAAAATCATTTAAAAAAAAATTTATTATGCTTTTGCTGGTATTTTTATTTATTAAGATATATTTCCTTGCTTATATCATATACTGCTCAAAAAAATAAAGGGAACACTTAAACAACACAATGTAACTCCAAGGCGTTGTAGGGAGGTCATACAGGCACGTGGAGGCCACACACACACTACTGAGCCTTATTTCGACTTGTTTTAAGGACATTACATCAAAGTTGGATCAGCCAGTAGTGTCTTTTTCTAATTTTGAGTGTGACTCAAATCCAGACCTCCATGGGTTAATAAATTTGATTTCCATTGATCATTTTTATGTGATTTTGTTGTCAGCACATTCAACTATGTAAAGAACAAAGTATTTAATAAGAATATTTAATTCATTCAGATCTAGGATGTGTTATTTTAGTGTTCCCTTTATTTTTTGGAGCAGTGTATATTATTCTTGCTTTAGGACCCTTTGTCACTGTCAAAGCTGTGGTCCACGGAACACAAAAAGTGTGGCTGGTTTCTGTGTTTTCTACTGACAGGTATATAGTATAAATAATATATAGTATAAATATGGTATATATTTGCAAAATATACCATCTTTAACTGAGTAAGCTAATTGCTCTTAAGTAATAATGGTCTGAGTTGTCCTCAGTTAATAAACAGGTGACTTTTCACAAAATGGTTTTAAAGAAGTTACATAAAAGCAGATATTCGGTTTGAAGAACAAATGCCATTTTAAATATGTCATTTTAAGTTATTTAATCACTCATACTCAATAAAACCCTGTGGCTGAATCTCAACTTTAAGCTGTGATGCAGAATTTCCTTTCCTTCACTTCCTGCAGGAATATGTGAAGAGCAGCTTCTGTTTGTTTTTTTTTCTTTCTTTGAATCACCTTTTCATAAGTGTTCCTGTGTGTTTCTGCTTGGCTGCCCACTGGACTGACACCTCTCCCCAGATTCAAGCATGTTCAGTCGCCGTCCTGCTTGCCCCCTGTGCCAGCCTGTCATCTTGCCTAACCCATCACTCTCTCACGGCACAACAAGTCCCCACCTGTCTCACATACATACACACACACACACACACACACACACACACATACACACACAGAAAGTTTTCTTCCCTCAGTGATAAAATAAGGAAATGTTTGAAAGCTAACACATTTCCATCCTCCATCTATTCTGCTTTCAAACACACAATAAACCTTTGAACTCATCGTAAAGGAAACGCAGTTTGAGGCCATTCGCGAGACAATTTGAATGTAACCTTGAATAGGTATGCACGCCGCTACTACGCTACTTGTTTGCTATTTGTGGTAAAAGGTCCCAGTTGATGTACACTATAAGCACTGAGAGGCTCCGCTTTAGTCACTTCAGAGCAGTCAAGAGGTGCTGTTAATCCTCCGAGTCGCTCGGAAACCGCTGGGAAACTCTGCATTGAGAGGCTTATCGTTTTCATAAAGTGACATTAGTCTAATGTTAGTTCCTGATGTTGTTAGCCTGATGCATTACTGTGAATTTATACAGTTTTTAATTGTCTTACATTGTATGATATGTTTCAGGGCTAAATAAGATAATCAGCCCAGTTTGTGCAGCTCTGGTGCACAGACTAGGCCGCACTGTGTAGCCCCAGTGGTTCGTGGGCAGTTAGCTGCCTGAACGATACATTGGTATGTGTGTCATTTGTTCAGCTGTTGTTTCGTCAGACTGTTTGAAGATTATTATTAACATAAAATAAAGTTGCTGCTGCACAGACTTGAGACCAGGACAAACGTTTAGGCTTCGGTGGTGACATCTATGGAACCTACCTGGAGGAGGTGGGGCTTAATTCTTCACTGCAGTCTGAAACCAGAGGGAGCTCAGAATCCAGACCGGGCTCCAACAGAAACACTCAGAACACAATAAAACTGGACAACAATTCTAGCAGGACCGAGTTGCATCAGTCTCAGGTTTGACTGAAGCTAACTGGTGCCACATTGCTTTATGCCGCTTGTACCCCACTTGCCCCCAGCCCGCTGCATTGTGGGATATCCTGCTGTTTTATCTCCCTCTGCTGCTTGTCTGCCACTCTGGGTCTTGTCCACACGATACCACGCTCCTTCTCCCTCTGCCCTAAAAGAATGACGGAGCTTTGAAAGACCCGGCTGTCACGATCCTTCAATAGCAGCCGGCTAATTGCTGACCCTAACAGGCCCAATTAGCACTTACAAGCTTTGGCGAGAGGGGCCCCTGGGAGCCGTCTGCGCAGACACGGGGATGAGACGTGGCCAACGCAGCAGCAGCATCTCTGATTCAAAAAAAAATGAAAAAAAAAAAATAGAGAGAACCATAAGGCCGCTCGCTTCTTTTCTGCCTTTCTGCTGTTGCTCTCTTTCCCTCTGTCCATCTTTTTCCATCCTTCACCCGTCCTTTAGTCTCTTTTTGCCGAGCCCGGCTCTTTGCTGCAGCCCTCGTCAGAGGGATCTCTTGAAGTGCGGGGAATCAGAGGCAGAGGAGCGCGCTGGGAAGGCTGTCTGGCTGAGAAAAAGGAGGCTCCGGCACTGAATCTGGTATCACGACAGCAACAAGCGTGTAATCAGCCTTCCTTTTAAGTGGCTCCTCAAAGAGCGCGAGGGCTAATGTGCACAACTTAGACTGATATTTTCGATAAAGCCCCGTATTTAGCAACTGGCAAATACATCAGGCAGGCTGTTCCCTTTTGAGTGTGAAATGTGATAAAGACATACATCTCCCGGCTGATAAGGAAAATGCGGGAGGAGCTGGAGTGGTTGGCACACAAAAGAGGTCTGTCAAGACACTGGGAGTTTGGTGATTTTACAAGCCGTAATTCTGCTGCTTAAAAAAGAAGGAAAAAAGGAAGAAGCGGAGAGGAAGATGATTAACTTGGGCCGGACTGCTCGTCCCTCATCTATTCTGTTATCTTCATTATTTGGAAGGCATTAAAAGAGGCCAGGGATGGCAGCTCGGGGAGAGGGGCTCAGGAGGTGGGGGAAGTTCTGTGTGTCGGGATACTAATTACAGTGTCCACTAATAGCGCCTCAAGTAAACCAGGCCAATGCATCTTGCCTGATGAGAACATGCATCAACCAGCTTAATTGAGAGTAAAATGAGGCAGGCGTGCCACAGGACCTATTAATCAACATTGATGAATGAAAGTGTAATTAGACGTGGAAATACGGAAAAAGGGGGGGGAAAAGAAAAAGCAATCGGTTAAGTTGAAGTTAAGACTACGGCTGTTAACCAACATATTGTGCACATTAAGCTTTATCTCTGCTGCAAAACTTTCTTTTCCTGGCTGCAGAAATGTGCACGTATATATATATATATATATATATATATATATATATATATATATATATATATATATATATATATATATATATATATGCTGTACCTGCTGCAGAAGATGCGCTGCAGCCTAATTAGCTTATTCAAAACACCTCCGTGAACCTCAGCGTCGGAGGCTTCACTCGCGGCCCTCCTCCAGGCCACACCGTTCACCCTCCACCGCGCTGGATTAAGCAGGTGTGACACCGGACTTCACCCGACCGTCCCCATAAATAACGCTCGTCAACGGCGGCGCACCGGAGGCTACACCGGCCGTCATCGTCTTTAACGTGATCACGTCAACACTTTCAAGGGTTACTTAATGTCATGAGACTCTGGATCCGCGGCTGATTTAGCGTGACGCATTCAGCCTTAATCTGTGTTTATTGTTCTTCGTATTTATCTTGCGTTGCAGCGGTTCTTGCCGCCTGACATTGACATTCATCGGCGGTCCTGCGTGGCCCCATGAGCTATGTGAATAAACACGGCAAACACAACACCCTTGAAACGCCATAATCCCTTTTGTTTTGGTGGAGGCTCTTTTCGCTGTGTATGCAAGTGGGAAAGCCTCGCCAACCTAACGCACACACACACACACACATACACACACACTCCTTTCTCTGCTCACATTTCCTTTCAAAAGCTCTTATCTATTTATAGACTTTGATATGTAAACCTATGAAATCTTACCTCAGGCAAGACAATCAGGCCTGTTCTTCTTCAATCCGCCTGAATCAAAAGACAGAAAAGGGAACAAAAAAACAGATGAAAAAAGCGAAACACAAAAGAGACACAATGTAAGAAGACAGAGGCAGGGGCCTACTTATACTACAGGCCTGATAATTACGGCTCAGGACGAGGCAGATTAGGACGACCGTTTCGCCAAAATGCCTCCCTGACGGAGGGAGCAGCGTGTTATTTTTGAGCCGAACCCTTGCGTTGCCTCTCATCGTTTTGCTTTAGAACAGCAGGACGGCATAGCTGCGCTGATGGAGGGAGAAAAAGAGGTCCAGCGATCTGTCATGGTGCGTCCAAAATCTGCCGTAATGAAGTGGACACTGGGGGAAATAAAGGCGGCAGATTTACCGAATTACCAAGTCTAACGCATCATAGCAGCGCGGAGCTCGAGAGGTCAGCTCTGTTTTCTCTTGCCTCCCACTGACATCATCCAGAACGGTCTGGCTGAAATTAGCCTCACCCCCGGAATGACATATCCCTCCACATAAGCTGTGTGGACGCGACGGGCGGCTGAACGTGAAATCCAAATCAACACATTGTTTTTGCCATGTCAGAAGCAGCCAGGGAATGACCATCACTCTCTGGCTCGGGGATATTTGTTGTCAAAACGCTCGCTCTGCAAACTGTTTGAAATAATCTAATCCAGCGAATCTTGACTCGTTAGGGTCATTATGCAGGCTTGACCTCGTTCTGTTGGGATGGATCTCTGCACAGCGAAGGGGAGGCGCGGGCGGACAGGAGCTGTCTGTGCCAACATGTGGAACTCCCTCCGTCAGTGAGCGCGACGCGCCTTGGCATCAGAGACAGGTGGCTGCCTGGTGGAGGAAGCGCGACACCCGTTGACTTTGGAGCCCTTTAGCGCCGCAGCACTGAACAAGACGACACAAATACCATCACCGTGAGCGAGCGCGAGAACACGCAGGGCTGAAGAGCCGAACGGTGGTTCTGCAGAAGGTTCCCTTTGTGACACAACAGATGTTCCGTAGACCAGAACATTGAGTGGTGCTGAATGAAGGGTAAAGATCATTGTTTCTAAAAAAAAAACAAAATTACAGTGCATTAAACAGCATTTAAAACAATGACAAGTTGGTCAGGAGTCGAACCCGTTTTGAAAATTGGTTAGTTGAGGTTTTTTTTTTTCGACTTAATGCATTTTGATCAGTCAGCTCATTGTAAAGGTTTTACGTTAAAAAAAACAACAGTTTATGACTGTAATTCTGGGAATAAAAGCAGTTTCCCTCAGCTGCTCCAGATGACGAACGGTGGAGGAGAATCCTCTCTTTCGCCTTGTTTCCTCTGAAATAATAAATACACTTTTTTAATGGCCGACTTCACGCCGCCTTCTCGGCACAGCTGTCGCTTGGGCAGTAACGGTAAAGATGCAATCACCACGGTTGGCGGGAGGAAGATGGACGGGCGAGCGGGACAGGTGGACAGGTGAGATAAGGAGGTTCTGTGAGAGGCAGTCGGGCCTGAATTTGTGCGTCCGTTCACTGCCGGACGCTTAATAGCTGATGGCAAGCTGTGATTGTGATGAACGTTTTAAATCTGCGGTCCGGCTTACCTTGACCTTTTCCCTTCTCTTCTTCTGACGCATCACGTCGGGGCTGCAGTAGGAGCGCCGATTCAGACTACGACAGAGGCAGCTGTTCGCTGCTGTCGTTGTTTGAATTGGCGCTCCCAGTTCTGCGCTAATTCTAATAGTCTTTACTGTCTAATGTGAAGTTTTTTGTAGGTTTGGTTCATTTTTATCCATCATCATCTTAATGTTTGGGGCTGAAAAGCAACTTTTAATTCGGTAACCTTCAAAAGAATTCTTCTCTCCATTTGGAAACATCATCTTTGCTCAAACCAGGACCAATAAGTCACCTTTAAAGCTCCACAACCAGCAGAAACATATGACTAGGGTCAGTCAGTGAAAAAAGTTGAAATCCAGGAATTTCAATTTTTCATCCCGACTGGCAGCTTGTTTTGCTGTAAGCGATAAATCTGCTCCAAGACGGAGGAGGAAATGGGTGGGAAGCCCTCGGAAACGCTGGGGATGATTTGGAAAGTTAGCTATTTCATCAGAAAATCTCAGAAAGACGAGACTGTTTCACCGTCCAACAACCTCTAATCTCAGGATATCGAACAGCAGCGTTAATATTACCGCTACGACAGCGCAAATAAGATTTAGCCAAAATGCTTTGCAGGCCTGTGTGCCGCTCCTCTGCAACCCCTCCGTCTGTGGCTGTTTAGCCTTCTCTCAGATTGATCGATGCTCTCTGGCCCACTCTGCGATGAAAGAGTTATCCTTTTGTTTTTTTCCCATTGCTGGTGGATTTGAGCGAAGTTTGATGGATGTGGGTGGACGTGTCACACGTGGGTGTTATCTTTTTGTTGTGTGAAATGGAGACAAAAGAAGAGGAGTGGATGAGAAGACTGTGATTTTTATCTCTGAAGTGCAAAAAAAAAACGTTGCTCGGCGCTTCACGGGAGGGGGAGCGGGGAGCTGTTGAGGAACAAAAATAGATTGATCAGATAGCGTGATAAGAATAATGGATGGCTTTGTTTGTTAATTCTGTTTTTTTAATCATCTTCTATGTTGTGTTTATCGTTTGGGCTGATCCTCTCCCTCTGTTTTACCTTCCGTGCTGCTTTTTCATGAGTGGTAAATGTGGAAACGTCTGTATTTACACCTTGTAGTAATTTGGCTCCTTGCTTCTACAGATTAAAAAATAACCTAATTAGAAATATTATTGTTCTGCTGGGCTACACACCTGTACTGGTGTGTGTGTGTGTGTGTGTGTGTGTGTGTGTGTGTGTGTGTGTGTGTGTGTGTGTGGGTCCAGGCCTCCGGGGTGGAGGGCTGCTTCGGGACCACTGTGACTCTCCAAGGGGGAGTCAGATGGTGCAGCCTCCCGTGCTGTAGCGAGCACACCCCGCGTTTACCTGCATTTAATCCCCACTGAGGTGTCAGGCCCCCCCTCCCCACAAGAAACTCATTCGGGTCCCTGCGGACAGAGAAAAAACACCTGCAATCCATTTGGAACTACTGTTCTTAAAGAGGCCCCGTGGGAGCCCAGAGAGTCGGCTGTTTGTTGGCGTATATTTGTTGGAGCGGTGTGCCCGTCTGCATTCAAAATGCAGGATTCAACGAATCGCATCCGACATCTCAAATTACTTTTATGACTTTACTCTATCATCTCAAATTTGCTGGCGCTACTCGTCTCCTCTCCCCTAACCGTGTAACCTTTTACTCAAATCTGACAGATGTGCGAGTAATGATGCCCTCTCCGAGCAAGGCCTCGCCATCGCCTTATCCCAAGCGACGCCGACGCTACCTGAGGGGCTCTGATGGAGATGATTTCAATCCTCCTCAGCCGTCTAATGATGTATGAACTCGCAGCTGCCGGCGCATTTGACAAGCGGCTGTCAATTGCGACAAGCAGGGCCGAGTGAAGGAAGGAGACGTGCGCACGTGCTTTAGACAGGCTTCAGATGACGCCAGATGGAGTGGAGCACAGGCGCCTCTCAATCAGTGACGCTGACAATATGGCCCCCTTTCCAGGGAGACGTGACAGTCTGGCAGGTGGGCTCTTGCTGCCTGGGAGATCTGGGCTGACATGCGATTTCCACCGACCCTCGCTCCGGCTTTTAAAACGCTACAGCAGAGGACGCGCGCGCTCCGCTCCGCTCAGCGGGTGTAACGTTACACCGCCTATCGCTAATTACCACCATGGTGCCAGCATTTGGAGCCGGGGCTCCAAATTACACGGCTCAACCACAACAAGGGCGATGTGCCTGGGAGTCATTTGTCAGACTAATTATTTGTCTTGGGCTTGTAATTGCAGCGAGAACAGGTACTCAGGTAATTGTGTGGCAAGCTGCAATGTTAAGTGATGCTTTCCCTCCATTTTCAGGCGAGATGAAAGGAGCGAAGGCAGCGCGGCTGAAATACACTGCTCAATCCAGCCTCCCAGCCAGACAAGGAGGCTAAAAATACTCCAGATATGAGTCCCTGCTTTTGTGTGTGGAGGAGAAGAGCACCTTGATGTGAGGATCATCAGTGCAGGTAATGGCTCTTTCCTCCATACCGGCTACTTCCTGGCGTATTTCGCCCAAGTTCATTCATCACCCTCCTCATCCGGTGCAATAACACGCAAAGTTGACGAGTTTCGGTTGAAGTTGCAATAATTTAAAGCAGCACATTCTCACTTTGTGGAGGCCGATGCAGCCGTGCACAGCTGTAAACACACAGGCTGCTGTCATTGGCGATGATGTCTGGCTCACTGGCACTGTCAGCCATCATCACAATTATGACCACGCGCTCTCTTACTCCTATTTTAAAGCCTGTATCCCCGGATTCCTCAGAGGGGTTACACCAGGCCGACCGGACATGTTGTCAGGTTGGATATTATAATGAGCCAAACATATAAAATAAATCTCGTCGAGAAGCATAAACAGGGATTTTTAAATTTGCCCCGAATCCAATAGCAGCCCTCCCGCTGTCTGCCAGCCTTGTCTGATCTGGACGATGGTCACCGGAGCCCTCCGCGTGTCTTCCTGACGAGCAAATCAGTCTCAACACGCGAACGTCTCCGGCCAGCTTGCAGAAGCCGCTCCTGTGCATAGCGTGGCCCGGGGGCCTCCTCGTTCTTTTTGCGTCGGCGAGCACGCGAGCTCTTTCGGAGAGGATCCATAACTATCCGTGACAAGCGGGAGTCGAGCGAGGCCGTCCTCGAGACGAAAAGGCCACATGCGCATGAGAAGGTAGAGACGTGAGCAGCTCGTCTACTTTTGCTCACCTCGCGTTAATGCGGCGTGTGACCTGGTCGCGTCTTCCTCGTGCACCCAGGTCTGAGGGCTTCACTGTGTCATTAATATCGGCAGTCAGTTCCCATAAACAAAATGTTCTCCTCCGTGAGCAGAATGTGTTTGGGTGTCCGTCCGCATTTAGCCGCCACCTTTAACTTCTCCTGTAGGATTAAGTGTTTCACAGCTCGGCTCAGTCACCGTCTGTGTAATGCGCCCAATGAGTGTGTCTGTGGAAGACGAGGATTCGGAGTAGGCGTGTGGTTTTCCCCCCCCCCCTCTTACCTTCTCCTCTTTTCTCTCTTTCCTTCCCTCCACACGGAGGAGACACCACGGTGCCATCTGCTTTGCATTTGTTTAACAAAGATTTATTGTGCAGCGAGACACTAATCCAAAGCGTTTGCACACAAGCAGAAACACACACATCTCACCTCTTTTTTTTTTTTTCTTTTTTTTTTTTCGTCACAAGCTGCAAAAGAGAAAAAAGTGAGGGCTGTGGGATTGGAAATGCTTGGCGCGCTCTTTGTCAACTCTCGCTCCAACAAGAGGAGGACGAGCCGGCTGGCACGCAGAAGTAGGAATGCCAATTACGGCCTCCTCTGCCTTAGTGTCACACATGCAGCACCGACACAGGTACAATTATAAACTTGTCACACATGTGTTTATGGTGAGGTGCGAGCAAAGAGAAATATAAAGGATGGAAACGAGCGGCGAACATTTTCTCCCCTTCAGCTCGGCGATGGCGGGATCCGTTTGCAATGTGGCGCGCAAGGTGTAATGCACTTCGGCATCAGATGCTCAGTAGACACGAATTATCTGATGAAGGCAAAACAGGTCAGAGCAACAACTCTCAGCGTGTCAGCCCGGGGTGCACGGCCGTGTTGCTCGCCGTGTATCTCCTAGCTGTTCTGTCCAGGTGAAAGCCTTTTGTCCGCTGACTCCTCCTGCCCTCTGTGTCATGCACATGCCAGGTAGAGAAGCCGGGTGTCGAGGGCAGGGCCCGCCTGCCCCTTCCACTGGGAAAAGCCGCAGCGCAGGGCCGGCGCGGCCCCTCACAGACGACAGAGAGGTCAGAGGGTCCCTGGAATGAGGCGGTGTAAAGCCTGTCGAGCCGCTTCTCAAACATTCGCTCGCGTGTTACCCCTCTTCACGGAAAGGCCGGGGGGTCCCCGTCTGCCAACTGGTACTACCAAGGGGCTCATCATTTAGGGGCTAAATACCAAGAGGCACAGCCGCACGCACGCAGCAGAGGCGCGTATGAGCATGTGTTTGTATGTATATGCACTTGTATAACCACACAAACACACTCACACACACACACGCCCACACGTCTGAGTCTCAGCGTTCGCTGCCGAGCCCTCCAACCTCAGGGTGAAGCCCCTGCCAGTCCACCTGCCAGGGCCGGACAAGTGGAGCACTTAGCACCACAAAAAGGCCACAGACGCCCCGCTCATCCACACCCACCGTGTTGCCAGGGGTGAAGGATTTTTCACCCGTACTCTGTACTGGTTTTTTTTTTTTCCTGCAGACCATAGGCCACTGTCACCCGAGGGCGAGGCTGGACGACAGCCCCGGTTAATCCCTGCAGGCTCTTATCTCATCAGCGTGTCGTTCCATGACAGCTAACTCTTTATATAATTTACACTCTTATTATAAACCTCACACATCTTAATCCTAATTTCCTAAATATACGAGGCAGACTTTTAGCCCCTGTCCATGTTGCTTTAGTTGAGACAAAAGAGAGGGATGCTAGAATGAGTTGATTCCATTTGGGGTACAGTTTCACACTGCACTGAAACGAAGGTCTGAAGGAAATAAAAAGCTGAGGAGGAGGACCGAGATGAAAAGACAAATATCCCTCCTGGGAATTTGAGTAAACAAGAGGATGTGGACAGTTTTTCTCATGACCTCTTTAATTACAGAAAAAAAAAAAAAAACAACCCCAGTGTTGGTCTGGAGTTTTTCATCCATTCTGGAGGCGTGAACCGCCCGTAACATCGGCGAGGACAGGAAGTTAGACCTCCAGCCTGTCTTGTTCTGGAATTAGATTCCGCGCACAGTTGAAATCCAGAGGTGGCGTGCAACAACAGTGATTGTTGTTGCACTCAGGAAGTGACTGTGGGGTGTGAAAAATCAGTCCACCCAGCCAGGTTTTCTGCTGAAATAAAAAGCATTCGCTGAATGATGGATTGGGCTGCACAGAATCATCTTCCAACTCTGTCCCCGGGTCCTAAACAGAGGACGAGCAGCTGCAGACAAACTCAGATGACATCCAGCCCTGCTGAGAAAAAGCAGAGGCATTACGCTTGATGTGTTTAGAACACATTCGACTCTGACATGTTGACAAAGTCGATTCAGGAAGCACATCCTGTGATGGCTCCGGTTAATTGCATTTGAGACGTTAGAATCCTGTTTAACGTTGTTGCAGATGGTGGTCGCCTAGGAACTCGGATGACTCCGCTGCATCCAGGATTCTGCTGGTGCCTGGTTTAGCCTCCAACCTCCATCATCCTAAAAGTTAAGGATCGACGTGATGCCCTGGCCTTCTTTGAGCCATCTACAGTCTCTGCTCAGACCAGAGTTGGTGTGTGTTAACAAAACTACCTCCAATTCAATTATTTGGGACAATTATTTGTCCCAGCCCCCATATGCTACTGTCAGTTAGCAGGGCCGGGCTATGTTTCCGTCAGGATCTGTTACACAGCATGCTTGTGACCACAGTGGCCGATGCAAATTCCTTCAGCAGGAATCTGCACGTCTCACTGCTCTTTAACCTACAAAGTTCTCCCTGATGCACCACTTCTCTGCTCTTTAGCATGTTGCTATACCCTGAACAAAATCAACTCTGCTCTCTCGACTCGACTACTGTCTCTTACATGACCAAGCTTGACTTCCTTCCAGCAAAGGTCTAAAACGTGCCTTGTTTGCATCTTTTGTATTGACTATCCCCATATCTTTAACCGTGTATTCACAGAAATCAAAATTATTTCAGATGCTTTATGCTTGTGGCTAACTTAATCCATTAATCCATACTGACACCATGGTGGCGTGCAGCCGTAGGAAAGAAAAGCAGGTGTAATGTAGATAGGTATGATTCTCTGTGGCTACTGCTAAACTGCTTTGTATTAGCCCGCAAAAACATTATCCCTCTGTCTTTCTCTCTCTGTCTCTCTGTGTCTCTGTCTCTTTTTTTTTTCAAACACAATCCAGGCCCCAGGGACAACTGAAATTGAACCAGCCTCATTTACATGACTCGTATTGGTAAATCCCGAACAAAAACTGGGGGGAGAGAAAGGCCTTTTTTATTCTTTCCAAAAGTAATCCTCTCCTGTTTGTGCGATAACTCTGTTTTTAACACTCAGGGGACATATTGCATTTTGAGGGTGAATTAAACTAGTTTAAAGACTGTTTTTTCGCGACGTCTGAATACTTGGAAATTGCGCGCTCTACCCACAACATCTCCCCCCTCATCCATCTCACCTGAAACAATCTTTCACAAATAAAGATGTAGAGTATGTGCAGACGAATATAATTAACCCAACAGAGCGAACAGATCCGAGAGGAGACCTGCAGAACCTTCATCGTCAGCCGCATTGTCGTAGATCATCCTCCCATCCATCGTCCCCTCAGTGCTCCTTCCTCTTCATGCCTGCACTCACCGCTTCTCCAGATTAACTCTGCAGTCCTTTCCGCGTCTCCCATTGGCTCTCCCCCTCTTCTAATTGACTCTCCAACCCGCTGCTTTTGCCATGTACAATTACAAAGGGGAGTGCTGCTTAATGCGCACTAATAATGTTCAAGCTGCGAAGGTTTGTCAGCAATAATTACTTCCTGCAGGATGAGTTATGGTCGTCATGACATGTTTATAAATACCTACCTGTTGCTTTGCCTAATGTTTAATTTCTAATCGTCCTCACTGGCGTGCTGGTGGTGTGTGTGTGGGGCAGGGGGTGGCGGGGGGTCGTTTGGCTTCAGGTTGCCACAGGTGACGACGAGGAGAGAGGAGAAACAAAAAGCTCAACGCCCGTTTATTTTAAAAGTAGTGAGAGTTCTGCATTTGTAACACTCCGCATTTCATTGTTGGGCCTGACAGTAATGACTGTCCCATCACAGGTACATACGCACGCGCACACACACACACATACACAAAGGAAGGAAGGCAGGGTAACGTCACATCCCTTCAAAGTGGATCAAATTCCAATCTTAGATTGCTTCCTTGGATAATGTGGAAATATTAGAGAAGCCTTGATCTAAAATGGAGCATGGAAATGAAGTGGCAGAGGGAGCCCTGAGGACAGGCGGCAGACACAGCGCTGGGCCAGCCGTACGTACCTCTGGGAGGCTGAGAGCACTGCCTGCCTCTCCTATGTAAATGTCCCATTCCACGCATTAGTCATACTGCCTCCACCGTGCGCTAAAATGTGCCTCGCCCATCAAACGCCGCTTGCCTCCGTGAAGATCCCTCCAATGTTCCGGCGATAAACCCCAGAGGCCCTTCCTGCCTCTGTCCCACCCCCCACTGATGGTAGCTAAGAGCACCTGATTGGTTGTGTAAACGGTGGAAACCTTAATGGGCTGCCTGCTTATGTCCATGTCAGGAAGTTTCTGATAGGACGGCGTTCTTTATATCCCTTAAACACCTCACCACGAAGTTTGGGTTAAGTCCGATTCATTCAGTGATTTATTTTACCTTGACAGCTGGTTTGTTTCTTGTTGTAATGTCCGAAGCAATTAATGAGCTAAATGAGCTTTAATATACATTAATATTACCTCCAACCTGATGGTTTCTTCCTCTCGCTGTAGCCAATCCCACATCTTCACCCTCCTCTTCTTTGCTTTGTTTCTATTGTGGAATGGTAATGTCTGAGCCAAACTGGCTAATTTATTCCAGGATTAATTGGTCTCCGGCTGTATTGCTGATTAAAACCTGTAATCACTTACAGGGGAGGAAGGAGATGGGGGTTGGGGGTGTGCCGCTGCTGCCACTGCCACCGCTATACGAATGACTTTATTAGATGTCTCGCTGTCCAGCCAAATTTACAACCGCTGAGATGAAGCTTTCTGTCTTAATCTTTCCATCGTGTTGTTGTAAAGTCGGATCTACATACATCAAAAATCAACATCACAAGATTTCGGATGGAAAATTCCTTTTTCCAGTTGTTCTGGAAGGCAACACTGAAACAGATAACCCGTTCACATTTTCTACCGCAGATGTGGACAAAAGCAAAAAAATGTCCCTGGGGATGACCAGTGACAACATTGGAATAATTCCTAATCACGATATACTTTAAAATGTAGGAAGCAGTATGACCCGGGATGGCTCTGCTGCCCACACATGGCTAAACAATAACTGTTAATGCTCCAGCTAGATTTATGATTCAATCAGCCTCTCCCTGATTGGATAAGTAACAGGAAATGAAATGGAAATATTCTATAGATGCAACAGCTATGATGTACGTGTGGTGCCGCAGCATTGCTTCAATCCATCATGAGAACTGAGAGGCTTCATTCTGATTGCTATTCTAATCCAGCTCCACACGTGCTGGACTCACGATCTTGTTAATGACATTAAATAAATAATGAAAGATATGTATTCTATTACTCCATCCACTGAACTGTCTATGTATTATTCAGCGCCTTTTCTAATTTATTCATTCAGACCAAAGGAAAGGCTTCTTAGCTTCATCTCCACGCAGAACCACGCGACTGTCTGTAGTTGCAGCCTACCTGAGCATACCTGTAATGGCGTTCTGTCTTGTTGATGTTGTTTTCTATGTCCTTGGATAAATTTGCTTTGATCTTTGTACCCGTGGCATTCTAAAGGCATAAAAGGAAGAAATGGTGATAAATCTTGTAAAGGTAGAATATCAATGATTTTAATCAATTAAAATCTTGGAGTCTTATTTTCTCCACCATTTGAAGCTAATAGGCACTTCAGCCTTATAGTATCTATCTAGTGTCTATAAAGTTTCCAAGGCAACACATCTGATACAACTTGAAATGGTTGTATAAGGTTGAAGATCTCAGATATCATGTTGAGTTTAATCATTATACCGTCACACATGTGCTTTGTAATGTGGAACTTCAGAGACAGCAGCATCAAAAGCCTTACTTGAGTTTTTCTTCCATCACAGCTGGATTATTGACGATAAACAGCGTCAAAATGTCAATGAAATCCACAGCAGGTTAATCTCCCGTCAATGGAAACATGAGCACTTTATCCAAAGCTGCATATATTTCACACCCAGGGTCGATTTACTGTACGTCAGGGGCGATATTAGCATTCATATTAGCCGCTCTGCTCACGTATGATATTTGTCATTGCCAGCCCTTTAGCACAGCAACACAGTTCAGGGATGCTTATCTCATGAGCTATAAATTAGTGCACGAATTCCCCCCCCGAAACATCCGAGGCGCGGGATGGAGTCATTGTGCTGGTGTGGTGTTTTGACACGGTAATGACACGTGCTTTACAATCACCCCCTTCCCCTTTTCATTCGGAGGAGTGGACCTGTCCACTCCTGCTGGAGAGAAATGGGCCTTTCGGGCATTACCACCTCCTCTCATGGGACGCATAAATGAGCGGGTGGCAGTAAGTTGTGGGGGGGGGGAGACTGGAGGAAGAGGAAGGTGGGACCGTGCGTCCGAACATCAGACGCAGATGCAAAGGCGATACACGTTCATCATTCCCAGAATTCCCATTTATTATATGAAGGACGAGCTTTTTTATTCCTTCGGACACAATTTTCATAAAATTCTGTACGTTGAGAGGAAACAGTTATGCAAATCATACAATGCTCTAGTAAACTACCCGGGAGTCAGTGAGGTAAAGCGCAGCAGGTCTGAGAGTGTTTTTAATTGCAGCTGGACTTGCTGTGCAAACACACGTTGCAGAACGACAACACACTGTAAACAGAGTGAAGGTCATTTCAGATGGATCCGGTCCAGTGCTGGGTGCCTCACACATCACCCAGCCTCCCTCGCTCTTCCTCTCTTTTCCGCTCTTCCTCTCCAGCACTCATTACAGAAGAAGCCATGCAGCGCTGGTTAGGAGAACGTGTGATGAGCCTTGGGAGATCCATCCACCGGGGGGAGAGGTAGAGAGAGACTAAAGGGGAATGGGGAATAGATAAAAAAAATGCTGACTGGTCTTCAAAGGAGGCAAAAATAATTGAAATGTGTGTGTGTGTGTGCACGCGTGTGGGTGTGGAAGAGGCGAGGGAGGCAGGGGTGGGTTGTGGTGCTGGTGATGGGGTGGGGGGGGTGGAGATTGAGTGGCTCCATGTTCAAGTTGGTCATTAATTGAGCAGGAATGTGAGACACTGTGTGGTCCTCAGCCGACACCCTCGCTGACACACAAGGGGGAGATTGATACAGCAACCGGGGTGATGAAGATATTAAAGGGAGGAAGGAGAGAGGGAGGAAGTGGACGACATAAAAAAACACGCAGTAACGCACAGGGAACACGGTCGGGCCGGCTAAAATGTGGGAGGAGGGAAGAAAGAGAGAAAGAGAGTTCAAAGTGTGCCGTGACTGAGTCCTGTCCTCGCTGTGTCCTTCCTCAAGCCCCGAGTCACGCATTGCTCATCTTGTCACATTGAACTCCAGATGCTCCTACCCCGGAGAACGCTCCGGCCACAGCCATTTTTCTTCATTCTCGCTAACAATTTGGTAATGAAATATTGATTTTTAGTTAGATTCATATTGATGCCATTAGCTTTGCATTGATAAATCACGTTTGGCCGCTTGTCTAGCGTGGCGGAGCGAGCGCCAGGGCGGAGAGATTACAATCAGAGCCACTGATGTGTTAATTTGATGGATATTTCCTCTTTCTTTCTTTCTTTCTTTCTTTCTTTCTTTCTTTCGTTCTTTCTTTCTGTTTCACTGCATTTTATAACGTCATCTGGTGGTTTTTTTTTTTTATTATTATTACGAAGCACCCTGTGAGGATATTTATGTGCATGTCCATTTCTCCAGAAATAGCCTTTCAGTCGGGTCTGCCGGTGGCAACACGGCACAGTTTTAAAGCCACTTTGTGTCGTACGGAGAGGACAGAATGTGAGGGACTGTTTCACACCCGTTGAGTCGAATGAGGGGAAACAGGGGAGGGCGAGACTGTTTCTGACACTGAAAAGAAATATATATATATCACAGTAGATGAGAGGCTTCTTCCGTGTGTGATAACTGCCATTTAGCGAGGAGGGTAGAGATATGCGTTTTATTCAGTTTTTCCATATTTATTGTCAAAAATATTGGAAATATATGTGAAAGCAGGGGAAGCGGCGCTTTGGGTGCCTCTCTTTTTTTTCCAAGGCAGCGACTCGTTTAAGCGCCTCAAAAAAACGTTGGAGCCCTCTTAAGTGTTTCACGTGCTAGGTTGGGAGAATATAGCATTTGAAAAACATTAGAATCATTTTCCAGATTAGGGCGGTTTTTTAAATGAGTCTCCTGCTGCAGCGTCGCCTTCCAACTGCAATATGTGTCTGCACACAGTCATCTTAATGAAAGGAAATGATGGCATTCACTTTAATGACGTGGAGTTCAAGGACTGCTTATTGTTCCAGAGAAAAGCTATCTTTTTTCACGGTAATATGAGTCTTTCTCCCCCCTTTTTTTTCCCGTCTTCCACCGTGCAATTTCATTTTGAGAAACAGACACCGAAGGTTAAATGTGCTATATAGGTTGTCAAAATATGAGGGAGAATCCAGGATGTGAAATGGATATATTGATAACGCCTCCTCATGCAGTTATCACTGTTTTGATCATGCTTCATCTCAGCTTTTTTCTTTTTTCTTTTTTTATCTTTCTGTGTGATTATGCAAAACAGATTATAGCCCTAATTATCGCAGACACGTGAACGAAGCCGCCTCACTTCGGTTCTGAGGGAATCTTGCAGCAGATGATCAACACGGCCTCTCTTTCCCACCTCCGGCACACATTCGTCTGCAGCTTTTTAAAGGAAACCGACCCATGACAGTCCAATTTACGGCCTGTTTACCGCCTGTGTCATAAAACAGTTTGCCGTTTACATTTGTTCTCTAATTTACTGCTCTGCGTGGAGTGAATCTCCCACATGCTACTTCTCCAAATATTTTGGTCCAAATGCGATTTTGTTTGATGGAATGACAATAACTGGTATTAAAGGGAGGCAGATGATTCCCAGACGTCTGGGGTGCTCTGACATTTACTCGAAACACAATTAAAGCCCAGAGTTATGGCTTCTTTAGGGTTCCATGCTTTCCCTTTGATCCTGCTGTGCCCCCGTCACTCGCTGTGGATTATAGGGCCAAACTGGCTATTTGAGGAAAGGCCAGTCGGGTCCAAATGGGGCCGGTGCAGGAACAGAGGCTCCACTCAAATCATGGCTGGTTTCCATGCGACTGCAACAAATCTATCAGATTAAGCGGCCAGTTTGGCTCCGGTGCGAGCAGCGGGTGTCATTCTTCAAAATAACGTCCAAAATAACAGCGAATTAGTGGCAGTGGATCCGAGGAGATCCTACAACAACTCTTTTGCACTGAAGTCGCACTGCTGCACGGTTCTCCAGATGCAAGAACCTGGCAGATTGTGATATTAGCAGTAGTCGTCAAGGTGCAATGTACCAAAACGTGCTGTTAAAGTCTCAAAATGACCAGGTCAAATGGCACAATGTTTAGTTCCATGTTTTTTTTTTTTTTGGTGTTTGCACCAACTTTGTGTGAAATTCCTCCCTGAGCATGCTGTCTAGGTGGAAATGCCGCCTGGCTGATGCGGTCCACAGGGTAGAGACGTTCCTCGCCTGGAGTCAGACCTCCAGGTAGTTATCTCGTGAGTGTTTGGGCTGAGAGTCCTTAGCTTTTCAGTGAAAACACCCTTGCTTCAGGAGGATTTATTGATCCTGACTCTGGCCCATTTGTCCTGATGCTCACCGTAAAGGTTTGCACAGCGGACGGGGAGTGTATTTTAACCGTGCCGATAAAGTTATGGGAGGAAAGTTATTCCCTGAAAGGCTACTTTGGAGGAGCTGACCCCTCATTCAACTGAGACTCGAACACCTCAATTTAGATTCCGTATGCACTGATCGATGAGTCTTTATGTGGTGCTGCCCTTTACAGTAGTGTACTACCAGGCTCTTTATTACTTTAATGTCTTTCTAGTGATGTCATCTTGAGGTCATGCTCAGACACGGAGGCTGTCAGTGGCGCTTTGATTGGCAGAGGCACCGCTGTGGCTCAGCCAATGGCGGGCCCCGGGTGGCGGCTAGTTGTCATGAGAATGGGCAGGCAGGGGAGGGGCTTTGTTAGCACCTCGGAAGCGTGATGGAATCAATATCTACCGCCCGAGGCATGGCTGTGTCCCCCCGACTAGCCGGCAGAGAGGAGAAGACAGCAGCTTGCTCGGCGGATCCAATATTACAGCTCAGAGCCACTAAATGAGTGAGAGAGGGGCAGCGGTGGGGGGGGGGGGGGGGGAGACAGTGCAGTCAAACATTTCAGGTCCAGCCATTCTAGAGTAATGAAGCATAGCAAGAGAATATAGCTCTGCGACGTTTGATAAAGATAGGCTGACACACCAATCCAAATAGGTTCCTCTCTGCGCCGCCGCACGTCGATCCATCACCTTTCCACATTACAGACGGATAGAAGGGAAACACAGAGGGCAGGAATGGAAGGGGGGGACAAGCAGGCGGTAAAGGGAGAGTAAAAATTGACTCCGATTGTGGGAACAGGTGTGGAGACCAGCGGTAGGGTGACAACAAAGAGAGCCATGGAGAAGAAGCCGGTGGATTCCATCAAGGCCGACTGGCTGGCGAATGAGGCTCGTGAGGCCCCCGTCCTTCATCTGCCAGTTTTCTCCCACCCCTCACCCCTCCACTCCTGCAGTGAAAGACAATAAAGAAGCAGATGAGTAAAGGTTGCACTTTTTACATTCTCATCATCCCCGTGCTCTGTCTCTCCATCGGTTACTCCCTCACCAATGCAGTAAAGGAAGAAAAGGAGATGCTAAAGAAGGAGGAGACCAGTCAAGTTTGCAGTAAAAGTTTCAGTCCAAATTTCTGATTGCCACGGGGATAATCTAGTGATTTTCAGTAGAGGTCTAGTTTTAGCACTTTTAGTTGCACTGCTAATGTTAGCATGCTTATCTTGCCTACTGGTGATTAGCAGACCACATTCATGAGATCACTACAGCATCTGGCTGACGACCTCGTATCCACAGTCACTTAATCGCTAGACGGTTTGCTCAAGGGCAGGAGTTTAGAAGGGATATAACTGTACTGTAAGATTTAGCAGAAATGTGCCACAGCCTTAGCCACCTCCTCCCACCCCTCTGAAAGCAGTAATCGCAACACCTGCTCAAATAACCGCTCGCTCGGTTGATATTGATCATTATAACAAGTGTTTGCTGACATATGGTTATTTACCGCATCTGGAACGGTAAAAACTTTTCTTTTTTGCTCTTTTCAGCAAATTCATTCCTTTTTAGAAAAGCTGTGCTACTTAGTCAGAGAGAGAGAGAGGAGGAAAGAGAGACAAATAGAATAAATAAGCCTCCCTTAATACAACATGGCCGTGCGTCATCCCCAGGAGGTTGTGTGTACGGAGGCTTGCTGCCTGCTGGCCAGTCAGGTACGCTCATTGCTCTCAAGTCTCAGGGTGATTAATGAAATCTTAACGGCAGGCCAGACACAAATATTCATCACCTGGCTGCCCCTATTGTAATGCGCGCAGAGAAGCCGGAGCGTGACAGAAGAGAGGGGAGACGAGAGCCGGCCCAGAGACAAAACACAACATGGGGCATGGGGATTATTACCAGGCCCACAGAAACTGTTTTTTTTTTTTTTTGTTCTCCCAAACAAAATGGAGGCGTTTGATTTATGGACAGCCAGCATCTGTTTGGAACAAGTAGAGACGCAGATTCATGTCTGCTATTACGAGCTGTCGGTGTTACAGGGGTAAGAATTTAAAAAAGGGGTGCGGGGGGTGGGGGCAGTTGCAGCCTCGTCAGAGCAAGACCTTCTGGGAGAGTACAGTGTCGGATCCTTGCTGCCTGTGGATCGGTGACACCATAGCGCGTGGGTGAGGTGTTGCATTACACTGTATATCATAAGCAGATGTGAGAGCCCGGGGGTGGCGTTTGGAAAGAGTCAAGTGTTGGCTGTGGGTGGGACCCGGAGTGACGCGCAGAGAAGGAAAAAAAAAAAAAGTTTGATACACCAAGTGATAGTGTTACCACACAGCGAGGGAGGACGAGATCTATTGTATCGTCAGGCCTCGCAATAAATAAAGCTCTGTGCACGAGACTGATGTGATCACTTTGATTTATGACACACGTGCACGACTCCCAGGAATCCTAGAATTCTGTGTGCATTCCAGCGCCTCTTGTTTGTGGAGCAGGGGTCCACAGAGACAAAGAGAAGCGCGGAAAAGCGACCAAGGAAGCGAGGCATAGTGCGGCAGACGGGGAGGGAGATTGTGTGTCGGTGTGTGCAGTGTACCATTGACTCCTGCGTGCTCCCAGTGATAGATAGTGTCAGGTTAGGCGGCTCGGTGGCAGGTCTCACACTGTCAATGCGACGACTGTGCGGAGAGCAGGGCCCCTGAAACATCCTAACACCCATCGCTGATCCCTGTCAACACACACGTTAGCGCTCTGCAGGCATACCTGCACGTGTGTGTTTTCCTGCGAGCACAACTTGCATGTAGCAGTACGCATCTCGGCCTTTCATGCACAGCATCGTCTTGTCTCATCCGAGGGGAAAAAAAATAAAACAATACTTAACATCTCGGAATGACATCCCCAGAAAACAATTACACCAGTCCTCCTTTTTGTTCTGTAAGGATCTGTTTTTCCTCCAGGCAGCTACAGAGAGGCAGAGAAATGGAGGGAAAAAAGCCTTCATTGTTCCATTGTTCGCATTGTGTCATTCTTTGCCTCGGAACAGTGATTGTTTGCAGCGTAGTTAGGAACACAATGGTGTTCACATAAAAATGAGCCACTTAGCTCTTGCACTAAATTGCAAATTGCACAGCACTGCAGAGGAGAGCCGGTGTTTCCAAATTTGCTTATTCACATTTTCCGCTTCTTTCCAGTCCCTATAAAACCCAAACGCTTGTGCTGAGGTGGACAGAAACGGCGACAGCCGCGGCAAACTCTCAGTCTGTATCCAGTGTTTCCAGTTCCAGTTTTATGGATCGTATCATTTTTCAATATAACCCGTCTGAATAAAAACCTGTTGCATATTGGTTGTTGTATAAAGTGTCATGTCGACAGCAACTATTAGGATTGGTATTAGAGCAGGGGAGAAATATGAGAAGTTAGGGTTAGGAAACATTGTAAATTCCCCATTTTGGGGGGAACAATGTTGGCAAAAGAGAAAGCCAACTTGTAGTTAACTTCCTTGGATCTCTGATCTCTCCCCAGTGTCCTGTGTGGACTTCTAGGTTCCCCACAGGACTTCTTACCTCGGCCAGAGACAGCAGCAACAAGGGTGAGGATGGGATGGACAGTTATAAGGAGATTTTAGTTATAGCAGTTTAGATAAAGTCATCTTTGTTACGGGAAACCTGCCGTATTGTCACAGTCTCAGGTGATTTGTTGGCTCTTTATCTTCTTGGCTTCCTGTGATTGAAATATCACCAGTCAGCTAGCATCTCACACAGCAGCAAAGTGGCGTGTTGCACTTTTACAGCTTCAAATCTGAAATGGCCATGAGGTGCCATTTGTGACGAGTGGCTCTAAAGTATTGTGTCATCTGTAAAGAAAAAAAAAAAACGTTCGTCATACAGGGGTTGGTGATTTTTCCAGCGGCTGTTAAAACATAGTTTTGCATGGGTGCCTTTGCTCCCCTTTTAGTAAAACACGTCTCCGAGCTCTCCTGCTGCCGCGACCAAGAATGAAGCACTCTCCTGGGCCAGACAAAATCAATTCCTCACTCGGGCAAATTTTCCTCCTTGCCCGCTTTTTCTACTCGGCTTGCCTATTTGTTTCTAATGCTGTCATAGACATATGGCCCGAGGACGGCGGTTATGGTGAACGGCATAAACTACAACACCAGATAAATGTTCAGAGCGCCACTGAACTTTCATTCATTTCTCAGGGACGGCGGCCTCAACTTTCCGGAGGTTTCGCTGCAGAAAGGAGTGATGTCGTGAACTACAGTGTTGCTCAGATAGGGCCCAACTTTTTTTCTAAAGATGGCGTATATCTGCGCCTTTCCGATACCCGCATTCATCATCAAGACGAGTTGATTTGAATGATCCCTTGGATGAATTACCTACAGTGAGGCTGGACATGCACAGCATTTACCAGAGATAGAGGTTCTTTCCTGTGGGAAATCAGTACCCAACACCCCCATTAAATCAAGCATAATCCTACATTTACTGCCCCACACTTCTTCCCCAGTACAACACTGGTGTCACTAAGAGATGTTGTCCACTCAGTCGTGATATACATGTTTGTAAAGGATTTATATCGGCGAGAATTGATTTTACCAAAAAAATCTATTCCTCTTCTCAGACCCATGTGAGCGGTACTTGGTTAGGGAAACCAGGGCTGCCTGCGAGGCAGGCCTCTTCTTAATTATCTCAAGTGTCAATTTATAAGCTATAAATTTGAAATAAGGACTAATGAATTGGCACAAGACGTGGGCTATTGTACCCAACAAAATCCCCTTTTTGATAAGGCAACAATCCACCCGTGAGCAGTCATCTTTGTGTATTCGTCCAGAGTCACTTTCACACGCTTTGCGGCTCCTCCTCCTCTCTTTCTGCCTCGACCGGGGGTGATTTCCATGAGAATCAACTGAGAGATTAATCACAGTGTTGCTCTACTCCCAGATGTCATTCAAGGCCTTTTAAAGACATCAGCACTGTGACGTTTATGGGAGGAGGGAGCTATGAGTTTGGCAGCTCTGGCCCAAAGACCCTTGTGAAATCTCCCTGTGGGACACTCATACAGTCAGTCTGCAGCCTGGACCGTCCAGAACAGGCTCAGACTCAGAACCAGTCAAAGGCAGATCTAACTGACAGCTCTGCACAATTTATCAACGGTCTTGCTAAAACAATCAGACATACAAAAAAGGACAGTTGGCCAACACCTCAGAGCTCCTACGGTTATAAAACATAGGATTTAAATTGTCGCTGTAGATTAAAGACATGTAAACACTGATAGCATCTTTTTAAAAGTGTCATTGTCACTATCCACCCATCTTCTTCCCTGCAGGTTATTCCTAATCAGGGTCACAGAGGTCACCTGTTTTGACCTGATAAATCCATCTAGATGCACTTTAAATATAATTGTGCTCTGATGTTCTGCAACCTAAAAACAGGGTGGGAAATGTTTTATGTTACAGAGGCTGGATGTAGTTTGAGTGAGCAAAGTTATCCAAAACTTATTTGTTTTTCATATTTGACCTAAACACTATAAAGGATGTAGAGGTGATTTTGAACTAAAGGGTTGAATTCTTGACCCATGCAGCCCTGCCACTCTCTGGCCAGTCAGGGTGTCAGCTTTCGTGGTGAGGACCCAAGAGCGATATGATGATGGAGTTAACTCTGTTTTTAATTCCAAAGCAGGCAGACAGAGGATCAGGCAATCTCATACAAAAGGCAGACAGGTTTGCTAGGAGACAACACAGGATCAGGTTGGCTACAGCAGGGTCAAACACAGGCAATCAGAAAATTCAAACACAGGAACCCTCCGTATCTGAAACATGAGCAAATGAGTAGAAATCTAACAAAAAGTCCCTCAGAGCCTGCAGCTTATATAGCTGCACTGATTACAGACAAGCAGCCGGTGCTGCTCGTCAGAAATGCGGTGCAGGTGTGACTGATCAGGAGCGCAGGGCAGGTGTGACACAGGGTCAGTCTGCAGATGTGACTGTTAATGTCACATTTTTGGCTTGACTCACTCCGAACCTCGACCAAGTAGCCTATCTGCTAACAAGGTCACCGGTACCAGATTACCTCTATCTGTTGGGGTCAAGAATAGGCAGAGAAAACCCACGTAACTGACCGCGGTTCAGTCTGGCTTCTGATGGTCTCATATTTTATGACGACTTTAACAAATAATAAGAAACTTGATGTATTTGTTTGACTGTCTGGACTTTATAACTGGTAATAACAGGAAATTCCTGCACACAAATGGAGCTAAAAGGCTCCACAGGCTCCTTGATAATGAGAGAGAGAGAGAGTACAGGCCTGGAGTGATCTGTGAGTGAAGGTGGTGGGTGGAGGAGGTGAGCTCCTTTAAAGAATCAAGTGAAGTTAAGACGTGTTAATAAACAGTTATGTAGAGCCCAGGGGGTGGGGGCGCTCAGGGGTCGTGAGGATAGAAAAGAAGGAAGAAGGGTGACGGGGTTGGGGAGGGCAAGACGGGGGGGTCATAGTAGTCAAACCTCTGTTTCTTCCTAGGAAGAAGAAAGAAGTTAATGACACCCTAGTGCTTCTCACCCGCAGCCACCACTCCTCCCTCTCCTTTATGGAGGGTAGGTGCGATACGCTCTTCACGGTGGTGTGGCGGCCAGGAAGACAGCCACGCCGCCCCAATATAACAAAAAAGGAGAAGGAGGAGGTGTGATAGCTGTGATTATTATTACTAAATATATTATAAAACAGTCAGCGTGGGGGGGGCACAGTGGCGGGGCGGGGTGGATATCCACCCATCCGCCCACATGCAGAAAGCCGATGAAGATGCGAGGAAAGGTTTAAAGACAGCGCCTTTTCAATGCCAGTGCAGTTGGGGAGGGGTTAATGAGAGGCTTGGTGAAGGAGCGGGGGTGAAGCCTGGGTGCCATAGTGTCTGTTCAGGAGAAAGCAGGAGCAGACCTGGGGGGATGGGGGGATGACGCCGAGCCTGCCCCCCCGTCCCCCCCAACACATGAGCGACAGGCTGTAGCAAACACGGGCAGGTGGCATGATTTTTGAGAAAGGTGAGGTGGATCTGTCTCTGGGTTTTATCAAAATGGGGCACCAGAGAGGGGCAGGGGTGGGGAGGGGGGGATCTAAGGACCCACACGTGATGGTGACACCAGCAGATAAGCCTTGGCTGCTGCTGCGACATGCGTGGAATCAGCGGAACGTCGTCAGCGCGGGGTGATGTTGTTACCGCTCTCCTGTCTACGACGTATCATTTCCACAAAAGTAGAACAGCGGAAACAAAACCCACAAACATGCACGGGGTGACGCCAGAGCCTCCGGTGCATGCGTGAGATCACCTGCTTCCCCAAGCAACGTACGAGCCCGGTGGCGGCGCCTTTACAGGTACTGGAGCAGCGGAAAGCTTAGGTCTTTGGAAATGGCGGAAGAGACGGCAGTTGAGCGTCGATGTGCCACAGCAGCAGAAGGGGTACCGACCATGGGCCGGTCTAGGCTGGAGTCCCGGGGCCATAAATCCCTCCTGTTTCAGTCCAAAATTCATTAATGGCCCCACAAACTGGCCAGTGAAGCCAGATGGAGGGAGAAATGAGAAGAGGAATAGATGTCGTTGGACGGGCGGGGACGCAGCGGGTTCAGGGATAACGTGTTCCACTCCATTGTAGTGTGAAATTATCAAGCATTACCTGCTTTAATTTTCCAAATACAAATTAAATCCTCAGTAAGTTGACTTTAAATCAATAGTTTCATTTAAGAGGCCGCATGATTTAACAAAAATGAAAACTAGCTGGTCTGGTCAATGGAACCGGGTCATAAATCACACGGCTTTGGGAGGCAAAAGGTTGATTTGACTTGTATATGGAGCGCTGCGTGGCCGGGGGTGGGGGGTGGGGGCACTGGGCAAAATGAACTCACGTTTTATTAGGACTCATTGACCTGCCTCTCCTTCACTTACTCCACCCTCATAGCATCATCACACACACTCTCTACAAACCTTTACCAAACATTTAGTCTTTAACTCACGTTTCTCTTCTGCTTTCCTCGTTCCGCTCCGCAATTCTGAGAACTTTGTGGCTCAGGAAATAAAAACAACAGATAAAACAAAGGTAACTTTTAAAAAAGGGGGAAAAGGTAAACTTGAATCAGACTTGGAAACAGCAGAAACAACAAATGCATTGTCAAAATGCAGGGGGAAAAAAGCGCAAACATGTCTCAGCGGTGAGGTTTTTATTTGTACATCAGTTGTGCATGCCAACATCAAACATTTAATGTCAGCGTTCTTCAGAGACGCAGACGAAAGGAAGCGAGATGCGAGCCTCACATTGTCATCACACAATCAAACAGTCATCCGCTTCTCCAAACAGCTTGCAGCTCAGCTCAGCTGGCACCAGACACTCACATTATAATAAAACAGTTTCTCTTAATGCCGCACTTATGCACAGACGCACAAAAACAAAAATAATGCGCCACTTAACAGGTTGTCCTGATAGCGGGAAAATGAGAGTCTGCTCGAATAACAGCTGCCGAGGACTCTGGCTGAAGAAGGCCGCAGACATTAAGCTTAACTGTGGATGAATGATCCGCAGAGCCACAATAAATCCATTATCAAGTTGTTATGTCATACTTAAACTCCCCCCCAAAGTGTCCCCATACGTCTTGTCAGTGCTTCATTAGGCGTTTGGACAGGTAAAGCTTTCTGAGCTGGGCTCACGGCTGACCCCGCGTTCTGCCTCTGTGTTCCACTTTAAAATAATGGACATCCCCTGTCCCGCATCCATCAATCACATGCGGAGAAAATAGTGTCAAGGGTGGGATGGGGCGGGGGGGGGCATTAACAGTTCCAGTCGGCTCCCTGACTGCAGATGGATTAACCGGGCATTAGCAGTGTTTCATTAACCTTGTGGAAAGTGACGTCCTGGCTTGATTAATGGGCATTATTAGGAAAAAAGAGATTGTATTTTCCAAAATGAGCCTTTTGTGAAATGTGTGCAGCACTTCCAGTCGGCCTGTTTATTAATCATTCGTGATTTTTTTATGGCAGCGACACAGAGATTGGATGTGAAGGAGATGGACAGCGTTGCTAACAGCAGGCTGAGAGGTTCCTGCAGCCTACTGTTGTTTCCATTTGCAGCAAGTCCTAAAGTCCATGTCCAGTCCAGTTCTAGACTGGTATACTGGTAAATAAATGTTCAGCTTAGCCAACTGTGCTAATATTTTAGCATAAACCTGCCATTTTTGGGTGTATACACCAGATATCTTTCTTTACGTTTCTGCTTGAGGCCTGCGCCGTGGCAACCTAGTCTAGAATCATAGATTTAATAAGTAGGCCTTGTCTGTTTGTTATGAAATCTATAGCTCTAGCCTCAGGTCTAGCTACAGGAGCTCTTCGGTGAACTATTGTCCCGTCAGGCCAATTTTCTGCCATTATTTGCGCGGCTAATTGCCAGCAGGGGAAATTCTGACATCAGCGTTGTTTAACAGATCCAAACTCTCACAGCTTTTTAATTCCAGCTGACACATTTTTTAAAGAATGAAACTGACGACTAAGATGTGGATTCCGGTGTTACTGTGTTGCATTGGTGATGTCGCGACCCTCGGTTCTGCACAACGCGGCCACTTGTTATGCATTTTGCGGCACTTACGATGGAGCACTTTCACATATTTGCATTAGAATTTTTACTAAAGTGGCTCTTCTTCTACCTGTGACCGTAAATCAACAGTCACTGGTGTAACCCAGAGAATCAAATCTGAGCCATTATGAAGACATTTGTTCAGAAAAATCAAGCATGGAGAGTTTATTTGTCTCACATTTCACATTAAATGAGGGGGGGAAGTTAGAAGCATTGAAAGAGCAGTGAGTGAGCACGGAACACAGCACAGACACCCATTGATCCAAACATTAAACCACAAAGTAGAGACTTCACAGTAACTGACGCAGACAAAATCACCAAAACACGCAAGCGCCTCAAGCTCCGTTTCCTCCTCCTGCTGCTTGATGTCACAGCGAACTGTCTGTCCATGACGTCTGGCAGAGGGCGAGGGTTCACACTGGAGACAGCCTGTCCATCACCTCTCATCCTGCCAGGCTCTTCCGAGGGTTGCTGTCCGGCACGGTGAGAGGCGGTCTGTGAGGTTGGAGGTGAGGCGGCGGCGGGGGGAGGTTCGTGCGAGGAAGACGAGGGCACGATGGTGCTGCTGTCCGGTCGTCCCGGCCTGCTGTCTGGAAATCTCTGCGGGCCACATGGGAGCCCACAACGCTGCCTGACGGGTGGAGCAGACCACCGTGCATGGGCGGGGGGGAGTTTTGTTTGAGTGTGTGCACCTGTGTTTACGTGTCCTTGACCGTCATGTGTTTGTCGTGGATGGTGACATACTGCGGCCTTTCCCAGCTCAGGCCGAACATAAAATGTCTAACACGTGTTTACGCACATACGCAGGAAGTGGCGGAGCCTTGAAAGGCTTTATTGTCCAGGAAGTGCAGAAAATGCTGCAGAAAACATGGTTGCACGTGAAGCCAAGCATCCATCTGAATTTAACTTCTATTCAACCTGAACTGGCGGTCTTGCTAAGACCTGCTGCCCCTCCCCCCCCTCTCTTCCTCTTCCCTACAGCCGGCTGCTGGGCTGGAGACTGAGTGACGCTGTCATAACGTCTGGCAGTCAAAGCGACCCGGCTGCTGATGGGTGGCGGCAAACGCAATGTGACACAGCCAGCAGTATCTGGTTTCTAATGCACCGACTACATTTCATATGGCTCAGAGGGGCTTAGAGCGGCCATGGGGAGGGTGTGTTTGCGTGTTTCTGCGCGTGTGTGTGTGTGTGTGTGTGTGTGTGTGTGTGTGTGTGAGAGAGAGAGAGAGAGCTTGTGGCTGTAGGAGGTAATCGAGCAGATGTCAGGAAAGACTCAGAGAGGGGATGTGTACACTACGGGACGACTGAAACCTGTCACATTGATTTTCAGTGGTCTCAAGCTTGTGTGTGTGTGTGTGTGTGTGTGTGTGTGTGTGTGTGTTTGCGAGTGTGTGTCCATGTCCAATGTGAGGATTTTGAGTGTAAAGACCTGCACTGCTAGAGCAGACTTATTTCTTCTTGCATTGCTGAGGTGGGGATATGTTGAAAAAAAAAAAAAAAAAAAAAAAAAAAAAAACATGGTTCCTGATTTTTTAAATTATCTCAATTTGACAACATTTTCCTTTTAAATAGTCAAGAGAAACAAGAGTTTTAGTTTCACAGTACAGCTAATAATAATTAAAATAAATCAGCACCCAAGACCTTTTTTGGTAGGATTAAGAGGAATATTCGTGACTAATTTGTTTAAAAATGATGCATCATTGCATCCATTTCTCCTCTCATTTGTTCCAGAAACCAAAATTATTAACCTGCTTACCTGATGATTAGAACATTTATTTTCAGTCTGAACATCATCCACAGACTATCAGGTCGGGTTATTTTTATCCACATTCTCAGATTCTTGTCCCGCAGACAAGATGAACCGCAGAGCTTTCAGACAAAATGACACAGCTCTATATCCTCAGGCTCGTGTTGGCGTAAAAAGCAGCCAGGATCGGGTCTTGTTGAGCGACATCCGTTCACCTACCTACCTCTCCTACTCCCTCCTCTGCCCGCTCCTCTTGTACAAATCCTAGAAAAGCAGAAGATTCCCAGCAGAGGAAACACAGACACTCTCCAGGTTGTGGTTACACAGAGACACCAGAGCTGCTGCTCTCTTCCCTCTCCCACCATTCATAGTCTGCCATCTTTTGGCTGCTCTCAGAAGTGCTTCCTCTGACTTGCTTTTTTTTCTATTTACCCCTTTTTTCTTCCTTTTGCAGGGAGGAAAAGAGGATAAAACCAGTGAGATAAAGGGTGCTGCTAGTCTGGGGATGGCTACTTGCAACTTCAAGCAAAACTTAAGGAAATCATCAGATCTCTCCTCCAGGCAGCCATGCGGAGGGCATACACACGCACACACACACACACACACACACACACACACACGTGTAGCTTCTGATGCGTCACAAGCTCCTTCCTGATCAGGCGATTGGCTGAAAGTGATAATAGCTGAGATAAATATGACGACTCAGTATAGAACCAACCTAACTGTATTTGTGTGTGTGTGTGTGTGTGTGTGTGTGTGTGTGTGTGTGAACGTTTGCATAAGTATGTATGTGCACAACAAAACACAGAGTGAGAGAGATTTTCACCTTCCAAGGGTCACTCTCATCTCTCTGGCTCATTAAAAACAGCCCCATTAGCGGTGTTGCTTCAGAGCCTGACTGCCGACAGACGTGTGTGTGTGTGTGTGTGGGTGGGGGGGGGAATGCAGCTTTTTAGAGGCCTCTGGGCTGCAGAAGAATACATTAAGCAGCAAAGACCCCCCTCACTTCCTGACTGACTCCTGTTGGGACTGTTTAGCATTTCTGGGGTGGAAACTTCGCCTCATCAAACGCCACGTTCAAATTACAAAGCACTAAACTGCTCCTGTATGTATTTTGACTTTCACGGTCATAACTCACGAGTGTTTGATGTGCGCGTTCGTCTTCGGCCTGATGGGGACTGAATTCCCTTGGTGGACCATAGGCAATGTCATTGGGAACTGAAAAAAAAAGTGATTTCTTAAAAAAAAAAAAAAAAATGTAAACGAGACATTCAAGGGATGTAAATCCCACAAGAGTCGCAAACAACTTCACTATCATTGGCTCATGAAAATTCTAGCAGTTTTAATGTGTTTTTAGGTCACAGATGGTAGAAGTTTTAAGAACATCTCATTTCTTCACGCTCACGTTCCAGTCAAAATTTAAATGACGACTTGAGCAATAATTAAAGTATTTAAATCATAACACAACCCTCAGTTTGGTCTCTGTTGACCAGTCAGGTTAATGGCTGCCCCCTAAAGCGACTCTGGAAGCCAAAGCGGGTCTTTCCATGTCTGTTCAGAGACGTCTGACAGCCGTGGAAACCAAAGTTGTGGAACAAATAGAAGCATTTGATTTTCATCACCATCTTCATTTCTCCAGTTTAACTGTTAGCAAGCGCCTCCCGCCTTGCACTTCCTGTTTCCTTTCATCACAATGCAAAAAAGTATGAACGCTGCACCAACAACCTGTACTTTTTATGAAGCCCAAGAAGTTCAAAACCGCTGGCTCTGGATCAGCTTCAAAGGGCTGTTTAGCATAAGAGATGTGCAGATAAGGTAAACATTTCCTTGACACGTTTTTTTTTTTTTTTTTTTTTGGCTCATGAATTTAAAATATCCTAAGTTTCTACTTGCAGTGTATTTTTCATGTCTGGAGAAAATATTCTCTTCTTTTAATCTGCGCTGAAGCTCTGATGGAATATCGCTTGTTTGACAAGATTGAAGCTTTTGTCCCTTTTGTCCCAAAGTCCCTGTGTGTGTGTGTGTGTGTGTGTGTGAGAGAGAGATAACGCCTCACCCCGCAGGTCAGCCATTAAGGCTGAACCAGGATTCAAACACTCGACCCGTCAGAGCTGCCAATAACAAGGAGAAAATTACAGGGAGGCTTAAATATGCTGCCTAATGGCTTCGGCACCGACACTTCGCCAATACACATTTAATGGTGCGGTGGCGCCGCTGGCCCGGGACGCCGGCCCAGCCCGACGCTGACACCGGCAGGAGATTGGCCTGTCTGTCAAGGGACAGCTCCCTGCCATTACCCATGATGCCCCTCAGGACTTTTTGCCAGTCTCACCCCTACCTCTGCACTCGCTTTTGTCCTCCGCAGCCATTTTCTCTTTTGACCGCCACCGCTGAGCTAAAACCAAAAACAAGATCATCCTGTCAGAAATCTTAATTCCCCTAACGCGTAATTTCTCTTTCTTTCTGCTGTAAACCACCATAACAAGCTAAAGTGAGACCTCCAACCTCTCTTCCTCACTTCCTGTTTCTTTCCTTATCAAACTTCCTGGGGGGGCGTGATGGTGTGTTTCAGTCCAGCCCTTTACAGATATTTCATTTATTTTATTTTGTTTTTTATCAGAACCATTGACCTTCGAAACACAGGGGAGCTAAATCGCCCTTGAACGAGGTTGAGGGCCGTCAGTAATTATCGTGGGGGGCGTAGGGGTGGGGTGGAGGCGAGCCAGTCGCCGTCATTTCCTGCGCTGTAATCTCCTCCCTGTACAGATCTGAGCAGAGAGATGATAATAGAACGCCAACATGTCCTCTGAGAATCTTATCCTCTGTGAGTCGGCTTTGCCAGCGGAGGACGGCGGTGGACTCGAGCCGTTGAAGGAAAGAAGGGATGAAGGGTATCGGAGCGCGTTTGTTCAAACAAAGAGGGTTGTGGGGGTCGAGCTGGGAAGGGAACGACCATTTTCCTTAATCTGGCGTCAATTGTTGACCGATAGAAGCGATTCCCGACTTAAAGCCTTCACATTGCAGCCGTCTCTTTCTTCTCTTTCCTTGTTGTCTTCTGGGAGCAGAAAAAAGTGAAGTGTAATTTAAAATAAAATGAAAAAAAAAAAAAAAACAGGGCCTGAAAGACTCCTGCCAAAAGTGCAACGTAAAAGTTAAGCCGGCGGCAGCTTTAGCTGGTTAAGTATCAGGCTGCGAGGTAATGAATGTACAAAGGCAGACGTATGAAATGTCATTAATGTTAATTCTAATCACTTTTTGGCTATTAAGCACAAATTAGCGACGGGGATGTTAAATGTCACGGTCTGTCCTGGGATTGGTGCAAGGAGAGGTTCTCATTTACATCCTTAAGATCCCACATAATTCTCACAGGGGGGCTGATGGGAAGCTGGAGCGATGATGATGATGATGATGATGATGATGATGAACACGGGTTCACCAGAAGAAAACATAATGTTTTCGGCGGTTGATCCTTCATTGTTCCCGCTCAAGGTTATTTTCACGAGCTCGTCATCGGGACGTCGTTGCCTTGAATCATTCCGCTCAGACTTCCGCCCCTCTGGCATTAAGGTTGACGCTATTTAAGACCGATCACGTCAACGCAGGAGGGGATTAACCCTGCCTTCCAGGACGAGAACGCACACTAGCGGATGAGGTGAAGAAGCAGACGTTTTGGACGGGGCCAAAGCAGTTGTGCGAGCTGGATGTGTGGTTGTCGTATCGGTGCTCTGTATCCATCCGGTCCTGGGAAAGACGTCACAGCAGCATTTAAAAAGCAGATTGCTCACAGAGAGCGTGTGCTGTAATTCTGCACGATGGACAGATTAACCTCTGCCTTCTTGTCCACATTGTTCTAATGGCAGCCCATGGTCTTCGGGAATATCCCGTGTGGTTTTTTTTTTTTTTTTTTTTTCTTTTTGGTTTTTGCTGCTCTGTCTTCCTCCCTTTTGTACTGCAGTCGACTCGGGGAGAGTAAATACCATTTGATATGCATAAACAGCTCCTTCCTATTCATTACTGTCAGAGCGTTGGAGTGCAGGAGGCGGAGGTCAGCATGTGAAGGTCCTCCTCAGGCAGCAGGAACGCCTGTGGTAGCTGTCACTCCACCACACACACACACACACACACACACACACACACACACACTCCCCTATTAACACAGGCTCCGGGTCATAACCTTTCCGTGGCATTTTGCAATTCCACAACCCTTTGATTAGTGCAATATTTACATATTTCACAGTGGAGAAGGCGTTCTTGTGTCGCAGACACTTGAAGTGTTGTAAATGCGTTTGGCCTTTTGCCTGGGAAATGCGGAGGAGTCAGACTCTCTGGTGGTAACCGTAGTCAAGGCTGCAGCGCCGATTCGTAGCGCGGCTCGTTTTGAGCGCATTTGCCCCCCATCCACCACCCACCCACGCCGCCGCCATCGCACATGCACTTTTGGTTGTTGGGCCTGTGATGTGGCCCCCTTCCTCCAGAGATTAGCCGTTTAGTAGCCATTAAGGAGGGATACTGCTCCCTGGTGGCAGACACAGATCATGCCCTCCGACTCCAGGGTTGTTCAACCAGCAGCGGGGATGGAAACATGCAGAGGAGCAGAGGGCGCTGTGACTGTAGCTCTTACTAGCATGCAAATCAACACGAGTAAAAGGTAAAAATGAAAAATGTTTGTGTTAATTTAAAGATACTCCCGATGGGAGTCATGTGCTAGTGCCTACAACTTATGTCTCCGCAAATATGACCGAGCAATATGACAGAGCTGATGAAATTTTCATGGTTGTTCCAAAATACGTTTACATTATTGAGCAGCCCCTGATGCTAGAAGGCTAGCTGTTGCCTCACTGCGTGCGATTAAATGTCACTAGATGAACTGACTTAATCAGGCAGCTAGATTACGATCTGATATTTACAGGCTTTTATTTATCCACATGTGGCCTTTTGCACTTGCTAACAAACGTGCTAACAGGCTAACATTGTCTGTTAACCATGGTACAAGTGAAGATATCGTAATCATCAGATCAGGAAAAATGTGTATTTTTGCAGTGTCACTTTTGAGCAAATGAAAGTATTAAAGCACCAAAAAGGAAGTTCTGGGGGGTCTAATTGTTGCCTGACTTATTTCCTCATTGTCGCCTGTCAGATTTGGTTACCAGAAGTTGCGAGTCAGACATGGAGACCTCAGCTTCCACTGTCAACCGCTGATAAGTGTTTCTTTTTGAAGCATACAGCCGCTTTAATTGTGTAAATATAAGTGTTGCCTTCCTCTCCTTATTTGATAGATGATTTGAAGGGAACGAGCTCATCACGGTGATTAAAATGGTCGTCCAGAGACTCCCGAATCACATGAGCCGTCTTGAAAAGGTGAAAGGTTGAATCGGTACGCCTTCAAAGCAGGAACAGCCGTTTTCTCCTGCAGCACTGAGATGTGAAACGTTTAGAAAAAAAAGATTTCACTGTGTTCTCCACCTCACACATCCATCAAACGTCAATCAGCCTGACGTTCGACGCCTTTTCCGTCGCCGTCAGTCACTCTGTCAGCTTCTCTTTGCTGCGTGACAGAAAGAAGGGATGTCAGCAAACAGGTTTTTCGGGGAGCTCAGGGCCATCACGCCTGCCTCGGCGGTGACTGATGAGGTTGGGAAGAGTGACGGCCAGCTGCGGCGTTTTCTCAGCCCGCAGGCCCGCCTGGCATTAACGTCATGTGCCATGTTCTCAGAGGGAAGCTGTCATTCAGCTGTCGCTCAGGTCGACAGACAGATGGTGCACGTAGCCACCGAACATGAAAGGGACTGGCAAAGTAGCGGCGGAATCCCCGGGTGGTCCCCTCGTGATTGAAGAGTGAGTGTTTTCTTGCCGCCGTCGCCTGGCAGCTCGGCTTCAACCGGGCGTCCACACGTGGACATCAAGCAGACCCCGGCACACTTCAAAGTTGCCATCCATCAAACACGTCACAGGGTATGAAAGAGAGCAGGGTGGGGGGGGGAGGGAGGTCCAACCTCATCTTCATCAATGCACATGAAGGTGTTGTTCAGAGGCAGTGTTTGATCCTCTGGTGGGTTTCTGACTTTTTTTTGATCGTATTGAATATTTAGTTTTCTGCTTCCAGGTAGCCTGGAGTCGCAGTTAGTCTCTGCACGGAGGGTTTATACAAAAAGGTTCATCCTCAGTTTGCATTCGTTTGCCACCACAATGCATCAGTCAGTCAAGAGGTGCCGTCCAAGGAGAGGTAAATACAAGTTGTTTGGTCTGCTTTAAATGGACCAGGATACAGTTGCTTGGATAGTCCACTTTGGGCTTGCATGTCAAACCAAATAAAGGCATGTCCAGTCTACACGGACTGTCCTGACCTGACAGTAACCTTAGGAACAGGTAGTAAAAACATGCTTCCGGTAGTTTGTCTGAATCCTGACCTGCAGCTGCTCCTACTGCTCCTGCTGAACCGTAAATAATTACCTAATTTTTGTGACACCTCTTAAATTAGACCTGAACTGCTGCGCTTTGATTACCTCATTTTAATTCAATAAGTCGTGCCAGGAAAATAAGACCTTTTGTTTTTGTCCAAATATTTGAGGAGTCATTAGCGGTAGCTGCGGCGCCTCTTTTGTGAGGAAAAGGAAGGAATTTTTATATATATATATATCAAACCCAAAAAAAAGGCACAGTCAGATGAAAGGATGCCAACAGGTGCCATTTTGTGTGTCTTTATTGTGGACATGACACTACATCTTTTTGAAATGATGTACAAAAGTGTAACAGAACTGAGAACGGCTCAGACGAGGTAGAGCTTTCACATCGGCTTGCTGGCATGAAAACTACACAAGTATATATATAAAAAAAAAAAAAAAAAAAAAAAACAACAAAAACAACCCAGAAAAATCAAATTAAACAAACACTCCTGTCTGCGTCTGTCCTCTCTTCCTTTTTGAAGTGATAATAAATACAGATATCAACCAAACACGCTGGAATAACAACATCTTCTAAGGTAAATTAATCACGAAGCTCATAACCAAAGAAAAACGGACACAAACAACACAAGAAGAATAAAAACCCAACAAAGCAGAGAAGAGGAGCACATGCCGACCCTTCGGGGAGGGCAGCCTCGGCTAGCTACTGAACACATCCTACACTGAAGCAAAGAGACTAAAAACACTCCTGGCTGTTTTTCTTTTCTTCTGAAATAGCGCTGTCAAACTTTCCACAAGGAAACGTCGCTAAGAAGCCGCAGCTGTCACAGGACAAATCATTTCTTATTCAAATCTATGTGATTAGTCTAATAAAAAGCCTCTAACCAGAAAGGAAGCGTGCTAGCGGCACCAGTAAAGAAAGACATTCTGAAAGGAAGCTTAGTTAGAACGGTGGGAGGAACGGTTAAAGCGCTAACCTAGTCTAAGTGCACTAGTGACGCCTTTTGGTTTCTACTGCTGTATATGAGGGTTTGGTAAGATTATACAGACACTTTATATTACACACATGCGCGCACGCACACACTCCTGCTCCATAGGTTTCTAAGTCACACTTCGGAGAAAGTTAATCTTAAAGGGAATTCTGTACAACATTGGTTTTTGTACTACACTACCTCAAAGGCTAGAGGATCCGTTTCAAGTATTTTCACTAACCACACCTTCAGTTTACACCTGGGTGTATTTTTAGGCATTTTTAAGCGCACAATCTATGTATGCATAAGTCCAAACCCCGCAGAAATGTGGTGCTTCCAATGCTCTGCAATCCTTAACTGATCCGGAAGATTCTCCTCTTCCTCTTCAAGTACCGGCGCCCTCGAGCTTCCTGGTTCTCAGAGTGACTTTTGTTTTGAGTGCCGATCGGATAGTAGGCAAACGAGAAACAGCAAAGGGAACGAATAAGTCGCTGCTCTGCGCTAGCCTGCGAAGCTACAAACGATACGCTGCACAAAGCATCTAGCGGGAACGCGTGACCTTCCGTACGGTTCGGAGACATGACGAGAACCCACTTGCACAGGCAATCCCCACAAAGATCTGTGCTGAGAGGCCGACGACAACATCGCTTATGGAGGGAAAGGAGGGACAGCTAGCCTGAACTGGGCCTTCAATTGGTTCCGTACATTTAAAAGCCAAGTTGTACCTATAAACCAGGCTAACTATCTTCTGACCCTTCAGATGGTAGTTGTGTGTTCCCGGCTGAACTGGTTTTGGTTCCATTCACATATTTCATTAGGAGTATTTTAGCACTATTACAAGAGTGCTACTCTCCGTTTGTTGCAGTGCATGGCTGGGCCGGTTCTAGTGTCTTCTTGTGGTTCCCACTCTTCTGGCTTCTTTCTCAGGCAAAATGTTGGAAACACTCTGTAATGTGGAGGAGTTATGGAGGAAAGCTGCCCTCCCCAGTCCCTTCCTCCTAAATGGACAATAATTGAATGGCCATAAAAACGGCATGCTCGTTTATATCGGCTATTTAAAAAGTGCACTCTTTTTAATGAGCACTAAAGCAGACGCCCCCATTAGCGTTCTCCCTCCCTTACTCTGGTTCTAATCATCGGCTGCACGGCGGCAGAGGGGTCACCGTTCTCCCAGTCTGGGCTGGAGGCAGATGGAAGTCTTTGCCTCGACAGCCGGAGGGATGAAACCCGCAAAGTGTCAGTTGACGAATTGCAGAGCATCGTCCTGAGGAACGCATGGACTCCTCCACAGAAAACAAAGGCAGCGCCGCCGATCGCTGAGCAACGCCAGCGGTGGGTCGTCCCAAAATGGCTCCTGTTGAATTTTAGCGCTATAAATCCTGGAAGGTGATTAAAACGGCACAGCATCTACGCAGTTTCAGCAGAAGGGTCCATGCTAGAGAAGGCCAAGGGAGACGAATTACGGAAGTCCGGCTCAAGTTGCCGCCGAGTTCCCGTCTTCTTGGTCGCAGCCCTATTGTGGTTCAAACGAAGGCCTCGCACAGGTTTAACCAGCTTCCAAAAAAGGTTCCTACGGCGTCTGAGACAAGCAGGAAATGTCTAAGTAATGGTGTTTTTAGTGATGGTGATGATGGTTTAGTCCAGATCCAGGAGGGTCTACAGCTCTTGGGGTGTCAGTGGCTCCTCCAGCAACGAGCTTCTGGTGTCGGGATACTGGCTGTTGTCAAAAGGCATGTGGTGGACACTCTGCACGTGTGTCTTTAGGTTCCCTTTCTGAGAGGCTCGGTATGGGCAGAACTGGCAGCAGAACGGCCTCTCGCCTGAGGAACACACACACAAAACAAGCAGGATTAGCTCACAGGGGCCACGCGGGGGCCGAGAGAGGCGACACGCACAGGATCAGGACAGGACGAGATGTTCCGGAGAGGATTTAACGAGACAAACGTTTAAAACCACAGACAGGACACACTGCGAGGAAGCGCTGAAGGGGAGAAGCAGGTGGACAGACACAGAAGACAGGCACCCACACTGCTGCAGCTCCTTCATGCTGTGACACCACAAAAACCCAAAACTTTCCCTGGAAAAAGCACTTAGCAGGAAGAAACCTTGAGCAGGACCATGATTACCACAAGATTTTGAGCCTGGTAAATAAATTCCTGCCAACAGAAGTTCTGAGTGCTAATTCTTCCTCCGTTAGCCACCTTTCCGTCTTCCTGTCCACAACATTTGTGTACGTGGACTGTCAAAATAACCTTCTAGTCACGGGTCAAGTGGCTCCTTCCCCTAAAGTTTCATCCCTTATTCATTCGAACTCTTCCCATCAATCCGCTGCCATCTGGAGAAGTCCTACTTTAGTCTCTGTGCAATTCTCTTCACCACTAGAGCCACCCCCCCAACACACACACACACACACACACACACACACACACACCTTTACGCCTTCTTCTAATTAGACTGGCCTACAATGGCTCAGACACCTCGGCGGAAAAAAAAAAATCTGTATTAAGAAAAAGTAATAGAAGAATGAGCAGCACACACCTCAAGAAAACAAATGAGATTTCCATTTAATTGCACCTAATTATCATCTTGATAAATGGAAGCATATCAAAGCGGGAAAACAAATGGCCCCCTGTGCCCCCCGCCCCCCCCCCCAAAAGAAGAAATGAGGAAATATGGCTGTTATCATACATCATCAGAAACACAACAGAGACAAAAGGATGTGTGTGGAGAGAGAGGGCTGAAAACAAGGAAAGGGATAATTCATCAGAAAAGGTAAGAGATGGTGAGGGCAAGGCGTGAGAGGAAAGCTGGAACCTCCGCGTCGCAGTGGAAACCGGTGGGCTACATTACGCTAAAGGTTATCGTCACTGCGAGGAAGCGTCAACGCCACGTCTAATTGGACCCCTTCGCCCGACCCGCTCCCATCACTCATGGCGCGCCATGACTCGGAGTCCGTGCGGGTGAGCGAGAGCGTGATTTATGGTGATGGAGGAGCAGCGACGGGTCGCCGGCTCTGCTCCGGAGCTCCCTCTAGCTGAGAGATTTACACGCCGCTGACAGGAACACAAATCCTTCAGGGTGTAAAATGAACTCTGAGCTTGGTTTTCGGTCTCAGTGACGGATTTAAACGGTGCTACATGTGAGCGGTCTGGACCAACAAACGAGCCCCCTGATGAAGCTGATCTAACAAACCATAAACCATCGTTGGGATGAATCACTCCCAGGTTTTGGCCCACGTTTCGCCGTCGTATCACGTGAAAGTTACCGTCACCGGATTACTCCCATTTCTACGGTGATGGAAACGTTAACACAAACGGATGTTAAGACGAGACTGACGCACACACAAACACACGCACATGCCGATGCGAGACATTCACGATGAGGAACATGCAGAAGCGGTGAGGGAGGCCGGTCGGGTCGCCCTCGTGCCACATACTTGTTTGGGAGCCTCAGAAGCAGTGGGGTGAGCATCAGTACTTCTGTGGAGTCCGTTAAAATCAAACCCAACTGTGAGGGGAGAAGGAGGGGGAGGGGGAGGGGAAGGTTGGAGGGAGGGAGGGAGAGGGGGAGTCAAGGAGGAGGAGGAGGGCATTTGGTTAAAAGCTCTACCAGATACATCAACACAAGCATTCTGCTCTGACCACCCCCCCCACCACCACTCCCCCATCCCCCAGTTGCCGCCTCCGCTGTAGCGTTTGCCACCAGCACCCTGGCTAATAGAGCGGAGCTGGCAGTGATGATGATGTCGATGATGGCGGCAGCAATGGCGAAGGAACCTGGTGGAGGCGAGTGGATGATTTAATATGACGCATGTTAATGGAGGCCTCGGGGTGGCTGGCCTTTTCTGCACGTGCACGTCCGCGCCGAAGACAACCATCGGTGACAACCTTAATTACAGCCTCGGCGAGTGTTTACAGATCCTGCACGGGTGTGTATGTGTGTGTGTGAGTGTGTTTACAATATGGCTGGAGGAGCCGCTGAGCACTGCATCACTTACCGTTTGGCCTCTGTCACTTAGCATCACTGGCTCTGCCACATATCATTCACACTCTCCATGAAGAAGCTACTTATCTGTGTGTCTGCTGCGATCACTGCCGGCCCGGCTGACGGACGCGGCAGTGCAGGAGAGGAAGGAGGAGGAGGAGGACAGGCGGGAAATAGAGATGGCGGCGGGCAGAGCGAAGTGGCGGAACCGTGCAGGAAAGCCAAGGTGGGAAGAGGAACGCGAGGGAGTGGAGGGAAGCGGGCGTGCGGCTAAACTTATCCCGTCCGCTGCGTTGAAGGAGCATGCAAATGCGCTGGCGAACCCGGACGGGCGCCGATCCGCTTCATTAGGATGTGCGCTGCCGTTTCTCTAATTGACATGCAATTAATAATGTATACAATTTGTCACAGGTCAGTATCCAGAGCAAATCATGGTTCACTTTAAAAAATAGAGACAGCTGCCCGGCCCAGGGCGGCGAGGGACGCGCGCTGCTGGCTGCCTCGCTCGGCCGCACAATACCGTCCGCTTTGATTTATCTCGGATGTATGGAGAGTCGGCCGGTGAAATATCGCCGGGAATGAGAATGTCTGCGCATACTGTACATTTTGTGTGTTTTGTGTCGCCGCTTTCTAGGTGAGCGAATGGTTGCAAGCGAAGAATTCATTGGTATAACTGATTTTGATGCTCTTGCAGACTGTTCAAACTAGCTATTAGCATTCCATCATGGCCGACTTTCAGATCAACACGTTTCTACCTGTTGGGCTTCAATATCCTGTGGAAAAAAGAAGCAACTCCAAAGGTTAAGCTGTCGTTGCATATGTGTGTGCGTGCGCGTGCGTGCGTGTGTGCGTGCGTGCGTGCGTGCGTGGCGTTCACCTGTGTGGGATCTCATGTGCGTGCGCAGGTGGCTGGGCTGGCTGAAACACTTCCCGCATTCGTGGCAAAAATACTGTCCCTGCCGCATGAGAGACCTCAGCATCCCTGATGACACACAGGAAGAAGGAAGACGCCGTTAAACGCTGCGAGCGCGCGCACTCGATTCTGAGTTTTAAAAGAAGCTGACTCTTTGGTGACCAGAAAACGTTTTTTTTTTTTTTTTTGGGAAAAGACCATCATCCGTGTCGGTTTATGTGCAGGGCCGAAGGTCTGCAGAAGGTCTGCAGAGGCTGGATGGAGCCGTAAAGGTCAGCTCTGGGCAGAGAGCGAGTGCGAGCCGGCCAGAGCCGTGGAGGTAGGCGGCGGCGACGGCGGCGGCAGTGGACTGCGCAGGCATCATTAGTATGTCTAATGTGTCATTATGAGCAGCTAGCTCCAGGGGCTGGACTGCAGCTGTCACACAGCATCATCTCAGAGGCTGACAGCCAGACACACACTCCACACACACACTCACACACACACCACGCATAAATTACAGGCAATTAAAACGCCCCGGCTGTGATGTGCCCGCTCCGCTGCCCGTGTGTCACATGTCAGGTGTGTGTGCCGTGTGTGTCCTGCTCGTGCTTGCAGAGTTGCATTTGCCAAGAGAGGCTAAGTGACACAAGCGACTACACACGCACTAAACAAGCGCACCTACGGACGATAGTCTAACTTTCCAGCACCCGGATCAATATGGCCGTCAGTATCAGCCTGTGGAGTTCAGGTTCACTCGGATACGCTCGAGAGCAGTTTTTAAATCAAATTCACACCATTTTTAACACCGCTAATGAGATTTCCTAAATGATAATGAGCGGGTATGGGAAACATTCCCAATTGTTCCGGGTCATGAAGCAGCGCAGTAGTAAATGGGATGCATACCGAGCGGGTGGACGTGTGGTCATTAAACATAAACCTATTACGTGGTGAGGGGGAGATGCTGTATTTTTATAATTTAGAGCACTTTTTAATAAGAAGCTGGGCCGTGCTGTAATGGGAAGGCTTCCATTCTTGCGTGAGCTGCAGTCGTTAAAGTAAAGATTCCATTTTACCCACACTGGAACACACACACACACACACACACACACACCTGTGACCTCTGCTGCTGACAGGTAACGCGCCCTAGGGTTTGGGGGTACTTCCTGTGGGGGTAGGGTGGGGGACAGTTACCGGACAAAGCCCCAGCAAACACGTCAACATCACGCACCGAGGCTGGTGTCCACCTGGGCAGCACCCAGTGGTTCTACTTTTGTGTATCTGTGCGCGTCGGAGGGACACGACAGGACAAGGAGGACGGGGAGGTGGAGGAGGTGACGAAGAGCTGCTCTGGCAGCCTAACTGCTGGCCTCCAGATACTCCACCTCCACTCTGCGCTGCCAGCCCTTCTCACTGATGCACTAATGAAAGACAAGACAGAGCCGCGCAGAGAACACGGGCGGACATGCACACACACTCACACACTTTGCAGGAACGGCAGAAAGACTAGGTTGCTCAGAAAAGGTCACTTTATAGTTTGTGACTCAAAGGGCTGAGGCAGATCGTGACGATATGTGCCTGGACGGGTGACAGCGATGTCATGTGTCTGCTCTGGGGCCGTTGTCTCTGACCCCTGGCTCCAAACAACCCCACTTGACCTCAGAGACACAACAAAAAACCGGGCAAATAACGCGCGCGTTCTGTAATGAAAAGCAGCTGGTGGGATAATTATTCTGTCTCGTCTCTCTTTGCCTCTTTCTGCTGGCTCTCTCCGTTTGGCTAACCTCGGCCTGCGCAGGTCTGATGTCGGGTGGAGCTGTGACCTAAACAGTTTGTGACGGCTCTTCTGGCAGCACGGGCGGAGAGGCTCGGCATGCCCGGCAGACCTGAGAGCAGCGGAGGCTCTCATAGCGTTCCCTGCCAAACACACACGTGCGTGTGTCTGCATGCGCACCCCCTTTTGCATCCACAACTCAACCACAGGCGTGCTCACATTTAGGGGTGACAAGGTTTCAGCGTGTCAGTCAAATAAAAAAAAAAAAAAACCTCACCTGTGGGATCCAGCATTGCGTTTGCCGCCCCCCAGCGGTGGTAGAGGGCAGCCAGCTCGTGGGGGCTGTAGTTCTTGAGGAAGCCCAGGATGTCAGCAGGCACATCGGGCATCTCTGCGATTGTCTCCTGCTTCACGTCTCCGCGAGGCTCTGAAAGCAAAGAAGTAGAGGAGGACGCTCCGTACAGGCGCCCTGCCGCCGAGCTGTGGCTGACGGCGCCGGGCCTGGCGACGTTCGACCGGCCCTGGCTGTGGGACAGCGGCTGGTGGGGGGAGCCCCGAGCTCTGCCGTACTCCGCAAGGCCGTGTTTGCTGGATAACATGAAGCCCAGGCCCTCCTGGGGCATCGAGTAGCGGTCAGTCAACCGGGATGTTGCGGAAGAGCTGGGGCTTGGGGTTGAGGAGCGCGAGAAAGAACCAGCGGTCTTCTCCAAGGAGCTGGAAGAAGACCCCGAGCCTGCGCGGGGGTAAGCGTCCATTTTGGATCTGATGCGAGACTGGTGAGTCTGGTTCTCCGTGTGTCTGACGCCGCTGCTTCTGCTCTTGCTGGGCCGAACGGGGGCTCTCCCACCTTGGCTGCCTGAGGTGGTCGATGATCCCCTGAAGCCTGAGAAAGATGAGGATGGAGCAGAGGAGGATGGCAGAGCTGCATGGCTGGATGGCTTGTTTTTCTTTAGAACCTCAGTGGACTGTGTTGGGGGCCGGGTACGTTGCACACGCATCACAGGAGGCAGTGGGGAACACTCTTTTCCCTCCAAGACTGGAGGGGGACCGGTGCGTCTCTTGGAGGCTAACGAAGTGTCCTTGGAGGCTTTGAAGTTGCTTTTTACTGCCCATTTTGGAGCAAGATTGGAGCTACTGCTGCTGATGCGATGAGCCACAGTCTGGTGCATCCACAACACCTCAGGATATCGGGTGGAGTGAGAGCAGAAGGAGCACTTGTGGCTAAGGAGGCTCTTCCTGTCCAGGGTTATCCCCCTGCAGCCTTCACCCCGCACACACAGATCCACGGGGGTCAAATTTGGGTCAAGGCTGAAGGACTGAGCTGAGCGGTAGGCAGTAGGGGACACTTGAAGAAGGGGCCTCTTTAGCTTAGCATAAGCACCTGGAATGCCTCTGTCGGAGGTAGGGCTGGGAACGGACCTGGGTCTGTCTTCAGAGGATGCTGGGTGGTAGACCCGGACGTGAGCCAAATAAGTCTTAGATTCAGTGGTGACAAAGTCACAAAGACTGCAGATGTAAGGTTTCTCATCTGTGGAGAAAAGAAATGCCATGCAAAAGGTCAGTGACAGAAAAAAAAATCATCTTCTCTCTGCTTGGAGTTCTGAGTCAGAGCTCATTACATCTCTGTCTGAGTAACACACGCGCAGTTACTGAAAACGACCACCAGGGGGCAGTACTGGCCAGGATTCCCAGGTCTGTTTCTGCTGCTCAGGAACAATTAACTAACATTCAAATATCTCTATATTTGATGACGTGATGATTCTATGATGATGTCCAACAATAACATAAATGAGAGGGCCACCCCTTTATTCAATAAACTAATTACTTTTATTGACCGAATAACTCTCAGGTTGTTATTTAGATCAAATATAACGCGTAGTCTAATGTGAAGTACTCTAAATCATCCACAAGATGGCGCCTGTGACTATCAGAGTGTCAGAAATTAAGCTAGTAGAACTAAAAATAAAAGAGAGAAATGGAGATATATTTAATACAGTGAGGTAAAATGTACTTTTATGGGTTTTTTTAATCTATATACACTTAATGAAATCAGTTTTCTACTTTTTAATTTAAACGTCTGAGACACAAGGGGCTTGGATGTCCTCTAAATGTCTTTCCTCTGCCTGCATCCCTCTCGATCAGAAGGTAACTCTATAAATAACCAATCCATCAGCCCGATTGGCTCAGTTGGAAGAAAGGAGGATGGGGGCAATGAAAAGAATGGAACAGAATGACAGGATGAGCAGAAACCTTACTAATAGAATTGAAACTGCTAAATTGGTCAGAAAATTCATTGATATACATTAAAAACACATATTTTATCAAAAGCTAGGAGCAGTATTATTAAGGGGGCTAGGCTGAAAGATAGCGGGTTCTTGGTTCTAGGCCTGATTACACACCGTAAATTCAGAAGTGTGCTGGTAGCAGGATAGCAGGAGAGGCTGGTAGCACTGCTGAGGTACCCATTTAAGGTACCAAACCCCGCAACTGCTCAGAGCTCCCTTAGGTCATGTGCACGTTCTACTGTTGTTTGATTTTGGAATTTGACTTGATAAGTTTGTATTAACAACGATGATCCTGTATCAAAAGATTTACTGAAACCTGCTACAAAAAATGTGAGTGAATAATAAACTGAGAAAGATTTGAATGGCAAAGGCAAACAAAAGAGAGCAAAAAGCATATTTACACATAGACAAGGGGGGTGATGGGGGTTTCCTGAAACAGGAAGAACTGAAATAGCATGCAGCTTGATCAGGCCTGAAGAAATGTTGCTGCTATTTTTGAAAAGTCTGCATTAACAGGAAGGAATAGAAGCAATCTTTACAGTTACAAACCTGCAAATCCAGGAGGAATCCTCTCTTTATCGTATTCTGATAGTGACATGTATTCTGCCCTTTCATGGCTGGGTCTTCCTTTTAACCCTGGCCGTGTTTATTGGTTGTAGAGGTGAAAAAATGGAAGGTATTCCAAAAATTCCCTCTCCACAGCTAATGTGTCAAGAGTTCCAGCTAAACATTAACTCTGGTGTTCTGTGATGCAAACCATCTGGATAGATGTCTACTAAATTGTAACACTACGTAATGGATGTCAAACACATTTATTAATATTGTCATTTAAAAATATTTTGTCTAAGAGCTATTGCGGATGTAATTCCACAGTTCTACCACACGATGGCTCTAGTGCCCACTCCGAGATGAGAAGTAAAACATACGCAAGGCTAATTTCATGATCTTGTGTTTACAAAAAAAGCCAAAAATGTAAAAATCTCATAACCCTCAGTGTCCTTAAAGTGCTACGACAAAAGATAGATAGCATCTCAGAATGTTTGAAAAGTGCTTTATAAATAATGTAGATAAACTGCTTTCAACAAACCTGCAATCTCTGCAGACTTTGTGTTGCCCATCTCCGTGGCCTGATCTCCCAGGGTGGATGCAGGAGAGTCTCCGTACCCTGGGGTGCTGGGCCGACTGTGGGAGCCTGACTCAGGGTCGCTGGTGGAGCCCCATCGGTCGTCTCTGGCCATTCTTTCCTTGTCTTCCACGGACGCTCTGCCTCCGTCCCGTCTGTGGACCCGCTGGTGGACAATCATCTTATGGCGACTGCGAAACACCTTCCCGCACTCAAAGCACTCGTTCGACTTGGAGAGTGCCTGCGACTGTGCCGACCGCCGTCTGTCCTGACGGGACGAAGGCCGATACTCTGAGTCACTGAGGCTCTCGGGTGTCCGTTCTCCTGAAGAAGCCTGGCTTCCCAGACCAGAGCTACTCCGCCGCCCAGAGCTGCGTTTCTCTTGACCTTGCAGGACGTAGCGCCTGTTTTCTTTCTCAAAAACTACAGCAGCTGCAGCGAAAGCCTCCTCCTCCATACCTTCGCCCCCATAAGAGGCCTTGTAACTGGGTTCCAGCGGCTCCACAACCTTCCCTTTGGTGGCTAATTGCCAGGCCTGGTAGCTGCATATGGGATCCAGCTCTGGGATCCTTTGACCTAACATCTTCTCCTCACACTCTTCATCCTCCACCGTCTTTTCCTCAACAGTTTGGAGATTCAAGTATTCCAAAAATCGTCTCTTAGCGGCCGGCGAGCCTTGGTCATCAAGTGTTCCGCTTTGCGATTTCCTGCCATAGTTCAGACTGTGCACCTTCTCGTGGGTCCTCAGGCTTTCTCTGTTGTGGAACAGGTTCCCACATTTGGAACACATCTGATAGGTGGACGTAACAGACCCCGCCGCAGCGTCAGGATCCTGGGCTACGTCGTTAATGGTCGCCGGATGCTCGGACATGTCGCCTTTAGAGCGCGACCGTGACCGGGTGTTGTGCGTTTTCATGTGTGACTTGAGAAACCACGCCTCGCGGAACCGGCGCCCGCAAATGCGACAGCAGTGGTCCAGGATCCCTGCGTGTTTCTTCATGTGTGACTTCAGAAACCAGGCCTGGGTAAAGACCTGGCCGCAGGTCTCGCATGGGAATGTCCCATCGGTTTGTGGCTGGAGGGGGTTGGGGTCCATCACCGCCTCTTCTTTAACGCCGGTGTCCTCCTCTATGTCGGCGGTGATGTGGACCTTTTCAATATGGCTGAGCAGTTGGTCCTCCCGCTGGGCCTCGAAGCCACACAGGCGGCAGCAGAAAGGCCTCTGGTCCGTGAAAGACTTCTCTCGTTTCATGCTCCTACCGGGCAGTTTCCTCCGGGACTCCTCGCTCACATCCCCATTGATCATCCTGTTACAGGCAGAACTGCTTTTGGTTGGACTCGTGCCTCCATCGAGGCCCTCGGAGACGCTCATTTCCTCCTCGGCCCCGCCCTCCTCGTCGTCGTTGGAGTGGTAGCTGGAGAGCGTGCCTAATTTGTGGCTGCGAATGTGAACTTTGAGGTTTCCCTTCTGAGAAGCCCTGTGGTCACAGTAGGGGCACTTGTACGGGCGCACCCCCGTGTGGCGCCTCATGTGCTGCGACAGAGAGCTAAGGAACGGGAAGCTGCGCCGGCAGATATTGCACTCGTACGCCCCGGGTATTTTGTCATCCTCGCCCTCAACCAACTGTTCCTTCTGACCTTCCTCCTGAGTTTTTATGATGTCCACGCTGTCTCTGGGATTCATCGTATGAACTTAACGGCGCCCTCTATATGACCTTTAACAAGTTCGCTACGTCTTGAAATGACTGCTATCTGCCGCTGCACATCTAGTCACCTGCTTCTGTCGATCAGGTAAAATATTATCTGCCTTCAATCATGTAGAGATTACGCCGCGTCCTCATTCATCACCATCCAACTACTCGGGGCAGTGCCATCTATCCGTATTCATGGTGTCGGCGGTGAGTCACAATATGCGCGCTGGTACCATAGAGATAAATACGCGCCTCTTTAATATCAATGCGCAGGCAGTCCCAGCTTTCCTCCTGGAGTTGGAAACAGTTCGTGGGGTGGGGAGGTGGCTTCACTCACTTCCAGGGCATTTCTGTGGTTCTTTTTGAAAGTATTCCTCGATTCTGAAGCGGTTTCCAACTTCCAGTCGCACCAGCACAAACCAGCCACCAGTCACTGTATTCACCTGAAAAAGGGAGAGAGGGAGATTGTGAGGGTCTGAAAGAGACGCGCACTTTAAAATGGCTGACCGCCGCCAAGCACCTCATTTCCCCACATACTGTGACTTACATCTGTAGTAAAGTGTGGATACACGCAGTAGTAATACAAGCTTATATAACATAGTAGGTTGCTTTATGATCAAAGTCCCTTGGTCTTTGATCTTTGGAAGATCAAAGGTCGTAGTCCCTCCAGAATCCAGCACGTTACCAAAATGTAATGTCTGTTCCCAGGCCCTTTATCAACATTTCCTGATAATTTCATTAGAATGTGTTCATAACTTTGAGTTATTTTGGTGACAAACAGAACAAATATCAGCTTTCATATAACCTTTAACCCGTACCCACCTCCCCCTACAGTGTGTGATGCTATTCATCCCCCTGCCTAAGAGTCCACACAAGGACATGAATCAATTATTTATCTGGGGGGGGCGTGTATGTTCTTGTACATGTGATGTAATGATGACCAGAGTTAGCAGCAAGGACATTTTGGATGGTCCTCACTATTTTCAAGGGCTGAGGGTTAAGACTTGGTTTTAATGTTAAGGTTAGGATCGGGTTTAGTTCAGGGTTTAGTGCAGGGTTTAGGTCAGGGTTAGGGATTTAGTTGTGTCGGTTAGGGTTAGAGTAAGGGGATGGGGAATGCATTATGTCAACGAGAGTCCTCACAAAGATACAAGTGTTAGTGTGTGTGTCATGTGGGACATGAGGTCTCGGACTCAGCAATGGCTGAGTTGACACTTTACACAATCAGTGTGTGTGTGGGGGGGGGCTGCGATCACATCAGCAAGATCAGCAGTGCCCCCAAACTGCCTCCCCGCGCTGGCCTCGCGGGCCCGCCTCAACTGACAGGGTCACATGACCAGGATCTTAAGACACAACAGGAAGTGGCTCTTCAGGCCATTTACTTTCTCAGACAAGTTTATAAAAAAAAAAAAAAAAAAAAACTACAAGAAAAGACAAAGAAGCAGAGGGTGATGGGAGGAAACACACAGTTTTATTATTGTTATTACAGAAGCTGCTTTTTCTAATCTGCCTTTTTTTGGAATTTCTCTAATGTAACATAAATTGAATTTTATTGTAATCTGAGCTGCTGCCGCAGCCTCGCAGCGTGGACGACATGTGATGTGAGTGACAGCGTTATTACAGGCTTTAATATGAAGTGCCGGAGCCCCTGAGCCGAGTTACTGCCAGCCTCTAATTATAAGTGGATAATTGATCATAATCATAAGAGGATAAGGTGGTGGAGGAGGAACGTTAGCGCAAGAACAAGCATTTATCTTTCAGCCTTGCGCTGAAAAAGACTACCTAGCATCGGAGCCACCAAAATCTGTCCAAAATTAGCGACGCCGATAAAACCAGTTTCAGTTAAACTATTCCAGGTCCAAAAAAAACCACCGGTGGTATGTGAGTGCTTGTAGTGGTGTTCTCTTAAAAATCCCACCTAGAGACCTCTTTATTTTCAGATTTACATAGAAATGAGATAAAATTATTGGTGAAATGGAGCAAAAACTTAAACACGATCAGCCTCGGTCCATCCACCGACAACCATTTACTACTTCCTGTCGCTGCCTACATACTGCTTTGCCGATTTTCTTCCAGTTCTGTTGTTTTAAACGGACGGATAACCTTATTTCCCATTAAATGAACGAGGGTCCGCTGGGACGGATGTGTATATGGAGGAGGGAGCAGAGCCACAGTAAGCCTGTCATCCAGCAGACAGTCACATGTGCAAATTGAAATGTAATGAGATTATCCCCCAGAAGGGAAACAGTGCGACCTCCTCACTACACAGGCAAAAAACTGGCTTAAGGGGGTGGAGAGACACGCAAAATGAACCATCAGCAAAGTCATCAAAAAAGAAACGAGAGCTCCGCTAACGGCTAGCAGGGAGGGACAGAAAGGCTAAACTGTCTTTCCACAAGGTGACCTTAGTCCCCTCAGATAAATCTTGACTGTCGTTCACCTCCCGTCTCCCACTCGCATACATCCTAAACATAAAGTCCGGGTAGCGCGAGGTCGAACTTGGCACTTGTGATGATGAAAATGTAGCATTGTTAGAAAAACGTTGCATTGTTTCCGTCCCTGGGAAAGCGCAAAGCTGAGAACTGAGTGAGCATTAATGGATACTTTAGCTTCCATATTATGAGTCAAACAAGTGGAGACCGCCACTCAGCTGATGATGGAGCCCAGCTCAGACAGAAACACGCTCTTGGTCTTTTCCTTCCTCCTGTCCATCTGCTCACGTTCTGCTTCACAAGTTCTAAACCTAGCGGCTCGAGTCCAAAACAAGGAGAAACTCTTTTCCTTTCTATATTTGTTCCTTGATCTCTCAAGATTTACGTCTACAATGTTTTTGGGCTCGATCGTTCTGCACGCTGCTCACATGCGCCCCCTAGAGGCGACGGGTTGGGCATGGCTGTAAAAAAAAAATGCAACGGGCTGCAGTAACACAAAGGGTTTGTTCCTCATGACGGAGGACGGTGTCAACTCGCCAGGAAGCACCTTGATCATACCGATCTCCTGCACATGGGGGGTGGGGATTGGCTTTCATAGCGTACCGGTTCACTCTGGCCCTCGCTTTATCATTGATGATAACTGCAGGTCCATGGGACATCCTTCAGCACTGATGGGATCTGTTTCCCGCCCACACAGCCCAGCATTTGAGGTGAAGAGAAAATGCACAGCCGCGGGGGGGGGGGAGGTAAAGAGAGGACTTCTTGTGTTGCACAACCCACCGGGTCATACAGTACATGCAGAGGAATCAAGACGTAAAACAGAGGGTGCTTTTAATGTCTGCTCACATCTTTTTAACGTCTATAAGCGCACACCACCAGCTTTTAACACTTTCTCATACAGGCAGCATTGAGAGCGTCAAACTTATAGCAAGGCACACACGCACATGCACACACGCACACACACGCTTGCTGCTTCACGGAGCACAACATACAGAGAGCACTTTACAAAAATCCCTGCTATCCTCCGTGCAACGCTCACAAAGTGGACACATTCAGTTCTCAAAGTGGGACAGAGGGGACGGTATGGAGACTTATGTAAACACACACACACACACACACACACACATACACCATAGCCAGTGTATTCTCAGACTAATCAATAATCCATTATGAACAAACTGCTTTTGCCTAACACTGAGCTGTGGGGAGAGAGACAGAGAGAGGCAGAGAGAGAGAAAGAGAAGAGCACAGCTGGACACACACAAACACACACACACATCCATGAGCTGTTTGCTAGTGTGTCAGCTGTGGGACAGAATCTCTGGTGAAAAATCTGCACTTACATCCAGATAAATCATAACAATAAATCTGCAGTTAGAAACAGACCCAAATGTCTCCGTCTTTCCCTCGTACGTCCACATGGAACCTATTATCAGTGCAACAATAAGACATCAAGTCAACGTGCACTTCCAGGACCGACTCCCACCTAACTCCATCTGTGAGGACAGGTTGGGAAGCGCTCTTTATGACACAGTGATTCCTGTGCCAAAAACAACTCCAGCTCGACTCGTAAGTTCAACCTGAGTCTGGCTGTGTCACCCCCAAATGTTTCACCGTGGCAGCAGCACACAGCTGATGCGGCTGCCTGATCCGGGGCCCGTGGCTCTGGGATGGGAAACTGTATGTTGCGCTGTTGCTGGTGTGACCGGAGTCGGGGTCCGGTCTGTCAAAGTGGCTCAGGCTCACATGAAGCCGGAGCAGCGGGGGGGCTACGCGGTATTGTCAATGTCTCTGATTCCCATCCTATCCCCGGGTCCATCCCTGCACCCCCCAACTCTTAAACCCCACCAGAACAATAGACAGGGTCTCCACTGTCTGTCCCCCACCCCAGCCCCCTTCAGATAAATAGGCTGAGCGGGGATCTTGCCTGCCTACTTTATTTGCGTGAGAAGCCCTTTTAGATTGAAAAGAGTCCACTGGGCTTGTGTGTGTGTAAAGGAAATAGCAGGTGTTTGGGTCAATACTGTCATATCACATTTTGGTGACCAGTTCATGCTAGTCGCCGGCTCAGGAGAACCGAGACGGTTCTCACAGAAAGTAAAATAACTTGCTGAAACGTCAGGTGGATCCGACTGTTCGTAAACACTCTGGAAACGGTTGCATCCCTTTTTCAACCACGGCAACCCGCTACTCTGATTTAGCCGTGTTAAAAGCCGGTGAGACCTGCCTGCTCCCGTGGGCCCTTCCATCATCTACACCTTCCTCTGGGAACTTTGTGTGTGTGTGTGTGTGTGTGTTTCTACCCCCATGGCTCCCCAACCCCCACCTTCTCCAACAGTTTTTCTCACACTGCTTGTTAACCCCTGGGTGCTCCTGTTCTCCAAGTTCCTCAGCAGCAGTTCCCCACAAACACTCACCAAACTATCATTACATGATCTAAACCTCCCTTTTGACTATGTTTGTCATTTTTTTCCTCTCTTTCACATTAGAAGTAGAAAGATTTGAGTGTGAAGAGATGTTAGAATTGATAACTGGTGCAAACTCAACCTGTTGGAGTCTCATTCAATAGACTGATCTTTTTGATGCTCCGGTGGAAACGTCTGACGTTCTTTTCTTATTCCCCCTCGCTTTTTCCCTCCACACCCTCTGCACTCATCTATTTATCAGCAATCTAAACAACCTCTTCAGCTGAATCCTAATCAGTCTCCCTGAAGTGTAATTATGCCGCTGACCACGAAGCTCACCCGCCGCTCTCTCACACTGTCACACGTTCCGATAAAAGTGTTTGGTTCCGCCCAGACGATCCCCTCCGATTAGCGGGTTTACGCCAGTGGGCAGTGTGATGGAACGTGGTGTTTTCCAGTCGAAAGGCTCTTTGGGCTGGCGTTGGCCACTTAGAGTAGCGTGTTCGGTGGAGACAGTTGATTAATGAAATGTTATTCAGTCATTTAAGAGTTTTCCAAATCAAACCTAAATAATATAAATCTGAAACCCAGCTCCGAAGTCTGACATTTACAAACCCAGATTACTGCCCCCTGCTGGTACGGAGTGTTACTCCCACCAGACTATTTGACGAGCGCACACAGATGACGATATTGTTTTGCTACAAACAAAACAACCAGCACAGTCATGAACACAACCACACATACACAAGCGATGGTTTAAAGCATTAAGATGCAAATAACGAAGCTAATGAAGCTGCAACGAGCCACAGCGTGGCTCAAATTAAAGCAATAATGATGAAAATCTCTTTAACGGCAACAGATCATATAAGGCGGACCTGTCAGTCACTTGTTGTGTAATTACTGATCTAAATCAGCTCTAGAGCACATGCGTGGCCTCTTCTCTGTTCCGTTCACAGCTCATTAAGTTGCTGATTTATTTTTGAGGCCGTTTGCTATCCACCATGTTTTCAGCTCGCCTCTACCTCGAGGCGAACTCTCAAGAACGCATCCTGTACGAGTTGTCAGGGGGAGAACAGGGCAACAGATCTGCCTTTTAACTCTTCTTTACCGCCTGCACACACACACACACACACACACACACACACACACACACACACACACATGCTGGCAGGCAGGATGGGAGGGCTTCCACAGAAATCTCCTGATGGCTCTACTACAGAGAGAATGTGTGGGCTCCGAAAGGCGGCAGTTGTTTTTGAGAGATGGCTCACATGCTGCTCAAACACACAAGCCAGCAAAAAGTAAATAAATAAATAAACACTATGTTAAAAAAGAGAAAAAACACATCTCTGAACAAAGTACCTGTAGGTAAAATCAAATTCCCTCTCTGGACACTGTGCTCAAGCGTCTTACGGCCCCAGATTTACTATAAATTTCTACTGGTTACCTTTTAATCCCAAACTGAAATAATCCTGGACGCTGTTACAGTGATGTAACAGCGTCCTGGAAAATATGCTTAACATTCCCAAATGTTGCCCTTTCAATCACTATAATTTGCTTTCAGTGCTTGGATGTAGAGTCTTATCTCCCATACACAGCACACGGAGAGAAGACAAAGTCCAGTCCTGTTCAGAGGAAACGCACCATTCAACACAGCATCAGATAAAAACCGGGTTTGAGGAGAGATTATGTGGGCCAGGTGAAACACGCACAATCGCACACTCTCAATCACCCTCTCACTCACTGCCAGGCTGACAAATTTAACTTCGTAGCAGTCTGTTCAGGGCAAATAAAGCTAAATGGACCATAGGTCAAATTTCACGTGGCTAATATAAGGATTTAGACGTCGTGTTGCTGAGACAAGATTAGCATTAGCTGTTTTGGTTCGCCACCCTAGTTTGTTGGAGATGATTGCAAATTTTACATTTTCAAATAATCACCGAAGAAGCTCCAAGACCCATGTTAAATTAGCGCAAAGGCTGAAACTGGAAGTTAAAAGATTTTCAAACCAAAACTCTTTATTAAAATTGAACACTGGCTGACAGTTAGCCCAGGTTAGCATAATGAGCAATTATAGCTCATGAAATAACAAAGGCAGTTTTTAAACGCTTCCATTAAATGAAATATCTATAATAATATCTTTTTGATCCACTCAGACAAGGGATGGTTGAGTTTACGATGGTGTTTGTAGTCCCTCTGGGATTATTATGGGAATATGAATGTAATACATAAAGTTCAATGAGAATACTGTGAAGTCATTATTGACAATCATAAATCCTGAGGGAATATTTAGAGTGGCTCTGTGTGTGTGTATATGTGTGTGTGCAGACAGTAAACATTTCATGAGCAAAGTGAAGACATGTTGGGGAAGTGGAGACATTTTGTCCTCACAACCTCAAAGGGCTGTTTTAGGGTAAGACTTGGTTTTAATGTCAAGGTTGGAATTGTGTTTAAATTCGAGTGAGCCATTTACTTGTGTTGGTTGGGGTTAGAATAGGGTGCAGGTTGTGATGGATGGCAGAGTAAGAAAAAAAGAAAAAAACCTGGATATTTCATCTGGGTCACGTCTTGTCAGGCTGACTGATTTGCGCTGATGAAATCAAGCCGTCTCGTTAACCCGCCGAGTGGAAAATAAAGCACAACGAGCCGAAGACACGAGGAGGAGAACAAGAGCATCCGAGGAGAGGAGAGGAAGACAATGACAAGAAAATAAAAACGGTGGGGCAAATAATGAGAGGGAGGGCAGCGAAGGGGTGATAAGTAGTAAATAGCGGTGTAGTGTCATGGCAGGGGATGGATTGGGATAATGGGAGCTGACTGAGAGGGAGCCCGGAGAGACTGACGCAGAGAGAACTGCAGGTTGAGCACACGGCAGAACACTCCAGTTACATGACTACATTAGGCTGTAAACAAAGATATATTTGGTATGGAGGGATATAACTCTATATTTTCTGTTTTCCTCTCACGGCCTGACTCTAAAAGGGCTTTCTTCAATTTGCCTGTCCACAAATCAAGAGGCAAAAGATGGGTTGCTGAGATTATTTTAGTAGTTGGACCTCTGGAAACACAGGAGGAGGCAGAGGTGATGGAAATCCACAAGTGAGCACTGTTTTACTTACTGCAGATTAATATCGCATGTATGCAATTTTTCTGCTGACAAATGTTCCTCAGAGATAAGATGCTGGTCTATAAATTCTGTAAACTTTGTCTTCTCTTCACAATTGTGCTAAATGCCGCTGAGAGTTCGCTCCGTTCTCCACTTGTTTAAGTCACGAGCGCAAACAAAGAGAGAGCAAATGTTGCGTCAAGCAGCGGTGTTTGCACAGATCTCCCTGGAGAGACCGGACGGCTCCTGAGGGAGCTACCTGCAGGAGCAAGAGCAAAACAGCCATTATATTAGTCAGCCAGCGAGCCACCGCTAACACACAACAGGCCTTAATAAGTGCCAGAGGATTACGCACCCACATCGCCCTGGTGGACAGCTTTATTCCAGACAGTACCAGGAGGAGATCCACCAGGAATGGGCTCATTGACAGACGCTGCTAATAAATGTGGCTAACAGCTGGCCCGCCCCAAGAAAACCTTGGATTTACTAACATGAACAAACGATGTCTTGAGGATAATCCCAGCCCTGCTGCAAAACCACATGTGTTTCTCATAATTCACCCAAAACAAATGAGTTATCAGGAGTTCATTAGCAAGCTTTCCGATTCAGTAGCCGTGCTTGGTTACACATGGACACGGTGCAGATTTTGGAAAAGGGAAGTATGCTTGTTTTCTATTTTCCTGGATAAATTCAAAATGTTCCCCCTCAGATCTAAGGAGAGCAAATCCATGACTGCGTCTGATTGTTCTGGGTTGTGAGACAGGCTTTTATGGCCGTTTTTAAGTCCATTAATTACGTGATTTTGTGGATTTACTCAGGTATAATCTGATAGGATTAGTGGCTATATTCTTTAAATAGAGTTCTACGACCAGGGATTAAATGTTCACAGCCAGCCGGCCTGAAGAGCAGCAGATTTTCATCTTCAGAGCATGGATTTAGTTATACAAGAGGCAGATGATGGGCGCAAACGTCTGAGTCGACCAGCGTTAACGCTAAACCTTGAAACCAAACAAACGAGGGAGAACCGTTGCAGGTTATCAGATGGGGTCTGTTGTGCCTCTTTTTTTCTTCTGGGAGTGTAATACTGGAAAACCTGCACTTTTCTGGGAGCGTCTGAGGCCGAGGATGGAGGACGGCACCACCCGAGGCCTCGGCCCTCCTCGCCATTACTATCCTCCTCACATCTGGATGCAATGTGAGCCGGGGGGGCAGCTGCAGGGGGGGTGCAGGTCTGCTGGGGGAGTCTTTACAGAACATCAAGAGGCACTGGGAAAAAGGTGCTGCTGCCGGTGGTAGATTTGGGGTGTAATGGTGGTGGGGGGAGAACTAAAAAGCTCCGTCTTTGGTCTCCTCTGAGGCCCCGAGCCACAGACAGACAGACAGACAGACGGATGGATGGATGGATGGATGGATGGATGGACGGAGAGGCAGCTGGTAATCAAGCCCAGGAAACAGGATGTGGAGGCAAAAAACCCCAGATGGGTTAAAAAAATGCAATTTGGGCTTTTACCTGGACAAACAACCTTAAACGTAGTGCCTCCTTTATCACTGCCGTCAGTCCGATTAGGCCACCTTCACACACACACGTGTGAACACACACCTTGGCATCGCGACCCTGAAGGGTCTCCTGTGCCAATACAGCCAGGGAGCCCCCCGAGAAGACCCGCCACCGCTGTCCCGACCAGCTCCAACATCTGCAAATGCATCCACGCAACTCTTCTCCACCTCCATCACCTGTTTCTTTACCCCGAGCAGGCACGGCGCCACATCCCACCATGTAACACCTCCTTTATGTTAAACAGCCTTGTCAGTGAAGGAACGATAATCATCTGTGCCACCAGCTCTGGCGTTAAGGACGACGCGTGCCGCAGCGGCGTTAATTCTCTCCTTCCTTCTTCTGGGGGAGGTGACAGCTGCCACCTGTAGACGTCCACTGCAGACTCGTCTTACAGGCTTGGAGTTAACTGCTGCCTCTGATCTGAATGTGGACTCATGGGTGAGCTCATGATCCTCTGGACGACCCCGACTGCCCCCTCACCTCTGTCCTCAGTAACCCTCAAGCCCGTTGAGTCCCACGTGCTTTATACTGGGCACAACTGGCCTCTTACTGGCAGCCAACAGAGCCGACCTGTCCTCCGTGTTTCCACGTGAGGGACTGCTGGAGCAGAAATGTCTCGTCTCCCAAAAAGGACAAAACCATGGCGACAGGCGGGGACGTCGATAACGGGCGCCGCTCAGAAGGCCCTCTCATTTAAAAAGTAATGACTTTTATTTGATGTTTTGGGGCTGCATGAATCAGGCCGCTGTCCCTGGCACGTGTGCACGTCCGTGCGTGCACTCAAACAGTGGGCGAACGGCTTCACGACAAGGTTAGGCTGACATCAACGGCTAACGATCACTTCCTCTTTGGGCTGAATGATTAGCTGCAGTAGCCTGCAGACATTTCCAGCTTGTTTGTCTGAGTTGATCAGACATGCAACATAACTGGGCTCCAGTCTGCACCAACGACACACACTCACACACACACTCCTTCCCACTTTTGTTTAAAAATACTATATACTACATACTAAACCTCAAACAACAAACCTCCCTTTTTGCGATTATTTTTGAGGAAAGTGAAAGTACCAAGGAAGCAACAAAGCAGGAGGAGAAGACCACGATGGCAACAATCATCTGCGGGACTGTTTTTAAGCAGGGAGGAAGTGGCGACAGACTGTTTATGCTGCTCCCTTTCAAAGTAGGCCAACGGCGGTAGTACCACTTCCAGACACTAGGGGCTGTAGCGCTGAGTGTTTCAACTTTAAGTTTGTTTTTGAACACTTACAGTAAGTAAAAGTGCTGCTTTGCTGAGAAGGATAGATTTGATGATAACGAAAGTACAAGAAAGGCTTTTTAATCGTCATTTCAGTGTGTTTTTATTTCTTCCCCCGTACTTCTCAGGAGTTCTTAGCACATCTGTTTGTGACACAATGGTGACAAGACTTCTCTTTTCCATTCTGAATCTGCCGCAAACACAGCTGCCCACACGAAGAGCCATTAAAAAAAAACCTTAACTTAAACCCTTTAAATATAAATCCACCTCTTTTTGTTCCCATTCATTCATTAACTGGAAGGGAAGGTTGAAATAAAAAAGGAGCCTCTCTACTCGGGGAAACAGTCCGCCCATCCCCCACTCACCCTTAATGCCCTCCGGGCTGCTGTGAGTTTGGATTAAGTTTGGGTGCTGCGTCCCCTCCCTGCCGAGCCGACCATCACCCTGCAAAACACACACACACACACACACACACACACACACACACACACACACAGAGTCAGTGCGGCCCGACACGGATGAGAGAGGCCGAAGAGCGCGAAGACGCAAAACATACTTTTTTAAACAAACAATAAAGCTGATAAATAAACTGATCTGTGACACGTCTGTGGTGGACAGACCGTGATTAAATCAATGTGTGGCATCGATCGGAAAGGTGAATCACGCTAATGTTAGCGACGCTAGGTAATGCAGTTTTTGTGAAAGAACTGATGGTATCCTTTTAAGAAGGGGTCTTTTTGCTGCTGTCTCAGTGACAGTGACACTGTGTGTGCAGGATCAATAACGCCAGTCTACTATAGTGACATCTGGGCTGGGACAAAGAGCGGCGTTCCTTCCCAAGCGGCTGCTCATCTCTCTGCCTGAATCCGCAAGCGCGGCCATGTGCTTCCCTGGACTGCTTCTCCCAGCTAAGCTTTATTCCCCTTTTTTAATCCCGCGGCGATCGTAGCAACAATGACGAGCGTCCGTTCTGTGGCAGGAATCTATTAACTCTGATCACCATGTCAGTTAAACCTGATAAGAGCTGCTAATGATGACGGCCGCCGTGGTGTGTGTGTCTGTGTCGAGTCCTTCCATCAGAACCATGACGCAGTGCTGCAGCTTCTCTTTCTGCACCTTAAACGTGTGCTTTCCTAAATCTTCGCGTGGACAGAGCGGCTGGAGGCCACCGGCAGAGCCGCCAGTGCTGGTGAACTGGGTCGATACCCGGCTCTGATTATGAGATCGCCTCCACTGGGCGGCTCCACCTCCGAGTTAAGTGACGGTTTCTGAGTCTTTCTGCATCTGATTGGATTATTGTTTGTTATTACCAGTAAAAGGTCGAATAATCTGCATCGCATCATTTATTAATTTTGATAGCTAATAAAGTTATCAATGTACTTGTTTTTAACAGTATAATCAGGATGAAACGCTTCAGGCTGATGAGCAAGGGCTCTTCCACACCCACATTCAGCTGTTATTACTGGCCTTAATGACAGGACATGTGCGAATACCAGCCGATCCCTTTATTACAGCGACCCCGTCAGAGGCACAGCCCACAAAAACATTTTAAAGTCGCAGTAAATAATTCCTTTTTTTTCAGTTTTCATTGGGGCATTTTTAAAATGTCAATTATGACATTTTGGGATTTTCACCTGATTCTTGTGTCTCAGAGGGGCTTTCCCCACATCTGTATCCACATTTTCTCTCAAACTGATGACAAACCGTTTCTGGTGAAACTTTGACAAAAACAGTTAGCACATCCTCCCCCCGTCCCTCCAGTTTAAACTGGTCCGGTGCCTCAATCCCCCCAACGAGCACCTCCCATTCCTGCCACCAGCTCGACCCCTCTCCTATCTTAATCCTCTCATTTCTGTATCATTTTCGCCAGGGCTAATTTCCAGGCTGCACACTTTACTACCTGGACAGTGTTCTCCGACTCTGCCAGGCCTCTATCGATCCAGGCAGGGAGGGGGTGACCCATATACAGGGATTAGCCACCCACCTGTTACCAAAGTGTTGGGAAAAAGGGCAACAAAAATTGTTTCTGGCCTCGCCAAAATGCACCAGAAACGTGAGGCACCACCATAGCGGCCTAGGTAAATTCCTTCCAAGGAAGCAGAAAGTTTCCCATGGAGGGCTCATTTATAATTTAACCTGCTAGCTCCGTTTCTAGGCTAACACAGAGAGCTTGCCCTTTCAGAGTGGAAACCCCCACCATGCAGCAGGGAATCAATGCCGTCACCACAAACAGACACCAGATCTGCGATTCAAATGATCAGCAGCAACAAAGAGGAAATTAGTAATCACTTATTCCTGACCAAAGCTGAAACGCAAACAGTTAGCATCAAAGCCAGGTAGCGAGATGCTAAAGCAAGCTTGGTGTGACCGATCTGTGACATTAAGTATGCACATGTATGACTGGAACTCTTCCAGATCTGAATTCCTCAAGACGCAGGAAACCACCAACAGGAGCTTGGTGCTAACGCTTGGCAGCCGCCATTTGAAGCCCCAGCTTTTTATCCATCCAGAGGTCTCACAGGAGACGTGCATGCTGAGACCGCTGACATTTTCCAGAACACTGAAGACGTTTAGATGCAGTAGATAATGAAAACGCTGACCTGAAAACATCAGCATCAGATGACTAGCAAACATCAGATGGCTAGCATATAAGCTGATACCACACATGATGAATTTAGGAACTAGAGGCTCGTTTCACAAATGGCGGCTACAGTTGCAACATTAGCATAAACTTTGAGTTGTCTTTTTTGCCACTTTTATCCTAAAAGAATCATCTCATTTAGGCCAAAATGCAATATTATCTACTGATGCACAGATATTATGTCAAATATCCTGGCCCTAATATCCCACCCAAATAAATCTGATGGTATCTGATACTTTGCTACATTCTTGATATTAGCTGCTAAATCTGTTTTGGGGTGCATATTTAGCAGACAGCATGCACTAACTAATAAACTTGCCTTTTTCCCCCTTTTTTCCAGGAAAACTGACCAAAATTAAGTCGTAGAAAGAGCTAAAAGTTGCTATAGATATCAAAGAAGAACCTATTTTGGTTTAGCGTTAAATACACGTGTTTAAATCTGAAGGTTACAGCAGAAATGTTATCTTTAATCATCTGTAACTGAGGAAAAAAAAGCTTAAAATCAGCTTTTCAACAAGTCAGCCTGGTGTCGAACCCCCTCTCACTGGGAAGGTAAATGATTCTGTCCGTGGCTAAAAGGCACAAGGCAGTAGTGAGTAATGAAAACAGCCGCGTTAGAGCTGCCATTCAGCGAAGGGCCTGCTGCTGTGGAATGTGAGGCGCCATTCATTCACATGCGTTAAAAAATGCATTTCTGCCACCACAAAGCCCTGCCTTGTCCTCATTGTTTTTCACCACACCAATAAAACACTTCCCTGTTCTGAAGGGAGAACACGCACCGAAAAAAAAGAATAATTCAACCGCTAATTTCACTCCCATGAGGGAAATTAAAATGGAGGGCGGAGGGGGTGAAATTAACGAGAGCCTTTAAAAGGGACAGAGAGCCGCGCTGGAGCTGAAAGTTTGATCCAGATAAGCAGCAGCGGACGGAAAAGTAAGCACACAAAAGACAAACAGTCCTGTTGACAAAAGCGGAACGCAAGGATGCATTTATTCAGAGCGTGAAAAGAAGCACAACGACGGAAGGGAATCAAATGCAGACGGCTCGTGCTGTTGGCCGTTCCCTTACAAAACCAAATCTGGCCGAAATATAGAAGTGGAGGTCTTAGAACGGAAACAAAGCAGAGTACAGAAACTAAAACTGATAAACAGAGAGAAGGAGAGAGAAAGAACTCAAGAGAGCGCGGGCCTCTCCCAGCGAAGCTCAACAAGTGATCTCTGTTCAATTAAAAAAGCTGCTGCTGCGGACGGCCATCTTCAAAAAACAAACCAGCTGATACAGGCGTTTTATTAAACACTTCCAAAATGGTTATTTAAAGCTCCCCTGTCTCCTCACATCTATTTCTGGTGATGTTCTGGCAGCGTGAACAGGTGCCCCCCCAACACCATCTTAAAGACTGTTTGTCATCAGTTGGTGGACGTCAGGTCGTCTTGTTTTGAGCTCAGAACGGGCGAGCGAGGTCTGAAATCTGACAGGGCAGAGACCACGTAATCCCGTCTGCAAAACAACGCTCTGCCCCCCCACCCCCCGACTCCCTCATGTCTTTCTGTATGTGTGAGCGAGTGACCCGACAGGAGAAAATGTACTGTATCTGCAAAACAAGGAGGAGAGAGAGAGACCGAGAGACAGAGAGAGTGTGCAGAAAAGACAACAGAGGTGACATCAACAGCAACACAGGGTGTGTGAATGTGTGTGCGTGTGTGACTGTACATTAACTGAAGGTTCGATCTGTATCATCCTTATTCTTGAACACGTGCACACACATCCTGTCGGTGTGTGTGTGTGTGTGTGTGTGTGTGTGTGTGTGTGTGTGTGTGCTTTTACATAACTCCTCCAGCCTCAGGGATCCTGATGACAGCCTGTATTAAACTGATAATAAGTTCTCTCTTCCCCCCCTCCCTCCCCCCGCCCCCAACCAGCTGGAATTGGAACTTTTCTGGCTCGCACTGCTGAGTTCTGGCCTCTGACGCGTCATAATCGCAGAAAATAAGAGAAATTATTTCATTTTGCATCTGATTTGTATCGCAGCCTCCCCGCAGCGCATCGATCAAACGTTCCTCCGAATGCCCCTCGCCTCCCCCCGCAGCTCTGCCGCTGAATCTGTTCTCGGGGCTGATGGTTGGAAAGGTTGCACCACCGGAGGGGCAGCAGAACGCAGCCGAAATAACAAACAACAAGAAGGAGAATGACACACTTCCTTACCAGGCTCACCAGCGCTGCGACCGAACGCTGACATGCACAGAAATGAGAGGAGGAGAACGGTGCAGCTCGGGAAAGGGGAAAAAAAGCAAATGCAAAGAGTCCAGATCCGGCAGCGATAAGACAGGAGACACACTCAAGTGATTCCAGGGCAGCGCTCGCGACCCGAGCTACAACTATGCAAAAAGCACCAATTGTTATTTTAATTATTATGTCTGACGAATTCCAACCTCCTTGTGTTGAAGCACAGTACAGGTTCCTCTCTCTCTCTCTCTCTCTCTCTCTCTCTCTCTCTCTCTCTCTCTGTCCCTCTCTCCTCACCAATCGTTTCGCTGCTGCTGCCTTCAAGTGTGGTCGGAAATGTGGCAATCATTCAAGTACAGATCGTTAAACGATGGTATACGTTTGTAAATATTCTAATTTAACTACCCCTACCTTTTAACGCATAAATGAGCGTTGTAGAGACCATGTGATCTGTTTTATTTAAAAGAGATTGTAAATTATAGACGAGTTTCAGTTTTGCCAAGTTTCCTATTTTTCTAACAATTAAGTGAAGGCAGATTCATAAAACACACACAAAGGCTTGTGTTTGTGTGTCTTGTCTTAGAGAAGTGTATGACTTTCTGATTTAAGAGTGATCAAAATGGCGACCAACAATCATTTTCTAGTTTAACTGCAGTGTAAGCAACGTGATCTGTTGCACGACCCTGTTCCGATAAAGATTAGGCTGCTTCACATTGGGGAAAACGGACTCAATATGGGCGCCTGAACGCACCACAACTAGAAAAAAAGGCTGATGTGAAAGAGAGAGAAGAATGATCGAGGGTGGAAAAAAGAAGTGGGAGAAAAGTTGTCAGTAAACCTGTCCACGTGCACGCGCGCGGACACGCGGGTTATTGTGTTTCGCTCTGCATTGATTCGTCATGTGGTGCGTTCACTGCGTTTCAGCGAAGTTGGCTATTTATTGTTCCAACCTCGCCAAACAACCCTCGTGCACGCGCGATTGGATTGCACGGTAAAACACGCGCGTCCGCACACACGGCACCGTTGATGGTTTAGGAACTATCTAAAATAGAAACGCAACTTTGTCTTTGTTTTTTTTTTTAATTATTTGTGTTTAATTTCTACCTGCGCGTAAACGCCGCGTGAGGCTTATTAATTCGGATTGTCTATAGTCGGATCTCATTACCATGACAATAGGGTCGCATCCTGTGGCGCATCAGTCCAGTGTAAAGAAAGGGGTGGAAAAAAAGTTAGGTCCAGATCCCCCATCAGCCGACCCCTCCTCCACACCCGACCCCTCACGCGCACATGCACATGCACGCCCACACACGCTACATGCAGATGCGTGGCGAGAGCTTTAATTGTAGCACGCAGAAACCCACCGGGGATCTTCCACCCACATACATGTAAGTGACACCCCGGCACCTGTGCCTTGCTCAGCGGCAGTTGTGTCACATCTACTAACATATCTGACATCCATATATCTACAGATCTATAAGCCCGGTCCTAATCTTCACCCCTCCCCGTGAGTCTCAGACCAAATAACACAGGAAAAAAGAAGAAGGGCGCGTTTTAATCTCTTCATCTTTTTCGAAATCAACTTTTTAAGAAGTTTCTTTCTTCATCTTCATCTAAATAATTCAACAGTAAATAGTGCCAATGTGGACATTTTTTTAATTGCCTGTTACTACTCCGCGTCCCGCACAGCCACGCACGGGCACGCACACGCTCCTGCTCCGGCTCTGTTGTCCTGACTTGATTGCCGACAGGATGAAGTCTTTAATCAGACTTCCAGATTTAGAAATGAAGCTCCCACCGCCGACTTCCACCGACAGGCAGTTGAAAACCGTGCACGCTGGTTCGGTCTGACGAGTGCGCGCGTAGAAAGAAAGATTAGATGTGCGTACCTGTTTCATCCGACGGAATAATTCAGGGTGACTTCAAGAAGCAGACAGTTCTAAAGGTGAAAGCATGCCCTGTGCAGTGTACGCTGAAGTGCATGATTGAGGAGGTCGAGACCATTCGCTCCCGCGGGGGTGGAGGGAGAGTTCCTCCCCGCAATTACGCGTTTGTTCTGTCATAACGGACACAAAGACACATCCGTGCGTTGCGAGGATGATTCCCCCCGCCGTACAGATATTACCACTGTGCTTTACGCTTGAACCTCCGCTGTTTCCACTCATCCGTGTCCCACCTCGCGAATGGTGCCTTCTGCGTCAAATGGAACTATCTGCTATTGTCTCATCAGCGAAAAGTTGTTGATGCTGCCCGAGAGTCGCGAAAAGTGCGTCAAAGGTGGCGGAACGCGGACTTGACAGGGATTATACAAACGTTCTGAACGACACCAAAGACAAGAAAAGGGAAGAAAATGTGAAATGGCGGAGTTTGAGTCCTTTTCCTTCCCAACTAAGTGCCACTGTAGCCAATTAAAGTCATCTGGCTTGAACCACCTTGAACATCTGTTAGTGAAACACGCAGCCGGAGCTCACAAATACAAAGAATGACGTGAATAAAAAGGAAAAATGATATAATATTCCCCACCGGTGCAGTTACAAACATAGAAATACAGAAAGTGATTGTTGTTCAGTCTGGGAGGTTGTCAGAGGCGCTGATGACAGTGATAAAGCAGTTAAAGCTCCACCTTCACCTAAAAGATAAACAAGAATAAAATATTCAGGTCAATATGTTGACTTAAAGTGGTAAAATATCTAGTTAAAATAGAATGTTCAATTTAAAGGCCAAAACAGTTCAACTGGCTAAACATTAAGTTCAAGGGGCTAAATGTCCAGTTTGCACGTGCAAAGAATCATTACAGTGTAGCTGTTCATGCTTTTCTGCCCTTTGTGGCTTAATAATATGTAATAAAAGGTGGATTTATGATTAAAAACCCTGCCGTTGCTCCGGCGGCTTCATGTATATCGCAAACAAAGGACAAAAATGTCCTTTGTGACTTCTTTGCAAAACTGGAAAATCCAGAAAAGCGTGTCATATAAACCTAATAGCTCGGCCATCCTGTGTGGCTCTTTCTCCAAACAGTTCCATCTGATCTTTGTCCGTCGTTCCCGTGACTACCTCCCATCAGACGCCAGTGCTGGCAGCTTTGTTTTCATCTATATGAACTCTGTTTTTTTTTTTTTTTTTTTTTGAAGTTAAGGGCCCTGGCTGAGCTGGAGTCATGTTTAATAACTGTCATGCAGCGTGGTGGCCCTTGCGCAGAGGTGAAGCCTGCTTGCTCAGCATGTGCACGGTGACGGGGCGCCATGTTGCTGACTGCTGATGCACCGGTGAGTTCGGATGCGCAGGCATCTTATCCAGCACCGGCCCCTGACTCGTACGCTGGGGCGCTTACCGCAGGGGGTCAGGAGCGTTTGCACGAATCAAACACGCCACTTTCCGAAGCTTACGGCCCTTTGCTCAGCTGTGTGCAGGTGTAAACACGCCATGTGCACCATCGGCATACAGCAAAGACACATCCATCCATATTGTTACAGACGCGTCACCACCCACACGCGCAGGCTGCCGTTGCTCGCCTTCACCATCCCATTCTTCCAGTCGCACCCGTGACGGTAATGGGAAGCACACGTGGACGCGAGTGTTAGCAGGCTCTCTATGTGGCGTGAGTCACTCTTCAGATACTTCCTGTTATTAGAGAGCTGCTCTTTAAAGCTACCTCCCTCGCTCTGACTCCACTCCTGCTTTCCAAGTCAGAGGGAATGTCAGGCCAGATACTCCAAGGTGTCCTCTCCCTCCCTCTTTTTAAGCCTTTAAGCAGTCGGAGTGGAGAAGACTTCCTGTCGAACGCCCTGGGGTCATTTTTATTTTTAAATATGCCTCGATGAACCTTCACGCTAACAGAAAAGTCACTGTGCAGTAATGCCTTTGCACACTGTTGCACGTCTGAGGCAATCAACCATCCATAATGCACCGTTTGGGGCAGTGATTTTGTGTTTATTTGTGTTGGCTGAGCTCAGGCTGAATTTCTCTTTCACTTTTTATTATTAGGTAATAAACAGACTACAGCACATAGTTAATACCAGGCAAGAATTTAGCATGGCAGGGTAAGATAGTTATTACCGCTGGGGCTGCTGGGTAATCCTCAGGAGGGAGAAATCCTTTATCTGGCTTTTACTTGTTTTTTTATTAGCTCGTCTGTTTTTTGTGTGTGTGTGTGTGTGTGTGTGTGTGTGTGTGTGTTTCTGTCATGAACTTTCAGAAATATTTCACAATCTGTTTAAAAAAATGACAGTGGAAAGACTGAGAGGCTGACGGTGATGAACAGTGCAGAGAACAATGTGGCGAAAAGGCTGTTTTGATTAACTCGTGCACACAGAAAACACTTCACACACCAGAGCAATAACTTCCTCCTGCGTTTCCCCCACAAATCAACTTTTCCACTGATGATCACGTTCATCCAGAAAAGATCCCAAATGCTTGTTTTTACACTCTAATTAAGCTTAAACTTCCTCCAGTAATGACACATGAATGCCTTTAGCCCACAGTTTATCTACTTTTGTCTTAAAATGGCGTTGGAGCCTGCTGCTTTCACACGCCGTCTCCCGGTGACTGACATCTCCAGCCCCCTTGTGCGCAATTAGTTCGTAGAGCATTAGCGACCGCACGCTAATTGTCAGCTGGCGAAGGACTGCAAGGAGAAACCCTCAAGGATACACCTCTCTGCGGGGGAAGGGGGGGCAGTGTCGGTGGCGAGGGGGCTTTGTTGCCTAGCCAGCACACAAGCAAATACAGTAGGCAGCGGTGGGAAGCCCAGGTCTCACCATACGACATGAAATATTGATGGTATATCACATTACCCTCCCTGTTTCTGGACTTTGTTTGCTGCCACACCTTCATCGGTTCAGACGAGGAGGAACAAACTCGACTGTTCTTATGAAATATACCAATTTAAAGATGCAGGACCTGCATTTTCTTTATCTGAGACGTTCACTTTGTGGTAGAGCTGCAGCCATGCGCTCATTTTGACTTTAACTTTGAACGTGCCCAAAGGCTTCCGGAGTGAATCTGCTCGGTTTTGAAATTAAGAAGAACTGCAGTCTTTTATTTCCAAACAGTTAGAGGAAGAAGCTCTCTCTCTCTCTCTCTCTCTCTTTCTCTCTTTCTCTCTGTCTGTCTGTCTGTCTGTCTCTCTCTCTCTCTCTCTATCTATCTTGTTGACTCAATCTGAAACAGCTTTTTTGGATCTTGCTGACTTCCTGGTTGCACTCTTCCCCTCCCGTTCATCTTTAAAATATTCACGCCCCCCTTCTTTTTTCCTGCACTTCTCTTTTGACCACCTTCTTATCAAATTCCTAAGGTTGAGGAGGGGAAGCCAAAACAACTGCTAACGCTACTCAAGCAGCTCGCAGCTTCACCGTACCCAAAATCCCACATTATGACAGCTAATGCAGGAGCAGCAGGGAGGCTAAAGAAGATGTGGCTCCTGTTGTTTGTTAGTTCTGGGTGTGTGCGGTGGGTGAGATGGAGGGGGTCGGGTGACTGGAAAGCCCTCTTGGTGCATTGTGAAGGTGACTGATTGAGGCGTCCCAGGTTGTGTTCTGTCGCTAATGCGGTTACATGTTGTAATCGTACAGTAATAACATCATAATCCCATCTAGAAAGAGAAACTGTGGACTGTGTATACAGTGACTGAGGCCATTTCCTGTGCGTGTGTGTGTCAGTGCATTTTAAGCAGAGGTGACTGCAGGAGGCAGCCTGGTGGATACTGCAGCGCTTTACATTGTCTCCAGTTCTCCTCCTTCACCCTCCCCTACCGCCTGACTTTCAGCAGAATTATCACTCCAAAAACACACACACGAACCTTGAATATGCAGCGGTGCAGCCGGTGCAGGTGCATGCATGAAAATCCCAGCACACACGCTAAAAAGAACACCCAAGGTGATTACAAGAAGACCTGAAGTGTACACATGCAAAACACTCTGAAGGGAGCTGCTTGATCCCTCCAGCAAAACAGTAAAAACCCTAGCCCTCTCACACACACACACACACACACACACACACACACACACACACACATGCATTAGTTCATTCAGAGGCAACCATGCATGTTCAGAGACAAGAAGGTGAAAGATAGCATGGGAAAAAAACAGCCACCGGGGATCCGCTGAGGATATCACAGTGCTGGCTTTCATCGTCCCGCCTAACGCTGCTCGGCGAGCCCGCTTCGCGCCAGGATCCCATTGCACAAGGCAAACAGGAAGTCGGGCCGCGCAGCTGCTGGTGTACCTAGCCGCGAGAGCGCACATGGTTTATTTTATGGTGACAGCGACCCCTTGACACTGGGAACAGGAAGTCTCGGCTACTGTCTCTCAGCTCTTTATCCAAAAACACAGAGTGGCGTGTGTTGGTGTGGTGTGTGTTTGAAAGCGGCAAGAGAGGGAAAGGAGAGGTGGTGTGTAGGATGTAATTCTATAGCATCCACTGGTTTCCCTGTATTGTTTTTACATAAAAATCCATATGCGATTAGTTTTCCTCTAATTCTGTCCTGTATTTTTGGAGGTCTTTGAACACATCTTCAGTTCTCCTGATTGAGACATCATCCTTTTTACCTCATGCACGCACACTTGCAATGATGTGCTAATGAACACATCGCCCCGAACACACTGCCTGACTGACATTGTGTCTGACATTGAATCTGGTGGTAGACAAGCGCTCAGAGGCATGTGATGGGTGCGCTGGCGAGGGGCCGGGTTCGACTCCGGGCGACACACCATATGATATTGATTATCTTTTGTTTGGCTATCTCTGCAACTCCTTGCCCTGAAGGACTTAATTCATGTTATTGTCTGGCATGGGGGCTCGTTTACTTCAATTTGGAGAGTGTGAGATCTCCTAAATAAGCAGCAAAACACTCCACGCAAGTGTCCATCTTTGTCTTACGAACTCTAAATGAACCACTTGCTGCCCATATGCTAATCAGAGTCCGTCATAGCTGTTTAAATCTATATAGCTGACATGCTAACACAATGCTTTTCTGAGGTAATTTCAGTCATGTAACCACTCTTTTGCTGGTTGTTAAGTCGTATTTTGACACTAAAGTTGACTGATTTTGATTTGCAGCTTTATTTTAGGTAGCTTTAGCATGTGTGCAACACTGTTTTAATACTCAGGGAGGAGCTCCGGCTAAGGTCGCGGCTGAAATGGGCCTGCCACAGTTGATTTAGCTGACTGTGTTTGCATTATTTGGCATTTTGAAGCCGATCGACACTCTGTGAAAGATGATTAGAGCAGGAGCAGCTATCAAGTTCAGGGCCTCATATTTCCTGCTGTGCAGACACAAACTCTAAAACAGTTCTACATCTAAAAAACCTGCTCGCACGCCTACTCACCTCAAACACTCACCATTACACCAACCCCCACACTCACTTCTGGCTTTGTCAGCTCAGAAAAGTTGAAACTGATATGCAACTTTCAGGGCTTCTTCTGCTGCTGTTAACGCAGCACCAAAGTCACCAAAGTGGCAACTCGTGTGTCTGAAATCTGCACTTTGTTGTTATTGTTGTTGTTGAATCAAAGCATCGCGATTGTTTTACAGACTGAGCAGAGCCAGCACCAGTCGGAGCAGAACTGTGTTTTAGTTTGATGAACATTTAAATAAAAACTGTTCCTCTCTCGTGGTGCGATTCCTCCGGCCGTGGCTGCTTTTCCTCCATCATGTCTGATTGATTCCTGCAGGTCGATGGCGACAGCTGTCGGCACATAAGCATGGCGGCGAGCTGCATGAATTCTGTCCATCTTTGTGGCCACCAATCAGATGCAGTCAGTCGGATCTAGAACCGTAAACCAGCATCAGTCAGGTTAGCTTTGGAGGGCAGCTGATGGTTTTGGTGCTAGCTTAATTTTCCAGACATGAGCATTGCAGTAGATTGTCAAAATAAGGAGGAACACATTTATTGGTCTTCCAAATGGATGCCTTGTTACAATACAAGCAGTGGTAACAATTTCCAGCGGGACATGAAATGACTGTGTTTAATGGAAGAATAGTCGATGAGCTGTTGGAGCTAAAAAAAAAACAAAAAAAAGGCTAAAAGAGGCTCTTACTGGTACAGATGAGACTAAATTAAGACACTGGCATCTGTGAAATAAATCTTAAATTACACACTCCGGCTGATCCAGGAGCCCTTTTACTCTGTGATGAGAGTGTTTGCAAACTGCCACTGAGAGCAGCAGCAGGTGATTTGAGGCCCTGGCTCCTCTCCGGCTGAAGGACTTAATCACCTGCTGGAGCTGCTGCTCAGAGATCTACCCGTCTTTTCCAAACAAACACCAGCACGCAGGACGCTTGTTGAGTCAGATCCGGAGCCGGCTCGGGGCTTTGGTGCACGCTTGTCTGCCGGGCTGATGCTTCACCAACAGTTATTTAGCGGAAAGCGCGCAGAGACGTCTCCAGTTATCTCGATCGCGCTAATTATATCTGAGGCGTGTTGCCGTGTTTGACTTTCCTGCTTCTGCCACAGACAGCTGTTGTTTGCGCTGCTCCAAGTGTTCCCTCGAAGTTAGCAATTAGCCTATCTGTGTTTTATTTCACTGACGTGTGGTTGTGTTTGGGAGGGGGGGACAGGGTGGACTACCATCCTAAACCCTCCACCCACCCCCCCACACTGTCCTTTGTATAAAGTTGGGATTATTCAGGCACACATGCAGACTCCAGCCAGCAACAATGGCTGCAGAACAGAAGCATGTTCAAAACAGCTGACAAGGGAAGTGTTCAGGGCCTGACCTCATGCCAAAGACCTGGGTGGGGGTGGGGGGTTTGCACAGAGTTGCACCTAAACATCACAAGCAAACTCACACCAGCCTGTTGAATCAACTGTTTTTAATCCTACTTTCAGCCCCTCAAAGAGTTAAACAAAAAAACAAACAACAACAACAACAATAACAAAAAAAAAACAAACAACACCAACAACAGAGACGGCGTAGCAAGGTGAGAAAGGAACTCATGGTAAAAGCATGCATGGAGTGGGGCGGGGGTTGTGGGGGGTGGTGGCTGTTTCAGACTCTCCCTCCTCCCTCTTCCTCTGTCTTCTTTATTTCTCTCCTCTCATCTTTGTTCAAGGGCTGCCAGGCTAAAACAAACCACAGCGGCAGGCTGAACCAGAGTCAGCCATGATAGTTAGATTCTGGACTTTAATATCACCAATTATATGACCTTTGTTTTTTTCAAAAGAACAAATAACGTATTAACAAGAGACTCGGGAAGATGTTTATCGTCACCACCTTCCACTTTTGCTGTATTTCCTGGTTCAATGGCCGACAGTGACGCACAAACCCAGCTCCCAGCGCCATCTAAATGTCAGGGGTGTGCAGGGAAACACAAAGCTCCCTCACTGAAAACTCTTCTTTCTCCCCGTCACCCTCACAAAGCCTTGCATGCGCTCGTTTGTGAATCACTTGAGAGCATGACAAATGTGCAGTGGAAGTTTCAGAGCGTCCCCCTGGACTGCATTTGCATCTGTCCCCTCTGATCCATGCGCACATCGCACTGTACTGTCCATTGTGGAGGCGCAGCACAGACGCAGATAAGCAGCATACAGCAGGTTTATCTGCGGTTGGAGGAAGGTAGCAGGGCCAGGCCGGGCCAAGGTGTCTGCAGCGGCTCCACAAGCACTTTGCTGCTTGTGAAACGCTTTCAGAATGTTTCAGCCTCCAAAAACAAAAGGAGTCTTGTCCACTGCGCTAATCCCACAGGAGCGTTTCTGGAAGAAGGAGGGAATTACTGCAGATTTCAATCATGTGATGGATCATCAAGAACTGGGTTACAGCACTCGCTTGTTAGGCTAACGGACGGCCGGTGGCGAAGAGCGCTAACAGATCGGCTCGTCTGTCCAAAAAATGTAGGGGAAGGAAAGAGGAGGGGGTGAAGAGGGTTGTGTTCATAAGTATGGGTCGTGACCCTCCAGAGGGGGACTTTGAGTGCATCCCAAAGGGCAATGGTGGAAAAAAAGGAGAGTAAGAGTCATTAGCAGATTATCAGTCGGCAAAAATGTCTTTAATATCACAGATACCAGATAATCAAAGGTCACAAAATCTCTCAAGGTTCCTCTCAGTCACAGCCAAAACAGCCGATTACCGAGAGCTGAAGTGTTCTGGAAGAATTTGTAGAACTGAAATGAAGCGTTTAAACGTCCTCTCCTCAGTCTGTTTTCAAATACTCTAACATTAGCATCGATGCAAATAAGACTCCACGTGACTGGGGCGGCTGGGAATAGTTCATACCTTTATTTTGAAACTGGCTTCTGCATTTGTAATCTGAAAGAGCATTACTGTGACAAGATAGATAGCTGAGGATAAGATCCATAAACATCTGCTCAGGATGGATAGATTGGAACTAAACAGACCTGCAGTTGGAGAGAAAACAGAGTCTGAGCGGAGCAGAAATGTGGGAATTATGATCAGGATAACGTAAAGTTTGGATTTACATGCAAAGGTATGTGTTCCGCAATGATGGGAGGGGAATAAAGTCCTAAAAGGTGGTACTGGGTTTAAGAACTACTGCAAAAGAGCTTGAAATAATGGGGAAAAAAGACCTTGAAAAGGTTTGAAAACAAGTGATCCAGCTGATGGGATCAAAGACGTTTATGCTTCATTATTCAATATTACCAGCAGCCATCTTCCCCAGCGCCCATAAAAGTGTTTTCTCTAACAAGCTGCTGCCTTTCTTTCTGTAAATATTTCCTGTTTCTGTCACTGGCGATGTTCGAACCTGTGCTGCCGCTTTCACTTCGCTTTTCAGCATTATCTTTGTTTAAATCTTTCACCTCTTGGTGTTTGTATGTAGAATCGCTCAGTAATAACAGTGTAATAACTGACCTAAGGCAGAGCGCCACCTCTGGTAGCGTTAAGCCCATCGCTATTCTCCCCATAAATACGCTGCAATTAAAAATGCACTCGCTCCAACACCTCCATCAGTGTCTCTTCTTCTGGGTGTTACTGCACATCAAAGTTTCCAGCACTTTATTTCAGCTGGTCTTTGTGCCATCCCACACGTGCACGGACCCCCCCCACCCTCTTGTCTTTGTGTGAGACCCTCGCCTGTCCCTATTGTCATGTTAATGACCTGTTTGCTCCTGTTTCGCCGTGGCCTGCCATCCATCAAAGCGTCTACCCGTGTTTCATCTCTCCCACCTCGTTTCTACCTGTAACCAGGTCTGGATTTCTGTTAGCAGCCTGCAGAGGGAGCGGAAGACCTCAGGAGGTCTGGGGCTGCTCTGGGACCAGCTTTAAACGATGCCTAAGGGATCTGGGGCTGGAATTAGCCATGCTAGCTAGAACAGTATTTGTTAAGAGTGGAACTAAAGTGGCAGAAAATGAAACCAGGACCCAGAATCTGTGCTCCAGGATGGTCCTGGAGGAAACCGTAAACGTGTCTGGGAGCATTTTCAGGCTCAGATGTGAGGCGAGTTTAGAGGAAAGCTTCCAGTCTGGGCAGATTGTAATAACGCAGCAAGGATGGCGAGGGATTAATATTTAACAGTAATCTGGATGGGACAGATGGTCATTCATAAAATTGCTGAGGAAGTGTGATGATCGAGTTACATCGAGGCCAAGAAATAGTTATTAGAGAAAACCGAAATGATGACAAGAGACGATGAAGCTGGGATCTTTCTATATTTAGGAGGCGAGAGCTTGAGAACGTGACATCAGACCTACCAAAGACAGATGAGGACAAATACCTGAATTACAAAAGCCCTACGCTTTACTCTGGGCTCCGAACGCCTCGTCTAATTCCAGCGTCTTATTCCACAAAATAATGCATCAGCCTTCGTCCTGTCATGTAGCTTTAAATAAAGGACCAAAGAGTCTGAAAAGAGCTCTTAAATGAAGCATGTTGATGCAAATTGATCTCATAAAGAGAAGATCACATTCAGGGGCCCCGAACAAGAGATGATAAAGAATTAACTTCACATTTGAGGGGCAAAATATTGAAATAATATTTAACCCGACACATGACATCGGTGACTGAATTTGTGCTGAATAACTTTGTATAAACAGTCATTAAATCCTCCACTACAATAGATGTGCGGTTGTCCTGCCTCCACATCTTAGTGGAAGCGACGGGCTGTAATCTAAACCTCGTTACAGAAAGGATTGGATTATCTTTTACTCTTCGCTGTAACAAGCAGCGATTCATGACGGCTGCGTGGAAGGAAGCCGTCGCAACAATGAGGTCTTGTATGCGTCCACTTCCTGCCGCCATGGACTGTAGGGACGTCTTTGCTGCTCTGCCGACCTTCAGCATGAAATGAAAAGTGTCTGATGCCTCTGGTGCTTTTGGAGGGCCTTTCTCTTCTCCGGGAGATGGACGGCCATGCATTATTGATCACAAAACACTCAGTGCAATGCTATTTCATCTCTGGGGCGCAGCTGACCGGCGGCCTGTGTGTTTGCACATGAACATACAGTATTTACAGCAGTTTGAATTGATCTGTACCTCCACGACTACCCCCTCCACACACACACACACACACCCACACACACACAGACATGAACCCCCTTTACCTTCTGTTCTGTGTAACACCCGGTAGGAGGCTAAACGGCAGAGCTGTAGAAACACCCCCTCATCTCCACGTCTCTCTGCGCAGCCCTGAGAACCATGCGAGACAAAAGACGAAGATGGGCAGAGACGCACCATTGCAGGACAACGGGAGGGTGAGAGGCTGAAAACACCGCCTGCGACCAACAGCTGGCTTTATTTCACATATCATCCTCTGATTTATAGCCTATTTTTCCTTTTCCTGTCAGCGAAATTTTCACAATAAAACAATGAGGTGATCAAAGAGGAAGGACCAGAGAGGCTCATGGCCTTACCTATGCCCCCCTACGGTGAGGACGGTCACAGGGGAGGACACCCACGGCGATCAATGTCTGTTGCTGTTTCCGTGACACCGTAGAATGAGCAGCTTCACAGCTCTCTGACAGCACGGGGGGGCGGTGGACTCCACCACATCTGGGAGGAGAGAAATGGAACCGAACAAGGTCACTCCAAAGGTTAGACCTGTCACTCCCCCTCTTCCCCGCACCCAACAACCCAACACTATCTGGGTGCGCTGAAGGCCGATGAGACAGAATTTATTGTCCATCTCCAGGACCAGTCAGGGCTTCGAATACGCTGGCAGATCGTGGCTGCGAAGCCAAAACATTAGCCTGCCTGTGCAGGGTGAGGATGGATGCTGTTGAAGACAGAAGCGAAAGCGAAACTCAGATTGCTTTCACACCTGGATTTCAATTTGAGGAAGCTGCTCCGAAATGAGGGGAAGTTAGATCGTTAGCCTGGTTAACTTGGACTTGTGTCAACGAAATGCGCTAAAAGAAACGCATTAAATGTGGTCAGAAGAGTGTTTCAGGACTGTTGTTGCTAGCTTACAAGTGTGCTGACATTAGTTGACATCTAGCATACATGAATGAGGGCGTGTGGAGGCAACTCTGAGGTCTGACCCTAAGAAAGGGCGTAGCGCTGCAGATATACTGGGTCAGAGGCCCAGCAGGTAAATAAACCAACTGTTTCCAAGCAAGTACAGGGTTGAGTATGTTTGAAAAGCTGAAAAAGAGGAGCTGATTTAGGTTTTGTCCTCAGATCACAACAAATTGTGTGTATTGTCTCGGATTCTTCACACAGATACGAGTTTCCTGATGATCCCTCTCCCACAGCCCACCACAATTTCAGTGATTGATCATGCCTCTCTCAGTTGCAGCGAGAGAGGAGAGGAGAGACCACAGAGACAGCAGCAGAGAGGCAGGAAAGAGGGGCGTGGACAGTCCCACAAGGTCAGAGCGATGTCCACGCTTTTGTTTCCAGTGCTGAGATCAGTGAGCCGCTGCAGCTGCCAGAGAGGACAGGCAGAGAAAACTGGTGGCCCGGCAGAAACAGATGTTCTTACAGAATCGACATGCACCGGCCGCCGGCCATCTTTCGCTGAAAGACGAGGCGGCCCACTTCCCCTTTTTTGGTTGAAACAAAGACGGTGAGAGAAGCTCAGGGAGACAGGTTGCTGATGTAAACAGGATCAGATACAGTCAGATTTACATCCTGATAAGGTCTTTTCACTGCATTTTAATATGTGTGAAATTCTTCAACAGCATGAGAAGGTCATGAACTCTTCTACTCCTCCTCCTCATCTTCTTCTTTATTATGTCACACTGTTGCAAACATGTCACATCATGAATTATTTTCCAAGTTGCACCAGGACATTATTCCAGATAAAAATTCTGATTCGTTCACTGATTTTGTTGATGCATGTTCAACTCTTATTTTCATCTGCCTGCTCCCTCACAAGTACATATTTAAATGTACACTGCACTTTTTTTAAGTTCCAACTTCATATGTTTTTTCCATCCTTCCTTTAATAATCTATACAACAGAGTCTGTTAATTATACTTAATTATACTAAAAAACTCTTTAACACTCAGAATACAAAGCACCTTATACTATTCCACTGCGTGTTGTTGATATATTCAGACCCAGAGATTTGACTGAAACAAAGACAGGAAGATAAACACGTGATCAAATACATTTATAGTGATTTGGCTCCCTCTGATGGACAAATGATTCCCATTATTATTTACGTTAAACCTCTCAAATCTAAAAAGCTGCGCCACATGATAATCATAAATAAAACCTAGAATTGGATTGCTAACCAATTTAACGCATTTTCGATAAAAGCCTGCGACAATAATTAGCCATTACTGACTGAAATTTAATTTGCGTTCCCCCTTCTATTTATGATAGAGACTACAATTGTCATGATCATATAGTTTTGATCATATAGTTATGTGCGTGTGTGTGTGTGTGGGGGGGGGGGGGAAGGAGGATCCTTACTACTTACATTGATTGATATGGGTTCCTGAATACTGAATACAGTATGAAGAAAGTGTCATGTTATCTTTTACAGTTTACATTATTTGTTTTTTCTATAGAAGAACAGTGTTGATTGTAACAAACGCTATATAAATAAAAAGTTAATTGAATGTACATTTGGACATATACATTAATTATGTTAAATGTTTATCAATGATTCAGATTTTGGATAGAATGAGGACAGTTTAAAAGCATTAAATGGCGAAAAGGATTCGATAACTCTAAACTACAAAATAGTGTTCCTTTCTCTGGACGCTAGAGGTCTCCCTACTCCACGCAGCCGCGTGTCTTCGCGGGTACGACGCTGCTGTCTCCAGACGAGCCAGTCGCCATTTTGAAAAGCAAATCGTTCACAGCACACCCACTCCGAGTACTGGAACTATGCCGCGGGGCCGGCCTCGCAAACTGAGAGTTCAAAGCAACGACGAAACAGGTAACAAGTACCAAAATGCAAGGAATAAAAAATACAGATTATCGGCTATCCAAATAACCCGGCGACGTTTTTGCAAACGCCTCAGGGTCTTAAATAATAACACTTCAATGTGATGTATATAGTCCCCGGATATAGTATTGCGACGGGCTTTGCTTTGTGCGGCGAAGGAGCGATCGAGGCGGAATGATATTAATAACATCTCGGTACCTCTTCTTATTGGCTTCCAGTGTAATTTGGTGTCCACGAGAATGAGGAGCGCAGATCTTTGTGTCTTTAGTTCGTCGTACAGTTTTCCACACTTTACCTCCGTTTACCTTGTTATTCACTGTTAGCTCGACCTTGCTAACTAGCGCGCCTCGCTACCATTAGCCCCGCTGCTAACTGGCAGAGGTTGGCCATTGTTATTTTGCCCGTTGATGCGCTGAAGCGAAGTTGTCCAGCCCGACGTGGGTCAGCTGTGTGCAGTTTGAATAAGTGCGGTAACGTGGGTGACATTCTCGGACTGACAGCGCTCTATAGAAGCGTTTGGTGTTTGTGCTTCTTTACTTCGCTAGCCTCGAGTGGGTTTATACATTTATGGTCACTCAGCAGTTTAGAAAACTTAAAAATTCGTCTCAGCTTGGGACTGATGCTATGCTTTTATACGAATTGACAGTGAAATCAAACTAGTTGACCCGGTGTTGATGAATGGATTTATTTAATCCGTTGGAGCCACACACTGTCCTGGAAGCCGGCAACATTTAACCATGTATGCTAGCTTCATCAAAAGTGTCAACAATGCAATAAAAGTAAACATTTAGCGCTATTGTGTTTAAAAACAAATTTAAATCAATTTACCCAATTTCAAAAGTTAAAATCATATTTTTTTTTTAAAAAAATCACCAAACACCCAATTACGCAATAATTTTTTCTTTGTGTTTCTGCTTGGCTCCAGGATCATAAATATCTGCAGTAAAGACAGGGCATTCACACTTTGTAAAACTTGTAAGTTTTCTCCTACATAATTTTGCTGAAATCATAGCAGTAAATTAATTTTACGGCTGGCACAAAACAGCCATTTTATAATAAATGATGTGCAGTCTGGAAGTTATTTCAAGCAGATGGTGTCCACATATGCAACCATCATAATATGTATTTTGGCAGTTTCCTTATGACCATTACTGTTTATAAAAGTTGGAACGTGTGATTTAGTTTTATAAATATGACATGGAGGCATTTTTCAAGTATGGCATTAGTGTAGTAATTCCTATGTTTACATTTACTTAACAACCAGAAACAATTGAACACACCTAAAAAATGACCAATAGTATTTCTTACTGCTGCTATTTACTATTTATTCTATGTTTTTTCTATGGTATAATGTACATTTCTATATTTATTTGGTTATTTGTGAATGCATTTCTTGACCGGAAATGCAGTCCAGTACTGTTGAACTTGTTGACAGGCTATTAAACATGACATTTAAACAGTCAGAAAGTAACAATAAAACTCCATGTAGGATGTGTGAAAAAAAAAATTGTCACTAAGGTTCTCCACATCTACCTGCAGCCTAGTCTCATCAGGAGGTGGCCTTTGGAATTCAGCACATCTCTCTCTCTCTCTTTAACTCTGTGCAGATCCCAGTGATGGCAAAGTGGACGGATTCAGCGATGGGGAGAAGAAATGCACTATATGTTCTCAGGTCTTTACCACTGACAGCCAGCTGCAGAAGCATCTTCGCGAGCACGAGAGCAACGATAAGGTAACTACAGCAGTTGCTTGTGGCTGTAGTGTGTCAGCAGAAGTGTGTCAAACACCGTATCTGCCCTCCAGAACCATACACCACACCATGTCCTTGAGCAGTCAGGACCAAAACAGATGTTAGAGTCACTGAGGTTCTTCCAAACTTTTAGAAATCTGCGGGGCAGCAGGATTTTTGTTGTCTGTGTCTCGATACGATCCTCTCTGTAAGCTCTGAATTTTGTTGAGTTCTTCCAAGGTGTCAAGTGAGTTAATTGTAGATGAGGACACAACCTGTGAAAAATGTTAACGTGCCATCTGTTCTTGGCAGCCTCACAGATGTGACCACTGCCCGCAGACGTTTAACATGGAGTTTAACCTCACACTCCACAAGTCCACGCACACAACATCCGACTTCACCTGCCCAGTCTGCAATAAAAGGTTCTCCCGCATCGCCAGCCTCAAATCGCATATCATGCTGCATGAGAAGGAGGAGGTTGGTAACCAGTCAGCCCAAGATAAAACCTGTGGTGCCGGTCCATCCGAAAGCATAACTCCCTGGGTTTGTCCTCTCCTGGCTTGCAGAATCTGATCTGTCCAGAGTGCGGAGATGAGTTTGTCCTGCAGAGCCAGCTCTCCCTGCACCTGGAAGAGCATCGCAAAGAGCTGTCGGGTATCCGAGTCTACATATGCAAGACCTGCGAAAAGGAGTTCAAGACGGCGGCACACCTCAAAGAACACATGAAGAGTCACGCCAAGATGAGGTTGGTGGGGGTCACGGCTGGGTAAACGGAGTAAAATGGGTCAAGTAATGTGCTGGACTTATTGACACTTCCCGTATTTTTCTGACTATAAGGCCCACTTAAAATCCTTTAATTTTCGGAAAAATTGACAGTGTGCCTTATAATCCGGTGCACTTTATGTATGAATTCTGGTTGTGCTTGCTGACCTCGAACCGATTTTATGTGGTACACGGCGCTCAAAAATCTGTCAAAATGTTTTAGTACGACTTTGGTAAGTTACGAAGCCGCACCGCTTGATGGGTTGTCGGAGCATTACGGCTACCGTGGTCAGGAAGCACGCTGAGTAATGCGTACTGTGCTTCAACATTCCGGTAATATTATGGTCTGTGTCTAAGGACTCCAAAATGGCACCTATTAAGAGACATGCTTACAAAGCGGATTTCAAACCTAAGGCTGTCAGCCATGCAGTAGAACATGGGAATAGATCAGCTGCGAGAGAATTCAGCATTAATGAATCAATGGTACGGAAGTGGAGGAAGCAAGAAGATGACCTGTGCCATGTAAAGAAGGCCAGAGTTTCCGAGGGAACAAAGCGAAAAGTTTCTGGCCGGCGTCATCATCAAGGCTAACCCGAAGGGCTGGATGGACTAGGAGGAGATGAGTGAGTGGCTGAGAGACATTTATGTCAAGAGACCGGATGGCTTTTCCCACAAATCTCCGTTCCTTTTGACCTGTGACTTTATGCACACCCATCTGACCGATGCTGTCAAAAGCCAAGTGAAGCAAACTAATTCGGAGCTTGCCATCATTTCGGGTGGATTAACCAAAGAACTCCAACCGCTAGATATTGGTATCAACAGGTTGTTCAAAGTTAAATTAACACTGGATTGACAGAAAGCGAACACACATTCACCAAGACAGAGGCAACCCCGGGCAAGTTACTCCACTATCTGCCAATGGATCGTGGATGCCTGGGCTAAGGTATCAGTCTCAAGTGTCGTCCGAGCTTTCACAAAGGCCGGAATCATCACTGATAAGTAACAGCAAAGAGACTGACTCGGATAATGACAAGAGGGATCCGGGCACACTTGATGCCGAAATCGCCCAACTGTTAAACTCGGACACTGAATATGAAGAATTTGATGGATTTGTAGAAGAGGAATGAACTGGAAAAGTGGGTGTATTGTTTTGTATTTTATGTGTTACAACTGAACAATGTTGAGTTATTGAGTTATACAAAGTTTGACTTACCGGTATCTGGCTGTTTTGTTTTGCTTAATGCGCCATATAATCCGGTGCACTTTATGTATGAAAATAGACCCGTTCATTGATATTGCGCCTTATAGTCCCAAAAATACGGTTCTATCCCTAAGTCGTAGGTATTTTACAGATATATTGACGGTTTAATACTTTGTTTGCTCCTCCACAGGCCCCTCACTTCTAGTTCCAGAAACTACAAGAAAAACATTGACCGCAGTGGCTTCACCAACAGCTGCCATCACTGCGGAAAGACCTTCAAAAAGCCCAGCCAGCTTGTGCGGCACATCCGGATACACACAGGTAAATCAGAGGATGTGCCTGGGACAACAAATCAAGGGATGTAGGTGGCCAATGCCACCGGCTTTACTGGTCTGGAGCTAACAGGTGACACAAACACAACAGCTGGCAGATTTGCTTCGCTGCAAAGCTTTCAAAAAGCTACTGAATTTAGTTCCAGCAGAACCGGCAGCTGCACACCTCAGCCCAGTTCATCTCTGCTGTCACACCAGGATGTGGCGTGGTTAGAATTATGATCTGCTGTTAAGATCTGAGTGTTGCCGTGGTGAGGCTGAGGGTGTTCAGGCTGTTTTGGGTTCAGGTGAGGTTCCCACCTACATGTTTACTCATAAGAGTCCAGACAGCTCTTAAGATGACGATGTGACACATTTTTCTGGGAGGCAATAGAGAGAGAAACCGATGTTTTATCTTCTCATGAGCGAGTAAATGGAGCGAACAACAGAAGGATATAGACGGATGGTAATGTTCTAAAAAATCTTCTGTAAAAGATTTAATAAACTTATTTTTCCTCCAGGGGAGAGGCCCTTTAAGTGCACCCATTGCGGGAAGGCTTTTAACCAGAAGGTGGTGCTGCAGACTCACATGGCGAGACACACTGGAGAGAAGCCTCACCTGTGCATGTTCTGCCCAGCATCATTCTCCCAGAGGGGGAACCTGCACTCCCATGTCAAGAGGGTTCATTCTGAGGTGAGAACACAGAGCTGTGAGAATGTGGTGCTGCAGCAGTCATTAGTGAAGAGTAAAATAACACAAACCACGTTGAGGAAATGAAAAGCAAATTTGTGCTGTTCTTTTGCTGCTTGGTGGACAGACATTTTAGATCTGATGCTATGAATAGTAGAAATAGTGCTGTGCCTGCTCATTAAATGAAAAACACCTTCTAGTTTTAGCTTTTGTTTATTAGATGAACAGTGTTTCATCATTTCCATTTCCAACATATAATAGCCTCTCTTTGTATCACCATCCCTCCCTCCCACAACATGCTGCAGTCAGAAACTGTTCCCTTTTGTTTGTCTGCTGGAACAAACAATTCAATTCAATTTTATTTATATAGCACCTTTTACAAAAAAGTTGTCTCTAGGTGCTTTACAGAGGTAGAAACCCAGAGCCTGAACCCCCAGGTAAGCACAGTGGCAAGGAAAAACTCCCTTTTAACAGGAAGAAACCTTGAGCAGGACCAGGCTTACAAGGAGGAACCATCCTGCTGAAAGTCAGCTGGGTAAAGGAGGAATAAAAGAGGGAGACAGGACAGAGAGAATAAACAGAGAGAGAGAGGGAGAACAGATGCAGTCATAGAAATACAAACAAAATACAATCATAGAAATACAAACAGACATACGTATATAATAGATATATACATAATACTGCATAGCAGGTTGTTATAAAAGAGGAACAGAATAGGCAGGTTTTAATGTAAAAGGGAAAAGCATAGGCAGGTGCTGACAGTGGACCCTGGGTTTGTCAGAGGCCGAGGTCCGTGCAGCACGAAGGTCTGGAGATGGAAGAGAGAGAGAAGAGGGGGAGAGACACAGAACGGCAAGGAAGACTGGATACATTGATAATCCCGGTGAGGAGAGGAGGTGAGGTAGTGGTTGGTGTTGAGGAAGTGGGGAACTGTTCAGTGGATCATGTTTGTGTCCCCAGCAGCGTAGCCTATAGCAGCATAGCTGTGCTAAAAATGGAAGAATAAGAGTTTGATGACCCTATTCTACCTGTAACTGTGAGAACTGACTGTAACTAGATCTATCAACCCTATACACTTTGTTTTAGGCTAGCTATATGCTTTACTGAACAGAAAGGTTTTAAGTTTGATCTTAAAAGCAGATGTGGTGTCTGCCTCTCGGACCCAGGTTGGTAACTGGTTCCACAGTAAAGCTGCCAGTCTACTGCTCCCAGTCTACTTTGATGAATTCTGGGAGCTACAAGTAAACCTGCACTCTGTGATCTGGGGGTTCTTTTAGGAATATACGGAACTATGAGATCCTGCAAGTATGATGGAGATAGTCCATTGAGAGCTTTATATGTTAGAAGGAGAATCTTAAAATCTATTCTAGATTTCACCGGAAGCCAGTGAAGTGAAGCTAAAACTGGAGAGATATGCTCCCTGGAGCTGGTTCCTCTCAGAACTGGATCGTTCTGGATCAGCTGCAGGTTATTAATGCAATAATTTGGACATCCTGACAGTAATTAGTTGCAGTAGTCCAATCTAGAGGTAACAAAAGCATGGACGAGTTTTTCAGCATCACCCTGTGACAGGATGCTCCTGATCTTGGCAATATTACGGAGGTGAAAGAAGGCGGCCCTAGAAACCTGTTTAATATGAGGGAGAAATGACATGTCCTGGTCCAAGATAACTCCCAGGTTCCTTGCAGCTGTACTGGAGGACAAAGTAATGCCATCCAAAAATCAGGGTGAAGCACTAATCTGCTTGTCTTACTCGAAGACTTGAGTAATGAGCCTGACGATGCCCCGCGCGCAGTCTTAGATGTAAAACTGGATATCAAACCTGCTAGAAATCCAGGCTGCTTGTAGTGACGTAGAAAGAGCTACAGCCAATGAGAGCAGACATGGACGTTGCTGCAAAAATAACAAAGTGAAATGGAGCAGTACAGCGGCTGCAGCAGAGCAGAGCAACAAGAAACGACAGGAGATAGAAACATGGTTTTGTGTGAGGTCAGTGGACACAGGAGACTCTGATTCAGCCACTGTCCGCACCAACCACGCCGACTTTTTGCACCAATCTGCATGCTACTACCGCCGCAGTATAAACAGAACAAAAGGTATCTACAAAAACTGAGTAGCTGTGACCCCGATCTTGAAGCCATTTGAAGTTGTGTCATTCTCTCATGTTTTTTTGTAAATTGTAAATTTTGAGCTGTACATAGTTGTTTTATAGTTTTAATAAAGGTGTACTAGTCTGTATTTTTTGGACTAAAAGTCCCCCCAGAGTCCATCCAACTATCCATCTTCCTCCACTTATCTGGCGTCGGGTCGTGGGTGCAGCAGCCTAAGCAGGGAAGCCCAGACTTCCCTCTCCCCAGCCACTTTCGGCTCAGCTCTCTCTTCACCACAACGGACCGGTGCAGAGTCTGCATTACTTCAGACGCCGCACCGATCCGCCTGTCGATTTCCCGTTCCATTCTTCCGTCACTCGTGAACAAGACCCCGAGGTACTTGAACTCCTCCAATTAGCGCAGGATCTCCTCCCCGACCCGGAGGAGGCACTCCACCGTTTTCCGGCTGAGAACCATGGCCTCAGATTTGGAGGTCCTGATTCTCATCCCGGCTGCTTCACACTTGGCTGCGAACCGGTCCAGCGAGAGCTGTAGGTCACGGACCGATGAAGCCAACAAGACCACATCATCTGCGAAGAGCAGAGACCTGATCCTGAGGCCACCAAACCGGACCCCCTCAACACCACGGCTGCGCCCCAGAGTCGAATCAGTCGAAAAAATGCTTCATGAATAAGAAAAATAAATTACACTAGACTATAAGTGGCATTTTGAGGGGAAATTTATTATTACAAGGGTTACAAAATTCAGGACCAACAACAGACATTTCATTCGTAAGGGCAAATTACGACGCGCTGCAGCCACGTACTTCCCGTGTCAGTTCTTACTGGCAGCGCAGTCGGTCACGCCTCCTGACGGAGAGAATCGCGCTGTGTGGACACTCCCATCTCAGACGGGTCTTGTAGTGTGGACACGCAGTGCTCCCATCGATCCTGTCGAGTTGCGCGGTGTGAACACTCGGACACCCCGCCGACTCTAAAAAATCGTGCCGTGTTTACTAGGCTTTAGTGTCACCAAGGTTGAGCAAGTCAAGCTGTGCTCCAGTTGTCGAAGCTGGAGGCTAATATATTCTGTCTAATGTCTGCGTCATCCTAACAGGGTTCTGGAAAAAGCCCATTAATCCACCAGGTGATAAGAGTAGCGCCTAACAGATTGCTTTCAATATTGTGGCTCTAACTGGGAACAGTGGTTCTTCAGGGGCTTTTCAGGTGCAAAGGGCTCATTGAAAGATGCTAGCCTGACAATATTAAAGATGCTTTGTTGGAAAATAATTTGGTTTTGAAGTCAGAACCAACCGAGAATATTTTAATACTAAAAGTTTAAATGTTGGACTGAGACCCGCCTTTTTTCCCACGAAGTAACTGAGGGTGATATCATACCCGTGCTCTTGGGGATCTTGTTTTGTTACCCAGTCCTTTGTTTCCCTGTATTATCTCTCTGTGGTGCATTGTTTGATAATCTCCCTAAAAAGTCCAGTTGGTTTTTATTCCTGCACTTAGAGCAAAATAAATGATTGATTTTTGTCTCCTGTCCTACTATGCACATGAGTGCTGTGTATCCCATCCTAAAATCCTCCTGGGGGGGGGGGGGGGGCGGGGGGTTGCTTGAATTACAGCTGGAAAACTAAAGAGCACCACGACTTGAATAATGCAGCTAATCTTCACAAGTGTTCTCCAGTGTTCCTGTTCCACATTGTTTGCACTTATGATGGGCCAACTTCTCTGAATAGATAAATCCCTTGGCAATGAGATACATGAGCAATGCATCAGAATGACCCACATGAGTAAAAGCCTCACGAGTAGAGAGAATGAAATGTGCGGCACATCTGCTCAGGTTGTAACACTGTCTCATCAGCCATTCGTGAGACATTCTAAAGTTTCATTTTAAGTGGTTTTTAAACTAACACTCATTCAAATTACAATCTGCTCTGGAATAATTATCACACACACCAGATATTCCAGAGTGGCCATCACAACTCCTCCATCTTCCCTGGATTCCTTCAGGGATGAGTTTCGGGCCCCCTGTGGTTCTGTGCTGTGAATTCAGTCCTAGATACAGAGAAAATACTGAAATCAACCCTAGTTAAAGGTAAAATTCTGGTGGATAGTCATGAATGGCCTTTCAGACAGTCTCCTAATCCAGAAAAATATACTCCCCTTCACTGAACTCAGTTCCTTTAGGTGTTTGACCATCTGGAGCTGAGCATTAACAAACATACCTATAACAAGGATTAATAGCTTCTTGTCCTCCTTCAGAATAAAGACTTGCCACTCTTCCAGTGCATGGACTGCAGCTGCTCTTTCAAGAAACTAGGCAGCCTGAACGCCCACATTAGCAAGATGCATATCTCTGTGATGGAGGTGCCCTCCAGCACGCCGGTAAGGAAAGAAAACACAAGCCTCATATGTCTAATAACCTCTCTGGTATTTATTCATTCTTTTGACCTTTTTGAATTAAATGTCATCATGCTGCTGTTCTTTACATGGATGAGGTTTGGCTTCATAAATGATGTCAGCCGCTGTGTTTTATGTATTTGGATTTTCAGAATAGCGTCTTTCAGGAGTGTGTACATGGCTCTTCGTCACACTGCTGCTCATCACCTTTCTCCTGCTGTTGTAGGAAGCAGAGACAGCAGGCCAGGCTCCCGGAGGCTCAGAGGGCGGGGAGGGGGTGACAGATGTTATCCAGCAACTTCTGGGGCTGTCTGAACAAGTCAGTGGAGAGGCAGCTCAGCCCCAGGCTCCAGGACCAGCCATCACCATGGATACAGCTTTAAACCAGGACATCCTACAGGTGAGTGAGGGACTTTCAGTTCAAGATCAAAGATCTGTGAAATGAGACAGAAAAGCAGCAGTGTGTCTGTTTTCTTTGGTAGCAAGCTCTGGAAAACAGCGGGTTGAGTGTGGTGCAGCCACAGGGTGATGCTGCATCCAGAGAGCCGCAGAACCAGACGAGTGAAGGTTCGACACTGGAGAGCAAGAAAGTACAAGGACCTGAGAAACCAGTGAGGGAGAAGAAAAGAAGCATTTTCAAGAAACCTATACAAATGCCAGGTAGGAGCAGTCTGTGTTCTAAAGAATGATCATTTTAAAAAAGCTGCTTTAATAACAAATACAAATCATACGAACATCGACTGTAAGACTTCTGCCTTCATCTTCCTTTTTTTTTCCAGGCTTGATTCGGGAAGAGAACGGCGTTCGCTGGCACGGCTGTCCCTATTGCTCCAAGGAGTTCAAGAAGCCCAGCGATCTCGTCCGCCACATCCGCATCCACACGCACGAGAAGCCTTTCAAGTGCAAGCAGTGCTTCAGAGCTTTTGCTGTTAAGAGCACCCTCACAGCACACATGAAAACGCACACGGGTATCAAGGCGTTCGAGTGTCAGTGCTGTCTGAAATGCTTCTCCACTTCTGGCAGCATGAAAGTACACATGCGTCTCCATACAGGTGAGGAGTGGGTCTGTTTCACACGAGATTCCATTTAAAATCAAAGTCAAATGAAGCTTTAAACACATCTGTCACCTAACTCCTCATGTCACTTCAAGAGTGTGGTGTGAATTACCTGTTGTGGTGGGGTTCATTTTATTTGCACAGCTGATTTATTGATCTTTTTTTTTTCTCACTATTTCCCTCCAATTTCCCTCCAAGGTGTCCGTCCTTTCCCCTGCCCCCACTGTGACAAGATCTTTCGCACGTCGGGCCACAGGAAAACACACATTGCATCTCACTTCAAAAGCCTGCAGCAGAAGAAACACAAGTTCACCCGAAAAACCAACAAAGCCAAAGTGTCCAAGAATAACCTACCTCTGCCTGACATCCCCCTGCAGGAGCCCATCCTCATCACCGACTATGGTAAGAACGCGCTCAGGTCTTGGTTTTTTTCTTCTTTTTCAATTAATGTTTCTCAGATCAAAGCCATGTTGCTCAGGCCTCATCCCGTCCCAGAACCCTCGCCTTGCTTTCCAGCAGTACCTGGAGGGCAATGATCGTCCGTACAAGTGCCAGTTCTGCAGCAAAGCTTACAAGAAATCCAGCCATCTGAAACAGCACGTCAGGTAAGACAGGAGTGTGACAGGAAGAGGACGTAGTGTGAGTTAGAGCATACGTTGATTTTTATTTCTGTGTTTTTTTCCCTCCCCAGGTCCCACACAGGAGAAAGGCCTTTCAAGTGTGTGCAGTGCAGCAGGGGCTTCGCCTCTTCGGGTGTCCTCAAAGCTCACATCAGGACCCACTCTGGCCTGAAGGCCTACAAGTGCCTGATGTGCGACACCACTTTCACCACTAGCGGCAGTCTGAGGCGCCACATGACCACCCACAGTGACCTGCGACCCTACATGTGCCCCTACTGCCAGAAGACCTTTAAGTCCTCACCAAACTGCAGGAAGCACATGAAGACGCACAGGTTTGGGGTCTTTTTTTGTAGTTTCTAGGGATTTCTAAGCCAGTTGACGATTTAGGCTCAGCCTTTCTTGTTGTGCCTTATCAGGTATGAATTAGCGCAGCAGCTGCAGCCCCAGCCGACAGAAGACCCCTTAGGTGCAGCCACTGTGGCCCACGACATGCAGGTGGAAATAGAGGGAGATTCCCTCCCACAGCCACCTGCTTCCTCAGCAGACCAGCAGAGCCTACTGGGACTAGGCCAGACAGAGGTGGTGAATGGAAGCCAGCAAGTGACACTGGAGGCACCTCTGACTGACAAACGACTCGTACAAGAGGGTAAACAAACATCAGGCTTGTGCTTCACCCTCAATGCTAATCATCAATTGAGGGCCCAGCTGTTTATTTAATAGAGAAGAGCAAAGCAGAGAGTTGCTCATATTAAGAGCCTTTGTCTCTCTTTCCTCCTGGTAACAGATTCGTTTGTGAATACCCAGCATGCTTTGCCTCAAAACATCACCCAGTTTGATACGCCAGCACTTTCTCAGCCTCCGTTTGACCAGCAAACACTAACTCAAGGTACAAAACTTTCTCTTCTCAGGCCCAATTGTGGTGTTTCTAGATAAAAGTAAGTCTGAAAAGTCTTAATCTTTATGAAGTCATTGGAAACACGTTCTGATGGTCACAATTGTTATTATAGTTATTATTAATGACATGTTAACACAGTTCAACTAAAACAAATACAAACAGTATTTGTATTTCATTGTATTTCACAATTTCCTTTCATTTGAATTATGAAAGGAAATTGTTTTGTTTTTTTTTTTTAACAGACGAGGCTTTTTTGGTCTATTTAAACAGCAGAATCTGAAGCTGTCTGGCTGCCAGTGTTTCAGCTCGCATCATCTTTATTGTTTAGCTTCTGACAACTTCCATGTTGTTATTTTCCTCCACCAAACTGGGGGGGTTGCTGGTATGACGGCTGAACATTGACAGACTGCACGATGGCAGACTGGCCCCTGTTGCTGGCGGAACCTCACACCGATAACAAATATCCCATGATAGATCAATCTTTTACATTAAGCAGCAGCTCCAAACTTTTTTTTTTATGTGTTCGGAATAGACGTGGAACTTGGCCATTTATTTAGCCGTTACATTTTAAACTGTCAAAGGCTAAAGCGCCGTGTTATAGGCTGTCAGAGAGTGACTGGGAGAAAGGTGGAAGAACTTTAAGCTTCAGGAGTCAGGGCTGAGGCCTGATGGCTCTCTTGTTTTGGCACCTCCCCAGGCAGAGCTTAGGGTGTTCTTTCTTCATATAGCCCTTTATGACCTGGACTTTGACTTGAGTGTACAGTATAATGATTTTAACAGTATGGAATGGTCCTGATCACTTTTTATCTTCATCCTTTTATCTTCTTTCCTTCACACTCCTACTCTCCTACTCTCCTGCTCCTCTGCTATAATTAATCACCTCTTTAATAATAATGTTTATTTATCCCACAATGGGGAAACTGTAGTGTTCCAGCAGCAGCATACATTAAAAAATAAATATTAGGAAGACTTTAGAAAAAGATAAAAATAAAAAATAAGGATAATAAATATGGCAAACCCTATATACACAAACAACATATATATACAAGTACTGTGCTGTACATGAATTATGAAACCACACAGTTATTGCACATGAGGAAGATTGTGTGATAACTATACTGCGTTAAAGAGTATAGTCAGTGGGGAGGAAAGACCTGCGCTAATGCTCCTTCCTGCACTGAGGATTCCTCAGTCTAGTGCTGAAGGAGCTGCCTAGGGCCCCCACAGTGTGGTGCAGGGGGTGGGAGGAGTTGTTCCTGATGGATGTCAGCCTGACCAGCATCCTTCTGTCTGCCGCCTCCTCGATGGAGTCCAGGCTGCAGCCCAGGACAAAGACAGCTGTTTTAACTTACACTGTCTATTTATGTTGACCACGCACTATTAACACGTGTACTTGCATGACAGATTTGCTGCAATACACACACATTGTACTCTTGTCTTTTTGAAGACTTTCATTGCTATTATCCACTCCCAAGAACACACACACACGCACCCACACACCCATCCACCCCTTTGTTACGTTTTAGTTTTGCAACTTCAACAATTTCGCAACTGTGCTCGTGCTGTGGGCTTAAATTACTGTCAGCCATGCGTGGTTTCACTGACATATGGTATTGTTTTTCCAGAGTTCATTTACGTAAAATCAGTTACGCACACCCACACCCCCATCATCGCTGCACTTGAGCTTGTTATGTTTGCTGTGCTGTGCAGAAGGTGAACCAGACATTTTATTTTCGAAGGAGAAATTTTGTTTGTTGAGAGAAATTGTGAGTTTGCGGGTTATTGATCCAGCATATTATTGATCCATTTTCCTGTGCCGTAGACCGTCTGCCAACATTTTTCAGATGCAATAGAAGAGTCAATAAAACAAGTTTTGAGTGATAACTGTGTAGAAGAGCGACTGTTGCAGTCGTCTGGTGTGTCAGCCGTCATAAGGAGTGGCTGTTCTGTTATCTCCACCCTGTCAGGCTTCAGTATGACTGAGTCCAGCTACAGCCAGCCTCAGTTCTCCACTGTACAGCAGCTGCAGGATTCCAGCACTCTGGAGTCGCAGGCCTTGTCGTCCAGCTACCACCAACCCAATCTGCTGCACGTTTCCACTGCTGAGGTGGTGAGTCGATGAGCTGTCTGCCTTGAAACACACTCACACGTTCCACATAATTGTTGAGTAAAATCCTGAATTATTTGGTCTCAACACAGAGGCCAGAATCAACAGTATTATCCCTATCTTCATCTCCAGGACCTGTAGAATCAGGGATATTTAATAAGACACACTTTCACTTTTGAATGTAAACGAGCAGGTTACTGATTGATTTTAAGTGAGAGGTTTAACTAGACTTGTAATTGTCTAGTCAAATTGTAAAACCTCTTTCATCAAAATCAGGGTAAAAATGAAAGCTATCAAAGTTGTTCAGCACAGGATCTTCCATGGAAGTGAGACTGTACAACCATCTAAATTTATATAAAGGGGCCAGCAATAAACCTGCTCATTATCAGCCAGTTATTTGATATTGGACGTTCCTGATCCTCATGTAACCTCTAACTTTGATGTTAAAAAGTGTGATTGAGTCAAACCAGGATGATGAACCAGTTAATGCAACTGTGTAATTCCAGTCTGTGTTCTTTGTGATTTAGACCAATGGGCTTCTTCAGCAGAACAGTCAGAGCGAACTTCAGTTAACCACAGAAACACAAGACTATCAGAACAACAGTGAGGACAGCAGCAAGAGAGCCTACAGGTTGGACTCAGACGCTTGATTCGTCCCACAGGTTGACAATTATTCCCACAAACAGAAGCAAAAAAAATTCCAGATTTCTTTCCATTTTCAGGTGCAACTGGTGTAATAAAGGTTTCAAAAAGTCAAGCCACCTGAAGCAACACGTGCGCTCCCACACCGGGGAGAAACCGTACACGTGTCAGCTGTGCGGACGAGCGTTTGTTTCAGCCGGCGTGCTCAAGTCCCACCTCAACACACATACAGGCGAGTTTTTACTCGGTAAAGACGGGCATCTAATCAGAAGAGCAGTAATTGGCTTTGCTTTGATCTAACCTCGGACTCTGTCACTAATAGGAATGAAGCCATTTAAATGTAACATTTGCGACGCCTCATTCACCACCAACGGCAGCCTGAACCGTCACATGATCAGCCACATAAAATCCTACAAATGCACCATATGTGAGGAGAGCTTCAGGACCAGCCTACTGCGCAAAAAGCACATGAGGAAGGAGCACGATGTGGAGGAGCAGGGTAAGGCTGATGGAGTGCTTTATAAAACAAGTCGTGAAGTGTCGGTCTACATTTGAGTTAAAGTTCAACCAAAAACCACTGTGATACTTTCACAGTTATCAGTTTGGACAGTCAAGATGGTGGGGAGGAGGTAGAGGATGAGGAAGATGAAGATGGGCAGAAGTCGTCAAAGCGGAAGAGCCTGGAAATCATCACCTTCACGGAGGAGCAGACAGCCGAGCTCGCAAAGGACCCTGGAGAGGAGGCCTCGTTGTCGGAGCGAATCCTCGCCCAGTCAGCTGCTGAGAGGGATCGGATCAGCGAGATCAAAGACAAGGCCGTGGAGCTGGAAACAGAACCCAAGTTTGCCAACTGCTGCAGCTTCTGCCCCAAGAGCTTCAAGAAGCCCAGCGACCTTGTCAGGTGAACATCTCAGCCGTCATTTTCTGGAAAAGATAACAGTGTTAGATCTTTAGTGATGGATTATGTGCAGTCAAGAATGACAGAAAAAGCTTTTTAATCCTGATGAGCTTCAAGGTACACCAAACACACAGGCATAGTACCGATGAAAAAAATCTGCTGTTGAAATAAGATTTGTATTCTGCAAGTCTTCAAACACTGAAATACCTGTCACGTACGGTTCCGCTGCTTTACCACCTCATTATAGCTCACTATCCGCTCTGTTTACTTTCCACTGAGAGCTAAAACTGTCCTGTCTGTCCAATTCTGCCTTACTGCGTAGACACATTCGGATCCACACCGGAGAGAGACCTTACAAATGTGATGAATGCGGGAAGAGTTTTACAGTCAAATCTACCCTGGACTGCCACGTGAAGACTCACACAGGTCAGACCTTTGAAAGGGGTTAAATATGAGGTTGAATTTTTATTACTAATAATGTACCAGTACCAATGACCAAGCTAACGTTCTTCTAAATATTGCATTTTCTTGTGTTTGTAGGTCAAAAACTGTTTAGTTGCCACATGTGCAACACCTCATTCTCAACAAAAGGCAGCCTAAAGGTCCACATGCGCCTTCACACTGGCTCCAAACCCTTCAAATGCCCCTACTGTGATCTCCGGTTCAGAACATCAGGCCACCGCAAAACCCACATCCAGTTCCACTTCAGGGCGAGCAGTGAAAGACACAAATCCAAGAGGTTCAGCTCGTCCACCTGTCAGTCCAGGCAGGGTGAGACCAGGCAGGCTGTGACAGGACAGGGCCAGTCGCCGGCAGCTCCAGACACACTTCAGCCCGTGGGTCTCCTCCAGACGTCCAGCTCAGACCCCAACATTTACCTCCCGACCAACCAGGTTCTGACAGGCCAGTTTGACCAGAATCTCCTCCAGCCGGGGCTGGTGGGACAGACCATTCTGCCCTCCTCCATGTCAGGTAGGTTCATCGTCAATGATCAGTCACTGCACCTGAATCAGCTCCAGTTCTGAGACCACGTACGATTTATCAGAGCTCTGTTTGATTAAATCAGATATATTCATGTCTGGTCACTTGAAGTCTTTATTGTCTTTTGCTTTTATTAAAAATCACATTAGGATTCTTCTACTCTCTCTGGCTTCAGAATGACTTTGACCTCCCCCCAGCAGAGAGAAGTCAGAGTTTATGAAGCCACAATGACAGTCTTTCTGTAAGAGATTGTTTCAAAGAAGCAATACATTGAGTTACTGAGAGGAAAATCTAGAAAACCCATAAGTATTAGATGGAGACGCATTAAAAGATGGATTAAATAAAGGTAGAAGAAAGAAACCTAAAAGCACCTACTTGCTCTTAAACAGAGAAGAGGGAGGTGATATGGGAAATGACAGTACAATACTTGATCGGAACAGTTCAGATACAGAACCTTTTGCTGGGCTCTGAAAATCAATTCTTTTTGTCCCTCTGCTGCAGGGGACCTGACCGTCTCCCTCCCAGATGGTCTGACCACTCTGGACGGCATCCAGCTACAGCTGACACCTACCAACCTGGTGTGTCCCAATGTGCAGATCTCTGGCATCGACCCCAGCAACATCAACAACATCACGCTACAGGTAACGCACCACCACTCGTGAAGCACGGTTGGGGGGGGGGATTTCATGAGAATTGTGCTGCATCCACAGAACACGGCAGACAGTAGATGGGTCATTTTATTTTATCTGGACAAAAAAAAAAAAAAAATAGCTCATCCCTGGCAACAAGGAATGGCAGCGGCGCCCTCTTGTTTTGCGGCCCTGCCATCCTGGCAGAACACGTTATCTATTATATCCAGCAACTGTTTTTTCTGCCTTGAATATTTCTATTTGAACAAAGGAAAAATTTGCATAACTATGTTTAGAACCAGTCAGAACCTTAACAATTTATTCCAAAACCTTTGATTGGTTTTATGCCTCTGTAGCTCTGCAGATTTAACAATCACTATCAAACGGTAGTTTTGCTTTATTTTAGTACAGTAGTTAAAATATTCTTTGATGCTGGTGGTTTGTGTCTCCATCGACGTACACAATCCTTCCTCCACATAGGGCCTGGAGTCGTTTCTTTAGGCCAGGGGTCGGGAACCTTTTTATCTGAGAGAGCCAAAAAAGTCACATTTTTAAAAATGTATTTCCATGAGAGCCATACAAATTTTTTTTAACTCTAAATACAACTAAATGTGTGAATTTTTAAACAAGACCAACAATTTTAGAGTTTAAGAGGTCTCTGAATTTATTCTTTTTCTTAATAACGTTGTTACACTGAAGCTATCCAATACATAAAATACCTCTTACCATTAATGCGACTTCTGGTGCTGCATGGGTTGCTGATGGCTTTATATTCTGGTTGATATGTGGTGAGGTTAAGCTTCATGCAGGCGTTGCATGAATGTTTTGGCAAACTCACCGTCTGTGAATGGCTTTCCGTTACACGCTATTGCTAAAGAATTGCTACCAAACCCCAAAACGGTTAACACAGATACATTTAGGATCCGAAATAAAACTATGTCGACACATTTATCAGTGAACTGTTTAAATTATCTTAAACGGATTTATGTGTTTTGTTGTGGGCGTTTTTTTTTTTTCCTTTTTTTAACTATGTGCTCCAATGACGTGCAGTTATTTACGATCCTTCGGTCTCACTTTGTCCCACCAAACTTGATTGCAGGCTATTCTACATTTCCACTTAGCACATTACGCTAACAAAAGTTTTTGTTTGGCGTTTTATATTGAAATCAGGATCATTTATGGGCAACTAGTAATCTAATGTTGACGTGCAGACATCAGTTTGACTCCGTTCAGGGAAATCACGGACCGTAATCTTTATCTTTGGCTTTAAAAAAATGATCTCGCCAATCCACATTTCTCTTCTGGACTTTTGGCTCATGCATCCATGAGCTATGAAGCTCCTACCAGAGCCCTGTAATGACGCTGTGTAGGTACGCTACACGACCATTTCCACGCAAGCATCAGCATTTATCAGTCTGGATGTGAGCAGATGATACGATCAAATCTCAGTCCATGATATCAGGTCTGACATCATGGACTTAAGTTCGAGTCAGTGTGGATTTGTGGTGCAGCCCAGCAAAATCTGAAAATAATGATTAAACAAACCTCAAACCGATCATTAAGCACAGGCAGCCACATATTCCGTACAGAATAAAAAGTAAACAAATGCAATAAAATAAATATATTTGTCTGTTTTTATGGAAGCCTTTTGCCTTCAGATGAAAAAAATATTCCTGAGAAATTCATTTTTGATCACAGGTGAACCTGTCACAGAGCATCAGCACAGCGTCAGGGCAACACATAAGCTCGTCCACAGCAGCGCCGTTCTGCGCCGCTGTAATCATTGTAATATTTAAGGGCTTAACATATTTAAACTATTTTTAACACTATGATTTCTGTAATGTTTTACTATTATTCATTACTTATTGTGTCAACTAAGATTTATCTGAGAGCCAGATGCAATCATCAGAAGAGCCACAGGTTCCCGACCCCTGCTTTAGGCCCTCTCTACAGTATGTCCTCTGGTTCATCTGCAGCACTTGTACCGATCTCCCTCCAGATCGACCCCGCCCTCTTCCAGCAGACTTTACAACAGGGCGGGCTCCTCTCTCAGCCTCTGAGCGTTGACACTGGCCTCGTCTCCCACTCTGGCGGCCAGCTCACATCCACCGCTGACCCCTCCGTGTCGGCCAACGTGGTCATCCACCCTCTAACCAGCCTGGCCCTGCAGTCCTCCGCAATCACACCTGCCCAGGTCACCATGGCTGCTCTCTCTGAGCAGGATGCCACAGGTGGGTGTAAGGGTAATAGCTCCGAAAATTGCTACCTGGAGGCCACTGTTTATGACCTCTGTAACTGAGCAGTGCTTCCACATGGACTCTGCAGGTTCACAGGATCTCAGCCACGTCATGGGCGGATCCGGCCTCTTATCTGGAAACACCAGTGGTCAGGAAATCACATTGACTATCAACAATTCCAGTCTGACACAAGCGCTTGCATCAGCTTCTTGCTCCGCCGCAGCAGCAGGAAACCCGCAGGAAATCACCCTCACCATATCAGGTATGAATCCCCTTATCAGATTCAGCTCCATCCAAAGTAACGGCATGCATACACAGCTGCTTTCAATGAGAGAAAATCACAACAGTCCCCAGGGATCGCTATACATTTTTTGATATACTCGGAAGACAAAGAAAAGAAAAAAAAAAAGAAAAAACCCTGATGTAATAACTGTCAGGCCATCCAAACCATTTAGAATCCACCCCAGCAAATCAAGATTAGAAGCTGCCCCCTGTTAGCATTTATGAGTGATACAATGCATTTTGGCTCCACACATCACTGGAGCCGCTTGTACATCAGCGGGAGAAATGTGTTATGTTAAGTTATGGTCGTTGCCTGTCAGCATTGCAGAAGCAGCCAGTGCGACACGACAAAGAGCGTTACCAACGAGCCCCCCTGACTGAGCTAATATCTCAGTTTATTTACAGATTGGTTGCGCTGCTGCCAGCATTGTTCTTCAGTTTATTTACTGGAGATGAAATGGCTCAACTCAGTTACATTTCTTAAGAATTGGTTATAAAAAGTATCTTATAAGCCTTTAATATTTCAATTAAGTTCAATAAATATATTTTTTAACTGTATTTCATGGTTTGCTATGCTCTCCGAATCTCAAAATAATCATATCTAAAGGCTTCTGTAATTCCAGCTTATATCTAAAAATGTGATTTCCACGTTTGCAGGTCAGGATCTTCTCACCCAGCACAGCAGCGCTAATGGTGGGGAGCACAGCAGCATCCGCCTGGCGTCACCACTTGGCGGCCAGCCGCCCAGCGCCACTCTGACCATCAGTAATGAACACCTCCTACCTCAGAGCCCCGCCAGCACTGCAATGGCAGGTCAGAACTGGTGACACTCTCTGCAGGCAGGTCCTAGTGGACTAGAGAGGACTTGGACAAGCAATCTAATGCATAATACCTTCTTTCCAGGGATAACTCGCATAAAAGTCTGGTACTAATGAGTAAACTACCTTCGTTTCCCTACAACTTTGATTCTGACCCCCCACTTTCTTTCAGTCCTTGGCTGACACTGATTTGCTGCTTTAAGCGTAATGAAGGTTCAGAAAAGTCATGTCTGACCTTCAGGGAGCCATGGCCAGCGACCCCACCGCACTCAGCCAAGGCTCCACTTAACTGGGCCTCATTTTTAAGCCAGTAGCTGACAGTTAATTATATCCAGCTTGCTTTCCCACAGATTTCTTCGCATCAACCACTCGAGCAGAACTGATTAAAACACCACCCCATTTCATGCCGGAAGCTGTGGTGACAGGGATCAAATACAGAAGCTCAGACGTTTGACGTATTATGCGAAGTTTAGAGTTTTGCGAGTCCTATTAAAACATCAAATATTATATATTATAGTAATTTGCAGTATTTGTGCTCAGGTTTCACACGTTCAAATGTTTTTCAGGCACATTAGAGGTGAACATGCTAGTCTGTAATGAACCAGGAAGCAGTATGAACCTAAAATTCTTCACTGCAACTTAACTGTGAGTCAGACATGAGATCCAGCGTGTTCTGCTGGTTACCGCCGTTTGTCAGGATGCCAAATGCACCTGTAGTCTCACTTTATGTAGTGAGCAGACGAGGCGGTAACCCTGCCGAGAAGCTGAAGCTGTGCCGCCGCCAGCTATTGCTGCTCTTGTATCACCACAGGAGACAAACAAAAGTCACAGAGGCTGATGAGTTGCTTTCTGGTCCCAGCAGACGTAGAGCAGACCAGACCAGACCTCGTCAGCCATTCCAGAGGCACATGTCAAACGGCTGTGGCTTTAAAACACTGCACTGTCTGCCTTTCAGTCTCCAGCCTGCCGCCCAGCACCACCCTGCCGCACACTGTAGCATCCCAGAGCCTGGTGATGTCCCCAGGAGGCGTGGCCAATGACAACAGCGTGACTCTGACCCTGGCGGACGCCCAGGGCATGCTGGACGGTGTCACGCTGAACCTCAACACACAGGTAACCACCAATTGCGCCAAGGGGCTTTGATCCTAAAGCAACCCATTAGTTTGTGTAACCGTGCATGTTTGTTCCTCAGGGTCCAACCTTTCCTGCCATGCTCGGCGACTCTGGTCTCTCAGGACAGACGAGCTCAGGCCAGCAGGTCATACTGGTCAGTCACCACTCCCAGTCCGACGACAGAGTGCCTGATAATGGATTCAGCGTGAGTGTGTTCATCTCATCTGCGTTGGAGGGAAGGTGAATGGTTCGCTCTAACTGTGCGATCTTTGTGTGTGAGCAGATCACTGACGACGGCCATAAGGGAGGGAAGGACGACCAGCTAGAAGCTGTGAGCCGTTACCAGTGTTACGACTGCAGTCAAGTGTGCCAGAACGCCAACGCGCTGCGGCGGCACTGCCGACAGGCCCATGGGAAGGACCGCTGCCACATCTGTCCTGTCTGTGACAAGGCCTTTAAGAGAGCCACTCACCTGAAGGTAGGAACCTGCAGACAGAGATACTGGAGGGCTGGAAGTGAAACTTCTAATGCCTGTTTGTCTTTAAAACCTCCTCCATCTAATTTTCATGCACAGGGGCATCAAGTATGAGGAAAAGATGATAAAGGTCTGAGTTTTGTATATGAATGGGTAAAATACAAATATTAAAACAATAAATCCCAGAGCCTCCCAGCATAAAACGTATTTTTAGCGCCTCCTCAGATAGGCTCTTATAGGCTGTCGCCCTCGACAACAAAACACTAGAGCCGAGTGGCAGTTTGCAGCTGACGTGATGAGTGCTCTCTCCTCCATTCTCACCATCCTCGCCATGAGAGTCAGACACTCAAGCACGTAAAAGATTGTGATAAAAAGAGGAGGAGGGCGAGATTACGCAAAGGCATTCCTCGTGTGGCAGTCAGGAGTGAAGCCTATTGTGTTACAGACTTTGACTTTATCTTCATAATCGAGTCTGCAGGGTCTTGTTATTCCACCCCAACTCGGCTGTTGATTTTAGATTTTGAAGAGGTCGTGCTTTTATTCTGTCCCAGAAAAAAGTGTGCGTGGCCTGGATTGTAGAGGGAAAAAAAAAAAACGTGATTAAAAATCTGAAATGTTGAGTTAAAGGTGGAAAAAATAGAAGGTTTCTATTAGGAACCATCAAATACCAATATTTTATTACCCTCCTCAGCCACTTGAAAAAGACTCCATGAATATAAGATCTGATTTTCAAGAGCGACCAAATCAAAGCGGCACATGAGATTGGAGGAAGGGGGACGGACACACACACACACACACACACACACACACACACACACACACACCACCAGCACATTGAATGTGTTTGGCCTCACCATGGATACGGGTAAATGCTATATCCTCAGAACAAGCAAGAACAATCTGGATCTGCTTGCAGGAACACGAGAAGCTGCACCAGCCGGGCCCGTCGCCCAGCTCCCAGAAGCCCCGAGTCTTCAACTGCTCCTCCTGCGTGAAAGCCTTTGCCAAACGCAGCCAGCTGGAGAGACACAACCGCACACACACAGGTACTGAAGGAAGGTTAAATACCCACGTCTCAATTATCTTAAAAAAAAACAAAACCTTAAATTACCTGTTCTTTTCTTCCAATTTTTTCTAAAAACGCATTTCAGCTGTCAGATAAAGACTTAGTCAAACAAAAGCAGCTACATCCACTGAATCCATCATCTTGCTGTAAAAGGATTATGAAACTGCTGGAGTAATTCCACTTGAATGGGTTGATTCGGATTTGTTCTTTTTCTTCTGATTCATCCAGCTCTTTGTGCTTCACGTCTTTGTGCTTTTGTGCCAGAGCAGCTTTAACTGCCTTTAGTGACACAAAACTATCCTCCTAAATGTAGCTGCCTATACATTGTGCAGGAGATGACTACACTACCCACAATCCTAGAGTTGTACATCCAGAAATTAGCCTGTAACATGGCTTTAATGCTACAATCCGAGTAAGTTAAGGCCCTAAAGTAATTGAGAAAAAAAGCAAAATTATCAGTTTTGCAGCTTAAAAGTTCTCCAATTATCAGTAATTCTGCCTCCATTATCAGTATTTTTAAGTCAACGCAGACTTTTTAATTATGCTGGAGTTCAGCACAAATCAGACAGTCTGATGATGAAAAATGAAAATACTAATTGTGGGAACACTGAGTTCAACCCCATCTGCCGTGTGTGTCGTGCAGGCGAGCGTCCCTTCAAGTGCAATCAGTGTGACAAGGCCTTCAATCAGAAGAGTGCTCTGCAGGTCCACATGGTCAAACACACGGGGAAGAAACCCTTCAAGTGTGAGCTGTGCAGCATCCGATTCACCCAGAAGAGCAACATGAAGCACCACATGAAGAGGTCCCACGGCTACGGTAAGCTGATGGCTGGCGGGCGGGTGCGCGCAGCTGTGGGCGAGGTGTCTGCTGGCCACAATGATGTCACTAAGATGTTTGCAGTCAGGCTGGACCAAGTCAGTAATCACGTAGGAGGTCTGCTCCACCAAGACCTTCTGTGGACATGCCTGAATATCTGTATATCTGTGTGAGGGAGGAGGAAAGTCTTCAATCACATTCGCCCACATATATATAGGCTTTCTCGCAGCATCTGTTTCCACGGAAACAGAGCTCTACTTCTGACTCCACATTAAGGGTCTGGGGGCTGAAAAGAACGGAAAAGTTAAAATGAACTCTCAATGGCCTTCATTTATGAACCGTACTGTACGTACGGCAGAAAACTGTGGACACGGCCATTTTCAGGCAAGGCTCATTCAATCTGGACGTGGTCTGACACCGTGTATGCAAAGTGCGGATTCGCAAAATCTTAATAACTCGTTTTTTCCTGAGAAATTGATGTTTGGTTTGTTTTTGGTGTTATTTCGGTTTCTCTGACTTAATTTCTCTTTTTGTTAGTTTTTTAGTAATTGTATCGAGCATATGTTTTCTTCTTTTTCGTGGTCATTGACAGAAGATCTAATGACTGGTGAACCCGCCACAGAGGAGCAGCAGCGCGAGCACACACGTGACTGTGAAGCACGAGTCATAGCAACAGCTCGTCCACGGCAACGCTGCTCCCGCCGCTGTCATGGTTCTCCAGACAGCGCTTTTCTGGGCTCCTTTAACACCAGTTTCCATGCTTCCAAACAGCGCCTCCTTGTTAACCTCGATCGTCGACGATCG